>CM031377.1:25073915-25504921 GCA_018208015.1 Medicago ruthenica
TACCATGTCATTTCAATTTGTCAATTTATTACTCTTGAAGAGCTAATTTATTAAAAAAAAATTGTATGCATTAAACATTGTCTAACATTTGAATTTGTCTCCATAAAATTCCCTCCACTCTGTTTTTTTTTTGTGAATTTTGTCTAGCATTTATTTTTGTTTATGTAGTCAACCTTTGGTTTACCATGCCATTTCAATTTGTCAAATTATTACACTTGAAGAGCCAATTTATTAAAAAAATTCAAATGCATTAAACATTACCTAACATTTGAATTTGTCAAGCATAAAATTCACTCCACTCTGTCTTTTTGTGAATTTTGCCTAGCATTTATTTTTGTTCATGTAGTCAACCTTTGGTTTACCATGCCATTTCAATTTGTCAATATATTACTCTTGAAGAGCCAATTTATTAAAACCATATATATGCAAAACCACAGAAGGGTTGAAGATATTAATCACAGACGAAGATGGTGAAGATGTTGGTATTACCTCTAACGTCGTCTATGAGGAAGTATTTCGTAATGTTTAATGTGATGATCAAACCACACTTACTATATGTGTCATTTTAGTATTTCGTACAATATTATCTTCTCGTGTTGTACTTTAAAAAAAACCATTGTATTTGATTTTTAGCGATTGTATTCCAACTCATAAGATCCGTGCGGCGCACGGGTCATCAATCTAGTATTATTATATGGAATTAAGGATTAAGTTAGCTATTAGATAGTAACCTAATCAGGAAAGGGAGAAAAAACTTCGGAGGGAGGGAAGAAGACTGGAATTTGGAAGTTAGGGGAGGAGAGTTTTTCACTTTATTTAGGTACCGTTTGATCCGACTTTTTTTACTACTTCTCTACAATTTTAAGGAGAAGGTAGGCCAAACACAATATCTATTAAGTACTTACTAAAAAAAGTACTTTTTTAGAATGCAAAAAATTGAATGGAAGGAGCTTTGATCAAAAGTTGTTTAAAGGAACTTTAAAACTACTTAACACGGCTAATAGATTGTAAATTGTTTTTAACTCTTTAAATATTTAGAAGTTGAATTATAGAAAAATTTGTTTTGATTGGGATTAAGATTAAGTTTGTTTGTTCTTTAAAAAAAGATTAAGTTAGTGTGTTTTATCAAGTGAGTTTGTTTTAATTTGTTTTTAAGAGAGAAACGATAGGGGGAGGTTGAACAAAAGACACAAAATGATATAATTTTGATGACGTGTCAAAAAATTAAGAAGGGGTAAGATTGTATTTTTGGTAAACATTAAGTTTCATAATTAGAGATAGAGAATAGATAATTAGAAAATAGAAGATTAAGTTTGTTTGTTCTTTAAAAAAAGATTAAATTAGTGTGTTTTATTGAGTGAGTTTGTTTTAATTTGTTTTTAAAAAGAAAAAATAGAGGGAGAATGAAGCAAAAGACACAAAATGATATAATTTTGATGACGTGTCAAAAAATTAAGAAAGTGTAAGATTGTATTTTTGGTAGACATTAAGTTTCATAATTAGAGAAAGATTCATAATAAATTCAAAGTTTTGTACAATATTTTGTCAAACAATTAATTACTTAAAAATAGCTTTAAAACTAAAAAAAATAAAGTAACCAAACAACTTTAACTTCTTTTTTAAAGCCCTTAATTTTAACTTTGTTTTAAAGTAGCTTTTAGACTGTAAAAAAGTCAAGCCAAACGATGCCTTAGAAAAAAAAAACCTTTTAAGAAAAGGAAGGCTGAAGGCTGAATGCTTATGCTTGGTATTTTGATTGTTTTGAGATTATTAGAAAAGTAGAAATAATTTGGAGAATTTGGCAAGATCTTTCAAACTTTCTATATAATTTTTTTTAAATGATAAATTTTAGTAGTTAGATTAATTTTTCTCCTTTCAAGCTTGAACCCAATACTTTAAACTATTTATCCCTTAACTCAAAACAATGTAACTACTCAACTCCTTCATTCAATATAATTTTGAGTTCTTCGCATTCAAGAGTCTAAGTTACATGTAGAAATAAGTCAGACCATCTAACATAAGTCTGCATTTGGCTTGTTTAAGGTCTTACTTACCCCTGGCCTATTTAGTAAAAAAGTTAAGTTCAAACCTTTCATAAAGTCTATTTAAATAGGCCGGACTTATACTTACAAAAAAGTTTATTAAGCCTTACGAGATCGGCCTATTTATATACGATAATTTTAATTAGAAGAATACATGAATTATACCAAAAAAATATCTCTAAATGATAATATTAATAACAATAGATGTTTTTTAGTAAATAATACAATATTTTTTAAAGTAATAAAATTTAAATTAGGTATTTTTTTTTGACAAAAAATTTGGTATTTGTATTTCACAATCAGTTAATATTTTTTGGTTGGGCCGACATCTCAATTTACATTTTAGAATCACTTAATTGCCAATTTCTTTGTTTTTTTTTTAACTAGTGACAGAGAGAGAGAGTAACTTTCATAATATTTGGCTTATTTATTTTATTTTTTGAAGGAATTGGTGTTTTTAAAAAAATCATATCTATCTATAAAAATAAAAATAAAATCATATCTAGCCTCTAGGGGTATTTTGACTAGAAGAGAGAATCTTATATAAGTATACTAGTTTTCTCCTTATTAGACTTTCTTCACTGAGTTGTATATCCTCTTATCTCTATCTTTTCACTCTTGATATTCTTTAGCTAGATATCCTTGATGTGTTGTTTGATTCATCATTCTCCACTACAGCCCATTTATTAACACGATTTCTAGCAATCTCAACCTGTAAAATACATATGTTATTTTTAGCAGCTTCAAATTATAAGAAACGGATATCAATTTCACAATTATAGAGACTATAGTAAATTGATTAATTACCTGCTTGTCCCAGTCAGTCTTAAATGTGATAGCGATAAGCATTATGGTTTGAACAAAAGTTCCAAACAACATTCCAATCCAAACACCCTGTAAAAGTGACCCAATTTTAGCACCAACAATATATCTTTAATCATTATGTGATATGGGAAGCACTAATCTCTCTTTAAAGTATGTGGATCCTATTTTCTGTTTGGTATGTACTTTTTTAAAGTAATGGAATTCAATCAATTGCAGTTGATACAAAAGATTAGACTTTCACTTGCATTAGCAACTTGGGTTTTAATATTTATTTCGTAATTGATAGATTTTAAATAAATTTTATTATCAATCTTCAACGAATCTAATTTCAATTTTTTCCATACAAAATAAACAAGTAATGGAACCCAGATTACATTGGTTCAAGTGAAATTAAATTTAAATTTTATAAGTATGGTCTCGTGTTCAAGCTTTGTCGCTTGAAAGAATGTGGTTGGCAGAAGAGACCCCACTAAACTTGGTTGGTCAAATTCCTTAAAGAAGATTAGTCATTGACGAAAATCAGTGGATACTTCGCACTAATAATATGGTTAACAAAAATGTGGTTGGAAGGGAGTCTCAATAAAGGTGGCCAGTTAAATTCTCTGGTAGAGATTAATCATTGGCAAAAATCCGTGGATACTTTGTACCAATAACATGGTTAAAAAAATATAGTGGAATAAAGAGTATACTAATGAATATATATTACTAATGTTTCACTCTTCACATTTGTCCAAAGTAACTTTTTCCATGTAAATGATAAATGAATTACCTTAACTTGCAAATGAAGAAGATTACCAAGCACAACTCCAATAGGAATACCAATTAGGTAATAGCAGCCTATGTTGACATATGCTACAACACTTTGCCACCCAGCTCCAACAGAAACACCTATTCACAACAACATTTTTAGAAGAATTTGGATTCTCTGCGGTAAAGTCGAGACGGAATATTTGGTCTGTCGGATCTTAAATCAACGGTCGTGATTGTTTATAATTAATTAATTTGTTGTTTTTGTAATCTGAGCTATTTGATCTCTAATTAACGGCAGAGAATATTAGATAAGCTTCACATGCCACCGATAATCTTAAGTACTAAAAGTTTAAGAAATGTAACAAATAAATTGAAACAATAAGCAATAGTAAATAATAGTGATGATGTAAATATTTACCAGAGAGCACAGGTTGAACACTGTTCATTAATATGGAGAATGATAACAAAGGTGATAGATCTCCAACTGCTTTAGCCACATCTGGATTTGGGGTGAAAATGTATGCAAGTCTTCCTTTTAGGAATAGAAAGATCAAGAACAGCACAAATCCAATGGAAAATGATGTGAGCACTGTTATCACAATGGAAAATTTTGCTGCCTTGGAACTCCCTCTGCCTAGTTCATTTGACACCCTAACACTGTAAAAAATACAAGAAACTTCTCAATAAATTTTATTATAGAGAAAAAAATGTTAAATGATTTCCCAATTCCCCCTGTATACTTAAATATGTTAAAAATACACTACCGGAAGCGTGCTTCATGAACTTAGGGGTGGATTGAGAAATTGACAAAATGTTAATGATTATGCCTTTGCTCTAAATTACTACATTTTATTCTCTTTGATGATGAAGATAAATAAGATTGTGATCTCAATGATGTACCTAGCTGCAGCAAAGAAACCAAGGGCTATCATCATTTCCCACCCATTGATGTTGAGGCTGCAAAAATAATATAATTTTATTAGTTTAGTTTCAATATGACTCTTAATGCTAAATTTTGAAGTAAAAGTAAGAATGAGAACGAGAGATATAGTACCATATAGCAAGGGCATCAATGGAAATCTCAGCATTTTCCATGTTCCCTGTTAGAAGAATCAAAACTGTGTTGTACCATATTTCAAGACTGTAGAAGTGACCATAGCTTCATGTTAGTCTTATGGTTCTTTTACTGCAATAAAATGTATCTAATGATACAAGTGCAATATAGAGAAGCATAGGATATAGCTAATTATACCACATACTTTCTGAAAAACAGTAACCAAAACTGATTTTTTTGCTTTAATGTTTCAAAATCCAAAACTTTTTATGAAATGGCTTTTATACACTAAAAATAATTGCCAATTGGCACAATATCTATACTAACTAATAAGAAAATGTTACATTAGCCAAAATGTCATCCTCATGTTTTGTTTGACAATAGTAACTAGTGTCACTTTGATTTCATGATAGAGACTAATTGAAATTATAGAACTAATTTTGTCTCCAGCAAAACACAATTTCAGTAAAAATACTTATCTTTAGTTACCCTCAAACAAAAACCACTTAGCCTACAATTCTTAGCATGACTAAACTTGATAAAAAATAGTTTTGTATTGGGCTAAATATTCATACTAGATTTTACATGAAACTTGTCAAAAGTTTAGTCCAAAAACATTCAAACAGAAATCAATATAATTCGAAATCAAGTTTATTCAAAATCATGATTGTTAAAAGTTCATCCAAACACACTTTGATTACAAACTATACATAATCTTAAAAATTGGTTATTTATTGCTCAAACTCTTACCATAACATAGCTCCAGAAGACAAAGAAAGCTTGATAACAGGCCAAAGATCTTTGAAGGCCAAAAATGAAAAACCCTTCCATGTATCAGGACATTTTGTCATGATAAAAACAAGCTGGCCCAAATTTGGCATCCAATATGCCAAAAGGATTGATGTCATTGCACCATTAAGGCCAAACTGAAACTTCACAGTTAAAAGCCATGACATAAAAACATGTATTGAAATTGAAACTGCTGCAAGGTAAGCAATAATCTTGTTCTTGCTCTGTGCTTGTAGGAACATTTGGCAAGTGAATGATGCAGAGAAAGCAAATACTATACCTATTGACCATATTGAAATGCTTCCAGCAACTTGTGCAATATTTTTATCTTGGCCAAGTGCCACTAAAATTGGGGTGGTAAAAATGTATATTGGAAGAAGAAGAATTGAGGTTAAGAATATTACTATCCATGATCTTTGAAGATACACTCCAAGCATATCATATTGTTTTGCTCCATATGCTTGTCCACATAGTGTTTCTAATGCACTTGCCATACCCAACTACAATTTTCAATTTGCACAAAAAAACATTGTAAATAAGTTTAGCTTATTTTTTCACAAATAGATAAAGATTATTCATTAAAGCAAAATTTTCATAAATTGCCATCGACCGCAGTTATATTTGTGACAAATGGTTTTTGACATCGATAATACTATTGCGATTGAGGTAGCATCGGTGATAAGATATGAATACATAATGATTATTAATTAAAGCAAAATTTTCATACGCTGCCCTCGATTGCAATTGTATTTGTGACATCAAGGTTTTTTATGTCTATAATATAATTGCGATTGAGGTAGCATCGGTGGTATTTGATCACAATTCTTTGCAATATCAGAATTGCGACTGCGATTTAAGAGATTGAGGAACAATTGACTTACCAGAATACCATTTGCAAACCTGACTAGGACAGTCATAACAAGGGCATAAGCAGCTAATTCGGTTGAACCAATATGACCAATGAAGGATTGGCTAACTACCATGATACCAAATGTTGAAAACCTATTGAATATGGCAGGGCCTGCTACTATCCACAACTTCTTGCTTTCATCCCATACCCTTTTCCTTAGTGGCTCTTCCTCCTCCTCTGAAGGGTTTTGATGCTGCAAAAGGTTCTTGTTTAGCTCTTCTGATCCCATTTCCACTTCTTCTACTATGGAGCTGCAAGTTGTTTAAATATTTTACATGAAATATAATCATATGTTGCACTATGTCATATAAATTAAATATAAATAATTAAACGATTGAAAAGAGGAGACCTCATTTAAACCTTGATTAATATACATGTAAAAAAAAAAGTGGACTGATGAATGACATAAAATACACTAATACTTAACAAGAATGCCATTGATTTACTACTGTATAAATTTCAATGCACAAAAAATACTAGAATATTTTCTAACAAGTGGTGCCATTTGTTGCGAACAAACAAATCACGAAGGTATTACAAATTAATTACAAGCGTTGGATCTTTTGGACTTGTTGAAATACATGGGTAGATGAAAATGGAAGAGATGTTGATATGCTTACACTTATGTTCGTGATGTTCTCTTGAATAATATTTTTCGGGACAAATAACTTTTTTTTTTCAAGTAGCATTCTCCTTTTAATCACAAGGAATTGGGATTCCGTGTAGTAAAAAGAAAATGCAGTTAATGGGGTCAAATTCAAAAGACACATTTGACATTACAATTTGTTTTTTGTTTGAACCGAGTATCTTCGGCGTACAATAGATTAATCACTCGAGTCGGGTAGATAACAATTATAATTGACAAAATTCTCTATGAGAGTTGACATTAAAATATGTTTTTAGTCCTTACAAAATTATAAACTTTTAAGTTTAGTCTCTAAAAAAATTTATTCACTTTTAGTCCCTATTTGTATTTTATAGCGACTATTTTGGAGAATAAAAAATTCCCGTTTTTTATAAAAAGTTTTCAAAACAGAGACTATTCTTAAAAACTATAATAATAAAGAAGACTAAAATTACCATTAAAATTTTATAAGGGTTAAACTTGAAAACCCATGATTTTATAGGGACTAAACAGATTTAACCCTTTATTTTTTTATATATATCCTATATTTTCCATTAAAAAAACATTTTTTAAACATATTTACCGAGTTAGTCTTATAAAAAATTGCAAGATGGCAAGATTATGGTATGAAATTTAATTGCAAATGAGTTTTTCCAATTTCTCTGATTTTTTTTCTTTTTCACACATTCAATGAATTCATCTCATGTGGGTGACCTTGAATCCATAGAATGGATAGCTATGATACACATCCTTAAAAAAATTGATTTGTAAGATGAAACGTGATACTCTTTGTAAATCAATTTGTGAATTTATCTCTTCTATTCTAGGGATTTTTTTTTGGATTAATATATATACCCAAGCAAACTAAAAAACGGCAAGATGCTAAGATTTTGTTTTATCTATCAGTTGTACATTTTAACTTCTAAGTTATGAACATTTGTCTAAGACACACACAACACACCGGCATTTCTCTTTAATGATGCACAAGCAGACAACTATAACAAGCTTACCTTCTTCACCTTTCTATTGTTTGTCGTTTTTACAAGATTCCTCTATTTTAATTTATAAAAGAATGTGACATGTATCTTTTTTAAGGAAAAATTATTTAATGCTAACATCATCAGAATAATTATCTTTAGATACTAAAAATAACTATTCTTCACAGGAGCATATGGAAAGTTCCAGTTGGCAGGACAAAAAATATTCTTTACTATAAAATTACGTTTCCTTTCTTACTCCCTCCGTCCCAAATTGTATGTCGCTTTGAAAAAAAAATTGTCCTAAATTATATGTCGCTTTACAATACCAATGAAACATTAATGTTATTTTTCCTATTATATCATTAACTATTTATTACTCTATATTTTTTTCAATTCTTTAATTATCTTTCCTATACCATTTATTAAAGACAATTTTGTAAAACAACTCATAATATCTTTCCCACACAAAATTAATTATATTTCTTAATACGTGTGAAATGCCCAAAACGTCATACAATTTGGGACGAAGGGAGTATTTGCATATATATGATCATAGACATATGTATCCCCTCAAACAATTAATGTTCAGCGGCAAAGTTTTTTTTTTTTTGTTGGGAACAACTGATTGAAGATAAGAGAATTCAAATGAGATGTGTATAACATGTGCACTTTGGTTAGTGAAATTAATCTTATACAAGGTTCCAAGTCTCTTACGGATCAGTATAAACAGCGGCGTCTTCAACATTGAACGTATGTATATTTGAAGAAGTCAGCGCCACCCTCACAATATTTTTTTTTCCACAATTCCACAACAACGACAACATAATTAAACTTAGGCTTAATTGCAGTTTTGGTCCCCCTATTTTCATCTTTTTGTGAAGTTGGTCCCCCTATTTTAAAGTTCGACAGTTTTGGTCCCCCCATCATATTTTTTAACTAAAAAAGGTGATGTGATATGTTTTAAATGTCATGGTATATGATCTGAAGTGGACAAAAATATCAACATCGATGAAATCGTAAGAAAATTCCCTTAAAACCTTCATTTAAAACATGTTATATCACCATATTTTAGACATATTATTAGATAGAGGGACTAAAACTGTTGAATTTTAAAATAGGGGGACCAATTTCGCAAAATGATCAAAATAGGGGGACCAAAACTACAATTAAACCTTAAACTTAACATTACCATTGAACTATGTAACTTGTAGAATCTGTAACTTGATTTTCATTAAACAGTTTAAAATAAATGCATACAGGCAACTATATGTATGTGATGAGATCAAATTACAATGATATAGTTTTTATTTATTTGTAACAGTTTAGTCATTTATCTTTTTTTGTCTCATTCAAATCCTTTATATCTACAAATGTCATTTTTTTTATTTTCATTAAAAAAACATTGATGAGGCTAACCACATATGATTATTAGGGTTGATGTTTTCTAGGTTTTGATTTGAGACACTAAAACTTTGTCTTTTGATTTGAATTTTATGGGTTGATGAAAAATATGATGATGGTGAAGATGATGAACATATGAAGAAGAAGATGAATATTTGTTTTTTTTTTCTGGGTTTTTTTTAACGATAAAAATTATTTACAATAAAAACTATTACAAATAATCATATGTGGCAAGCCATTTCAACGCTTTTTTTTTTAATAAAAAAATGAAGAAATGACTAACTTGTACATGTTTTAACAGATAAAGGATTTAAACGGAACAAAAAAAAGGATAAAGGATTGAAGTGTTACAGATAAAGGATTTGAACGGGACAAAAAGAAGACAAAAGACTTAATTGTTACAAATAAATACGATAAATGATCCCTAAAGTAATTTTGCCTAATATTATTTATCTATTGTCAGTCAAGTGGTCAACTTATAGAGCACAGACACCTTTGGGATTAGGCTTGTCCCAGTGTCTGACACACGGTGTCGACACTTCTATGACACTCGTACAACACGTATCAGATAAGTGTCTTAACTAAATTGTTTTCTTCTTCACTTCGACGCTCTTTGGACCGGTGTCAGACAACTTAGATAAATGTTTGAATTATTTTTCTCTCCTTCCGCACAGAGTAGATTCAAAAATTAACGATGTGTGAAAAATATTGATCAATGAGGGGTTATAGACATTAAAGTTGATTACAACGTCTTTAAATTTTTCGATAGTAGATGGATAAATAAATGTCAAATACTAATAGAACTTTTTTTAAAGAAATATATTGCTCAAGTTAGATGTATATGTATGTATTTTGATTCTCAATTTAGATCTTCTATAAATAAATTAATATAGAGGTAGCGGTGTCGGTGTCCTATGTTATTTACATTAGTGGTGTCGACGTGTCAATGTTGTGTCAGATGTCTGTGTCGAATTCTGTGTTTCATAACAGTCAATTGAAGGTTGACTTGGTTGGTAAACAAATGTCTCGTATTATGCAAGGACTTGAGTTTAGCTCGTGTTATGGACGATGTGAGAAATTTGTTAATGGGTGTTGTCATCGTGTAAAATTTGATGCTTAGCCTGTTGGAACAAAATGTGTATGAACAACTCTCTTTTGGGCTTCGATGATAACAAAGTGTTAAAAAGAAAATTGGTATTGTTAATGCTTTGTTCTAAGTGCGCAGAACCATGTCCTTAATGTTTGGTAATTAATATTGGTTTTGGAAGAACAAGCTAAGAGCAAGAAAGAAAGCATAGAAGCCTTTGTTGCAAGTCTGAAGCAAAACTGGGTCTGAAGCAGCTTCTGAAGACTGCGTCTGAAGGGTGCTTCTAAAGGCTGAGTCTGAAGGTCAATGTTGGTCAACGTCTGAAGGCTGAGTCTGAAGGTCAACAGAAGTCAACGTCTGAAGGCTGAGTCTGAAGGTCAACAAAAGTCAACGTCTGAAGGGAGCGTCTGATGAACAGTGCTTCTGAAGGGTGAGTCTGAAGACCCGCTTCTGATTAACAGTGTCTGAAGAAGCTTCTGAAGTCTGACCTGGAAGGAAAAGCAACTGTCTCTGTCAGCATTTAATGTCTGCAGTGTCAGAACAACTCCAATGGAACAGTTGTCTCCTTGGCCAAAACATTCCCCAGCTTTTAAGGAAAGTATTCAAAAATGTGTGCTCTGTTCTGCTCAGTTTCAGCACACATTTTCAGCTAACCTAGCTTCAAATTGCAACGGCTCTTTGCTAATTTTCTGGGCAATTCTCAACAGCTATCTTTTGCTCTATAAAAGGGTGAAGATTTGAAGAAGAAAACTGCTAAGACTCTTGAAACAAAACTGACTGAATTGTGCTCTGTTTTGCTGTAAAAATACGAGTGTCACCAAAACTCTTAGAAATTCTTACAAAGTTTTCATCTTAGAATTTCTTAAGTTTAGAGTCTTAAACCTGAGTTGTATTAAGTGAACACCTCTGATATTTGATCAAGTGTTCAACTCAAACTTCTTTCTTTATAAATCAGTTTGAACCAAAGTCTCAGTCTGCGTACTGAGCAATCTGTAGTCTCATCACTTTGTGTTCTGAGCATTTAGAAGTCTCTTTGCTTTGTGCTTTGAGCAGGGAAGTCTCATTACTTTGTGTTCTGAGCAATTGGAAGTCTCTTGACTTAGTGTCTTGAGCATTAGAAGTCTCTTACTAGGTGTTTGAGCATTGAAGTCTCTTAACTTTGTGTTTTGAGCAATTGTAATCAGTTTGATTATAGTTAAATCTCCTGTAAGTGACAGGGGGACTAGACTACTTCCAACTTGTGGAAGGAACTAGTATAAAAATATTGTGTGTGTCTCTTTCCCTTTCTCTTCTCTTTTTAATCCGCTGCTAATAACTCTGAAAAAGTTTCAGAACCTGTTTCTGAACCTAACTTAAGTTTTAAAGAAAGGAAAAACTGCCCACACAATTCAACCCCCCCTTCTTGTGTGTTTTTCTCACCTTTAGTTGGTATTAGAGCTCCGGTTCTGATATTAAATCACTTAACAGTGAGTCAGTGAGATCCTGAGAAAAACATGTCAAATAGTTCACTTCCACCCTCTCCTAGACCACAAAGAGGTACTGGTACATCTTATTCATATGACTATGGTACTGAGGAAAGAAAATCTAGGTCACACAATAAACCTCCAATGTTTACTGGTGACCCAGAAAAGTTCTCATGGTGGAAAAGCAAGATGTACAGCCACATCATTGGTATTGATGATTCATTATGGGATATAATAGAAGATGGAATCTCTATTCCAGTTGATGAAGAAGGTGTAGCTGTCAACAGGAGAGGGCTGAGTGATGCTGAAAGGAAGATATACAGAAAGCATCATAATGTGAGAGGAATCATTGTGGATTCTCTACCTCACACTGAGTACCAGAAGCTGAGTGATAAATCAACAGCCAAAGCCATCTTCAAATCCCTCTGCTCTAACTATGAAGGTAACAAAAAGGTTAGAGAAGCAAAGGCTAATATTCTTGTTCAGCAATATGAACTGTTCAGAATGAAAGAGGATGAAAATATTGAGACTATGTTCTCAAGATTTCAGACTCTGGTTTCTTGACTTCAGATTCTGAAGAAGAGTTATACCACTGTTGATCATGTGAACAAAATCCTAAGAAGTCTGCCATCTAAATGGAGACCCAAAGTAACTGCTATTGAGGAACTAAGGATCTAAATACTCTAAGTATTGAAGATCTTATAAGCTCCCTCAAAGTGCATGAACTGGGACTTAATGAAGATGATTCTGTTAGAGAGCCTAAATCAATAGCACTGAAATCCAAAAGAAAGTCTGTTAAAGCTCTAAAAGCTATTGAATCTGAAGAAGAGTTTCCTGAGGGAAATTCTGAAGAAGATTCAGATGCGGAAGAGCTTGCAATACTTTCCAAAAGAATTCAGTACTTAATGAATAGAAAGAAGAAATTCTCTAACAGAAGCAGCAACTTTAAAGGATCTAGTTCAAAGAGGGAAGATCAGAAGGGCTGCTACAATTGCAAGAAGACTGGTCACTTCATTGCTGATTGTCCTGAACTTCAGAAGGACAAGTCAAAAGAGAAATCAAAGAAGACCAGCTCTAAGTCTAGCAACTTCAGAAACAAGCTCAAGAAGAGTCTTATGGCAACATGGGATGATCTTGACAATGACTCTGAGTATGATGATGAAGAGGAAGCAAATCTGGCTTTAATGGCAACAACTTTCTCTGATGCTGAATCATGTTCAGACTCTGATGAAGAAGATGAGGTATACTCTGAACTGACTAGATCTGAACTGATTGAAACTGTTAAAGAAATTATTGAATGAGGAAAATCTCAAACTTCAGAATCAAATCATTGAGTTTGATGAAGAAGTTAGAGAACTCAGAGATGAGGTTCATAAGAAACCTGAAGAAATTCCAAATGAACATGAAATTGCTCTTCAGGACTTTATTTTAACTGGAATCAATAGAAGTAAGGTTGCTTCTATGATTTACAATATTTACAGAAACAAAGGTGAAGGTATTGGTTTTAAATATGATTCATTCAATCTCTCAGATGAATCAAAAATATCATCTTATTCTGAAAATATTTTGAAAGGCACTGAGGTGTGCTTTGTGCCTGCTTCTGACAGTTCTGAGAAACTGAATTCAGCAGAAACTGAGACTGAGTCTGAAGTTCTAAACTGCTCAGACTCTAAAGCTTCTGAGCCTAAGGGAAAGATGATGGCAGATGTTAAAACCTTGCCAAAGTCTCAACCAAAAGGTCCTAAGCCTAAGAGTATGAGAAAATCAGACTCTAAACCTGAAAATGTTCAGAGTCTGAAAAGTTCAGAACCTGAAACTAGTAAGTCTCAGAGTCTGAAGAATTCAAACTCAAATTTTACTAAGACTGGGTTCATGAAAACTTCAAAAACTACTAAACCAGTCTATACAAAACATTTTCAATCTCAGAATGTCAGGCAAAGCAAGCAAAAGAAAGCCAAACTGTCATCTGTTTCTGATTGTTTTAAGAAAGGTCAAACTGAAGTTTGCCTTGTGTCAGGAGTTAACAAAACTAGAGTTCTGAAGAAATCAGAACCAAAGTGTTCAATGGTTCATACTCTAAACAACTCAGAACCAAAGACTCTCAAGTCTCAGGTTCTGAAGAAATCTGAGTCAAAACCATTGAGAACTCAGGTTCTGAAGAACTCAGTTTCTAAAACCCAGACTTATTCAAGATTAAAGGATTCATATCCAAGATATCTGAACAAGTCTAAATTCCATAACTCCAGACATAAGGTGCAAAAGGCTAAACCTTTCAGGACTAACCATAAAGGACCCATGAAAATTTGGGTACCTAAGTCTGAGATAATTTCTGTTGCAGATATGCTTGTCATCCAAAGAAAAGGAAAGGTCTTGGTACCTGGACAGTGGATGCTTGCGTCATATGACAGGAGACAAGTCTATGTTCCAAACCTTGAGCATGAAAGAGGGAGGAACTGTGGGGTTTGGAGGAAATCAGAAAGGAAGGATCAGTGGTACTGGTAAGATAGGTAATTCTTCCCTGTCCATTGACGATGTTTGGTTGGTAGATGGACTGAGACATAATTTACTTAGCATAAGTCAATTATGTGACAGTAATTATGAAGTCCTGTTTAATAAGAACACATGTACTGTAATCAACAACAAAGATAAATTTGTTGTGTTCAAAGGAAATAGGAAAAACAATGTTTATAAAATCAATTTTTCAGAACTGGTTCAGCAGAAGTTAGTTTGCCTTCTGTCTGTGAGTGATGAGAAATGGGTATGGCACAAAAGATTGGGACATGCTAACTGGAGACTCATCTCTAAGCTTAGCAAGTTGCAACTGGTCAGAGGCCTGCCAAACATTAACTATCACTCAGATGCTCTGTGTGGAGCATGCCAAACAGGAAAATTTTCTAAAACATCTTTTAAATCCAAAAACATTGTTTCCACCTCTAAACCTTTAGAACTGCTTCACATTGATTTATTTGGTCCTGTTGGAACAACTTCAATCAATGGGAAGAAGTATGGGCTTGTAATTGTTGATGATTATAGTAGGTGGACTTGGGTTAAATTCCTTAGATCTAAAAATGAAACATATGATGTGTTTAATAAATTCTGCAAACAAGTACAAAATGAAACTGACTTGAAAATTTTAAAAGTCAGAAGTGATCATGGTGGGGAATTTGAAAATGAACCTTTTGAAAATTTTTGTGAAGATCATGGAATTCTCCATGAGTTCTCATCTCTTAGAACTCCACAACAAAATGGAGTTGTAGAGAGAAAGAACATATCTTTGCAAGAAATGGCCAGAACCATGATCCATGAATCCAAAATTGCAAAGTACTTTTGGGCAGAAGCTGTTAACACAGCATGTTATATTCAGAACAAGATCTATATCAGACCTATTCAGAATAAAACAGCATATAAACTATTTAAAGGAAGAAAACCAAGTATTTCTTATTTTCATCAGTTTGGTTGTACTTGCTACATACTGAACAATAAGATCTACCTAAAGAAATTTGATGCTAAGGCTCAAAAGGGTACCTTTTTAGGATACTCAGAGAGATCTAAAGCATACAGGGTGTATAATTCTGAAACACATGTTGTTGAAGAATCAATACACATAAGATTTGATGATAAGAAGCCTGGTAATGAAATACCAGAGTTGGTTGAGAGTTTTGTAGATTTCAGACTCTCAGAAGAACCTTCAGAACCTGAACAGAGTTCAGAGTCTGAAGAAAGTTCAGAAGATGGAAATTCTGAGGAAACTGAGAAACTCTCAGATGCTGACACTCCTCCTGAAGATATTCAAGATCAGCATGGTTCTGAACAAGCCCCTGGTGATTCTTCAGAAGCTAATCCACCCAGAACTTCATTTAAATACAAGTCTTCACATCCTGAGGAGCTGATAATTGGGAACAAGAACAGTCCAAGGAAAACAAGATTAGCATTTTGCCAGAATGACTCTATGATTGGACTGCTATCAATGATTGAGCCCACAACAGCTGATGAAGCACTTGCTGATGATGGATGGATTGTAGCTATGCAGGAAGAACTGAACCAATTTCAAAGGAATGATGTATGGGATCTAGTTGCAAAACCTGATCATAAGAACATTATTGGAACAAAATGGGTGTTCAGAAACAAGCTTAATGAACAAGGAGAAGTGATCAGAAACAAGGCAAGACTGGTTGCTCAAGGCTACAACCAGCAGGAAGGAATATGTTGGAACAAAATGTATGAACAACTCTCTTTTGGATAAAGGGGGAGATTGTTGGAACAATTTGTATGAACATCTCTCTTTGAGGTTTTGATGATAACAAAGTGTTGAAAAGAAAATTGGTATTGCTAATGTTTTGTTCAAGTTATTTCAGAACCATGTTCTTAATGATTTGTATTTGATAATGGTCATGGAAGAACAAGCTTAGAGTAAGAAAGGAAAGCTCAGAAGCAATGTTGCAAAGTTGAGGGAAAACTGGGTCTGAAGCCTAAGTCTGAAGGGTGCTTCTGAAGGGTGTGTCTGAAGGCAGCTTCTGAAGGCTGAGTATGAGGGTCAACGAAAGTCAACGTCTGAAGGGAGCGTCTGATGAACAGTGCGTCTGATGAACAGTGCTTCTGAAGGTCAACAAAAGTCAACGTCTGAAGAAGTGTGTCTGATGAACAGTGCGTCTGATGAACAGTGCTTCTGAAGAGAGCTTCTGAAGTACTGTTCATGCAGAAGCTTCTTAAGTCTGATGTGGCAAGAAAAGCATCTGTTACTGTGCGCATGTAATGCCTGCATATGTCAGAACAACTCCAATGGAACAGTTGTCTCCTTGACTCAAACATTCCCCAGCTTTTAAGGAAAGCAAATTCAAAAATGGCTGCTGCTCTGGTTTTTCAGCTGAGTGTAGCTCGCAATTCAGCCTGGCCTAGTTCACTACTTGCAACGGCTCTTTGCTTAATTTCTGCAAATCTTCAACAGCTCTAATTCCCTCTATATAAGGAAGAAGAATTGAAGAAGAATTTTGCTAAGACTCTTGAAACAAAAACTGTCTGAAACTTGCTCTGTTTTACTGGAAAAATACGAGTGTCACCCAAAACTCTTAAGAATTCTTACAAACTTGTAATCTTAGAATTTCTTAAGTCTAGAGTCTTAATCCTGAGTTGTATTAAGTGAACACCTCTGATATTTCATCAAGTGTTCAACCCAAACTTACTTTCTTTGTAATTCAGTTTGGTTTTAAGTCTCAGTCTGCGTACTGAGCATTTGTAGCTTCATTCCTTTGTGGTCTGAACATTAGTCTCATTCCTTTGTGGTCTGAGCAAGGAAGTCTCATTCCTTTGTGGTCTGAGCAAGGTGGTTTCATTCCTTTGTGGTCTGAACATTAGAAGTCTCTTCCTTTTTGGTTGAGCAACTGGAAATCTCATTCCTTTGTGGTCTGAGTAATTGTAATCAGTTTGATTATAGTTAAAATCTCTTGTTAGTAACAAGGGGACTAGACTACTTCCAACTTGTGGAAGGATCTAGTATAAAAACATTGTGTGTCTCTCTTCCCTTCTCTCTTTTCATTTGAATCTGCTGCATAAACACTTTGATAAAAGTTCAGAACCTGAGTCTGAACTTGTCTTAAGTTTTGAAAAGAAAAGAAACCAGTTTTTGAGTCCACACAATTCAACCCCCCTTTCTTGTGTGTTTTTCTCACCTTCAGTTGGTATCAGAGCTCCGGTTCTGATATTAACACTTAACAGTGTGTCAGTAAGATCCTGAGAAAAACATGTCATCAGAAGGTTCACCTCCACCCCCTCCCAGAAATCAAAGAGGTACTAGTACATCATATTCATATGACTATGGCACTAAAGAAAGAAAATCTAGGTCACACTGTTGGAACAAAATGTGTGAAACAACTCTCTTCTGATTAAAGGGGGGAGATTGTTGGAACAATTTGTATGAACATCCCTCCTTAAGATTTTGATGATAACAATGTATTAAAAATAAAATTGGTTATTGCTAATGCTTTGTTCAAGTTATGCAGAACCACGTGTTTAATGATCAGTATTTGATAATGGTTATGGAAGAACAAGCTTAGAGCAAGAAAGGAAAGCTTAGAAGCAATGTTGCAAAGTTGGAAGAAAACTGGGTCTGAAAGGTTGAGTCTGAAGGGCGTGCCTGAAGGTTGAGTCTGAAGCTTGCGTCTGAAGGCAGCTTCTGAAGGCTGAGTCTGAGGGTCAACGAAAGTCAACGTCTGAAGAAGAGCGTCTGATGAATAGTGCGTCTGATGAACAGTGCTTCTGAAGGTCAACAAAAGTCAACGTCTGAAGGGAGCTTCTGATGAACAGTGCGTCTGATGAACAGTGCGTCTGAAGACTTGCTTCTGAAGAGAGCTTCTGAAGTACTGTTCACGCAGAAGCTTCTGAAATCTGATGTGGCAAGAAAAGCAACTGTTACTGTGCGCATTTAATGCCTGCATATGTCAGAACAACTCCAATGGAACAGTTGTCTCCCTGACTCAAACATTCCCCAGTTTTTAAGGAAAGCAATTCAAAAATGGCTGCTGAGTTCTGGTTTTCTGCAAAGTTCAGCACACAAATTCAGCTAGCCTAGTTCTTCTTTTGCAACGGCTCTTTGCACAAATCCTGCAAATCTTCAACAGCTCTATTTTCCCCTATAAAAGGAAGAAGAATTGAAGAAGAATTTTGCTAAGACTCTTGGAACAAAATCTGTCTGAAACTTGCTCTGTTTTGCTGTCCAGAAATTGCAGTTCACCAAACACTTAGAAATTATTTCAATTTTCTGTATCTTAGAATTTCTTAAGGTTAAAGAGTCTTACCCTGAGTTGTATTAAGTGAACACCTCTGATATTTTATCAAGTGTTTAACCCAAACTTATCTTCTTTGTAAATCAGTTTGGTCTAAGTCTTAGTCTACGTACTAAGCATTATAAGTCTCATTTTAGTGTTTTGAGCAAGTTGTAATCTCATTCCTTTGTGGTCTGAGCAGGAAGTCTCAGTACTTTGTGTCTGAGCATTGGGAAGCCTCTTGACTTAGTGTCTTGAGCATTAGAAGCCTCTTCCTTTGTGGTTGAGCAACTGGAAGTCTCTTCCTTTGTGGTTGAGCAATTGTAATCATCTGATTATAGTTAAAATATCTTGTTAGTAACAAGGGGACTGGACTACTTCCAACTTGTGGAAAGATCCAGTATAAAAACATTGTGTGTCCTCTCTTTCCTTCTCTCTTTGTTTTTAATCCGCTGCATTTAATCTTTGATAAAGGTTCAGAACCAGCTTCTGAACTTGTCTTAAGTTTTGAGAAGAAAAGAAACCAAGTTTTGAGTCCACATAATTCAACCCCCCCTTCTTGTGTGTTTTTCTCACCTTCACACACAATAAACCCCCTATGTTTACTGGTGACCCAGAAAAGTTCTCATGGTGGAAGAGCAAAATGTACAGTCATATAATTGGGATTGATGATTCATTATGGGATATAATAGAAGATCGAATCACAATTCCAATTGATGAAGAAGGTGTTGCTGTCAACAGAAGAGGTCTAAGTGATGCAGAAAGAAAGATAAATAGAAAGCATCACAATGTGAGAGGAATCATTGTGGATTCCCTACCTCACACTGAGTACCAGAAGCTGAGTGACAAGTCAACAGCAAAGGCCATCTTCACATCCCTCTGCTCTAACTATGAAGGTAATAAAAAGGTTAGAGAAGCTAAGGCTAACATTCTTGTTCAGCAATATGAATTGTTCAGAATGAAAGAGGATGAAAATATTGAGACAATGTTCTCAAGATTCAAACTCTGGTTTCTGGACTTCAGATTCTGAAGAAGAGTTATACCACAGCTGATCATGTGAACAAAATCCTGAGAAGTCTGCCATCTAAATGGAGACCCAAGGTGACTGCTATTGAGGAAGCTAAGGATCTGAATACTTTAAGTATTGAGGATCGTATAAGCTCCCTCAAGGTGCATGAACTGGGACTTAATGAGGATGAGTCTGTTAGAGAACCAAAATCAATAGCACTGAAATCTAAAAGAAAGCCTGTTAAAGCTTGTTGAAGCAGTATTTCATACAACAAAAGTAAGTATTTTCAATTATCGTCTCCTCAGGGATTAGGTGCGTTACTTCGAACCGTTCAACAATCGGTATTGTTTTGAGTTAAGGGTTTCGTAACTTGTGTTCATAAACTAATTGAATGTAAATGCGAGAATAAAAACGACAAGTAATAGGGAATAAAAGCGTTGGAATTAGAGTTCATCAATCTTGCAAAGAATATAATCTATAAATCATGCATATGAATTTAGCGTTTTAGCGAAAATATCACGTATCGCTCGACAACGTCATTGATTTCCCAAATGACATCGTGAGATCGATCGTATCGTTTAATCGACGATTTCCCAATCAATCAAACGATCCGAAAGCATTACGATTCGAAACTTGGTGCGATTATCAAAACCCAAATCCATTTCTAGATTTTCTTATTTTGATAGAAGATTATTCTTAAACATAGATTCAAAAGTATTTGTCAATATCATTTGAATCAAGCATGAGATTGAAAAGCAAGAATAACTTCAAAAACACATAAATTGCCAAAATCATATATTCACATAATCATATATTACATCAAAGCTAGAAAGAATACCTCTAATCCCAACAAAGGGATGTTAGTTGCTCATTTTCATGACAACTATACAAAAGATAAGAGAAAAGATGAAGATCATAACCCAAAGTCTTGATTTCCCAAAGCCCTTGGTTGATTTCCACAATTCAATCCTTTTGCTCCTTGAAGATCATTACTTCTAGCCCTATTTACTAAGTCCTAAACTACTACTAAAGCAATCCTAACAATTGGAAGTAAAAGTTCTCAAAGTTCTCCAACTGATTGCCCAGAAAAATGAGCCAAAAATGCTTTTATAATCTGAATTTTTGCACGCTCGCTACAAGCGATGAGCTGGTCGCTTGTAGCGATGAAGTCTGTTGGCCAATGGGAGAGCTCCACGTCAGCATGGAACCTTAAACCGCCCTTGGTCGCTTGAAGCGACCGGTCCATCGCTTGTAGCGATGGACTCTCCAATTTCCCTGCCTAAGCTCGCTTGAAGCGTGGCATCTGGCGCTTGAAGCGATGAAGTCTTCAAATTCCCTGCCTATCCTCGCTTGTAGCGAGGAAGCGTGCGCTTCTAGCGATGGCTTTGATCAAAACTTCATTTTCTTTGCTCAGCATGTTCAAGAATGAATTTCCTGCAATAATAACATGGGGTAAGGCATAGGATCTCAAATATAGCATTTGAACCATAAATATGAGCTTATCCTATGATAACTTGTGAAATAAGTAACATAAGTGCCTTAATTAAATGAGCATTTTAACCACTTTCAAGCACTTAACACACTCCCCAACTTAAATCTTTGTTTGTCCTCAAACAAAGGACACAACAAATAAGGATAAGCTTTACCAAAGTTTTGAGCAAGAAATGCAAAAGAATCAAAAGTTTGAAGCAAATAAGTGTCAGATGAATGATTCAAACGTGATTGCGCAAGCTAGGGTTAAGTTTCTCATTAAACGAGATACATACTATAAATGTGAACTAGTTCTAAACACAAAGCATCTAATCACACAATTCTTAACAAGCAACATGTTTAAATTTGAACCAAACCTAACACACTTCTATATAAAGCATATGAACAATTTGAAATCTATTGTGAGGGTATGAACACTCATCCAACAAACATGATAACATTCCAATTAAATTATGTGTCCATCTAATTATCATTTCTAAAAGCATAAAAGGCATTGATCAAAAGGTCTTTAAGGGTTGTAATTGGGCTAGGTTACAAAAGAATTGTCATATGTGGGATATTTGAATTCAAATGGCCAAGCAAGAGGAACATTCAATCTAATTACAAACTTCCTCCTTTTTCCAATACAACTCTTGGTGAATTACAAATTTTTCTTTTCTTGATTGATCTTGACAACTTTTTCTTTGAATTATTGCAAACCTTTTCATTTTTCTCTTTTCTTTTTCTTGGTTTGCTTTTCTTTTCTTTTTGTCAAGATCAATTATCAACATTCACCATTACATTGACATAAATACAACCTCCCTTTCTCCCCAACTTAGTTCAATGACACCCTAATCGAATGTTCCTTTATCATTATGGCAAAGGTCAATAAAAACGATGGATAAGGCTTCAAAAGAAAACAAATATCAGAATTTAATAAAGAGTTAACTATGAACCGATTTTTTTTTACAAACTCCGGCAATTTAAATAAGCAATTGAGCTTATTAAAATTGATAGTTCATGGCTAACGATTCTGATTCAATAGGCTCAGAGGGGTTAACAGATACTCACACTTCTCACAGGGTAGGTTTATTTGGTCAAGTATTTCACTCAATTTCAAAAAATTGCCTTGATCATTTCAATGCTTTTATACAATTTAAAACAACAATAGATTTAACATAAAATAACTGAGTTAAACATGATATGTTGGTCTCCTGCATATATATACAATGGTTGAGGATTCCTCACATTTTGGCTAGTTCTAAATTGGTTCAAAACTAAACAAGTGCTTGCGTAAAACTGAATAAATTAACTTGTGTGTAAAGAACTTATTCACATTCAAGAATATACCTAGAAAAACAAGAAAACGAGTACCTTAGCTGCGCGCTTTAACACTCATTCTATCATTATCACTCAAATGATTCTAAGCTCAAGCACTGGCTTTTGAATCTTTCTTTCCAAATTGCTGGGATAATTATTCAAAAATAAATAACAAAACTTGAAATTAAGCATAATATATTAAACAAAATAACCAAAATAAGATTATCCAAAGTACATAAGGGTTCAAAGTGGCTTTGGAAACTGTACTGTCAGAATTTGGTTCCATCGCTACAAGCGATAGACGCGTCGCTACAGCGACAGAGTCTGAAGCTCGTCGCTATAGCGATGAGATCCATCGCTGTAGCGACCATGACAGTAAACAGAAATTTTAAATTTTCAGCTCTTGCCACTATCCCTACATGCATGAATGGATATTCAAAACTAAAATACTAATTAAAAACAATAAACCTACACAGTTGGGTTGCCTCCCAACAAGCGCTTGTTTTACGTCGTTAGCTCGACGCCTGATTCGTTAGGGTGGCCAAAACGAGACGGAAAGCACATCAGCCTTAGTGCTCCTTTGTTGCGGGAGGAATTCCATGAACTTGCAGAACAGCTGATGTGGAGTCCATAACCTCCCTATCCAGAATAAGCTGAGCAAGGAACATAAGAAATCTTGTACACGTTCAAGTTCTGCCTTGCTCACTTTCATCCCCTCTTCCTTAGAAGTTTCTTCCTTGTTAAGAAACTGTTCCGGATTCTCAATATCCATCACTTCTTCACTCTCAACAACGCTGGCCTCTTCAGTATTTGACCTTTCTTGAGGAAGTTCATCCTTGTGTGGTATCTCTAATTCTTCCATTAATGTCCTTATACCACATACTTCAAATAACTTCTCTTCCTCACTCTCATCAATATCGTCTTCAACAATCTCTCCGAATTCCAAAACGGATTGATTGTTGATCTGAACCTCCATGATTCTTGGCAGAAAATTGAATTGCACTCGCAAAATTTCCTATTGGCATGATAATGCTCTTAATCTATGGTTGGTATTTTGCATGTTGATCATGGATTGTTGCATGAACAAATTCAAAGTGTTTTCCGTTCTTGCCATTTGTTCATCTTCAGACGGATATTGTTGATAGGATTCATGCTCGTATGGATCATAGAAGTTGAAATAATCATGATGATCAGCCATGATTTGTTCCAATGTTGAAAATCTGAAACAAAGTAACTAACAAGGAAATTTTCTTTGCTTTGCAAAGAGGGTTAATTCACAAACAGTTGATAATGTACAATAATATTAACAAGATATATACAAAAGCTCAAAACACTATCAATTATTGCGATGCTCAAAATAACAAAACTCTAATCCCCGGCAACGGCGCCATTTTGTTGAAGCAGTATTTCATACAACAAAAGTAAGTATTTTCAATTATCGTCTCCTCAGGGATTAGGTGCGTTACTTCGAACCATTCAACAATCGGTATTGTTTTGAGTTAAGGGTTTCGTAACTTGTGTTCATAAACTAATTGAATGTAAATGCGAGAATAAAACGACAAGTAATAGGGAATAAAAGCGTTGGAATTAGAGTTCATCAATCTTGCAAAGAATATAATCTATAAATCATGCATATGAATTTAGCGTTTTAGCGAAAATATCACGTATCGCTCGACAACGTCATTGATTTCCCAAATGACATCGTGAGATCGATCGTATCGTTTAATCGACGATTTCCCAATCAATCAAACGATCCGAAAGCATTACGATTCGAAACTTGGTGCGATTATCAAAACCCAAATCCATTTCTAGATTTTCTTATTTTGATATAAGATTATTCTTAAACATAGATTCAAAAGTATTTATCAATATCATTTGAATCAAGCATGAGATTGAAAAGCAAGAATAACTTCAAAAACACATAAATTGCCAAAATCATATATTCACATAATCATATATTACATCAAAGCTAGAAAGAATACCTCTAATCCCAACAAAGGGATGTTAGTTGCTCATTTTCATGACAACTATACAAAAGATAAGAGAAAAGATGAAGATCATAACCCAAAGTCTTGATTTCCCAAAGCCCTTGGTTGATTTCCACAATTCAATCCTTTTGCTCCTTGAAGATCATTACTTCTAGCCCTATTTACTAAGTCCTAAACTACTACTAAAGCAATCCTAACAATTGGAAGTAAAAGTTCTCAAAGTTCTCCAACTGATTGCCCAGAAAAATGAGCCAAAAATGCTTTTATAATCTGAATTTTTGCACGCTCGCTACAAGCGATGAGCTGGTCGCTTGTAGCGATGAAGTCTGTTGGCCAATGGGAGAGCTCCACGTCAGCATGGAACCTTAAACCGCCCTTGGTCGCTTGAAGCGACCGGTCCATCGCTTGTAGCGATGGACTCTCCAATTTCCCTGCCTAAGCTCGCTTGAAGCGTGGCATCTAGCGCTTGAAGCGATGAAGTCTTCAAATTCCCTGCCTATCCTCGCTTGTAGCGAGGAAGCGTGCGCTTCTAGCGATGGCTTTGATCAAAACTTCATTTTCTTTGCTCAGCATGTTCAAGAATGAATTTCCTGCAATAATAACATGGGGTAAGGCATAGGATCTCAAATATAGCATTTGAACCATAAATATGAGCTTATCCTATGATAACTTGTGAAATAAGTAACATAAGTGCCTTAATTAAATGAGCATTTTAACCACTTTCAAGCACTTAACAAAGCTCTGAAAGCTATTGAATCTGAAGAAGAATTTCCTGAGGGAAATTCTGAAGAAGATTCAGATGCTGAAGAGCTTGCAATGCTTTCTAAAAGAATTCAATATCTAATGAATAGAAAGAAAAAATTCTCTAACAGAAGCAATAACTTTAGAGGATCTGGTTCAAAGAGGGAAAAACAGAAGGAATGCTACAACTGCAAGAAACCTGGTCACTTCATTGCTGAATGTCCTGATCTTCAGAAGGACAAGTCAAAGGAAAAAGCAAAGAAGACCAGTTCAAAGTCTAGTAACTTCAGAAACAAGCTTAAAAAGAGTCTCATGGCAACATGGGATGATCTGGACAATGAGTCTGAGTCTGATGAAGAGGAAGCAAACCTGGCCTTGATGGCAATTGCATTTTCTGATGCAGAATCTTGTTCAGACTCAGATGATGAAGATGAGGTATATTCTGAACTCACTAGATCTGAATTGATTGAAACAGTTAAAGATCTTATGAGCCACCTCAAAAGCAAGTTAGGAGAAATAAAATCTTTGAAAAATAAAACTAACTTGCTGTCTGAAGAAAATCTCAAACTTCAGAATCAAATCATTGAGTTTGATGAAGAAGTTAGAGAACTTAGAGATGAGGCGCATAAGAAACCTGAAGCAATTCCTAATGAACATGAAATTGCTCTTCAGGACTTTATTTTAACTGGAATTAATAGAAGTAAAGTTGCTTCTATGATTTATAGTATTTACAGAAACAAAGGTGAAGGTATTGGATTTAACAATGATTCATTCAATCTTTCAAATGAATCAAACACACCTGTTTGTTCTGAAAATATTATGAAAGGCAATGGGATATGCTTTGTGCCTGCTTCTGATACTTCTGAAAAATAGAAATTAGCAGAAACTGAGACTGAGTCTGAAGTTCTGAACTACTCAGACTCTAAATCTTCTGAACCAAAGGGTAAGATGAAGGCAGATGTTAAAACCTTGCCTAAATCTAAGCCAAAAGGTCCTAAGACTAAGAGTATGAGAAAATCAGACTCTAAACCTGAAAATGTTCAGAGTCTGAAGAGTTCAGAACCTGAAACTAGTAAGTCTCAGAGTCTGAATAATTCAAACTCAAATTTTACAAAGACTGGGTTTATGAAAACTTCAAAAACTACTAAACTAGTCCATACAAAACATTTTCAATCTCAGAATGTTAAGCAAAGCAAGCAAAAGCAAGCCAATCTGTCATCTGCTTCTGACTGTTTTAAGAAAGGTAAAACTGAAGCTTGCCTTGTGTCTGAAGCTAACAAAATTAGAATTCTGAAGAAGTCAGAACCAAAGTATTCAATTGTTCAAACTCTAAACAACTCAGAACCAAAGACCTTCAAGTCTCAGGTTCTGAAGAAATCTGAGTCAAAACCATTGAAAACTCAGGTTCTGAAGAACTCAGGTTCTAAAACTCAGACTTATTCAAGATATAAGGATTCATATCCAAAGTATCAGAACAAGTCTGAATATTATAACTTCAGACTCAAGATGAAAAAGCCAAAACCTTTCAGGACTAACCACAAAGGACCCATGAAAATCTGGGTACCTAAGTCTGAGATAATTTCTATTGCAGATATGCTTGTCATCCAGAGAAAAGGAAAGGTCCTGGTACCTGGACAGTGGATGCTCGCATCATAAGACAGAGACAAGTCTATGTTCCAAACCCTGACTCTGAAAGAGGGAGGAACTGTGGGGTTTGGAGGAAGTCAGAAAGGAAAGATCATTGGTACTGGTAAGATAGGTAATTCTTCCTTGTACATTGATAATGTTTGGCTGGTAGATGGACTTAGACATAATTTACTTAGCATAAGTCAATTGTGTGATAGTAATTATGAAGTCTTGTTTAATAAGAACACTTGTACTGTAATTAACAACAAAGATAAATATGTAGTGTTCAAAGGAAACAGGAAAAACAATGTTTATAAAATCAATTTTTCTGAATTGGTTCAGCAGAAGGTAGTTTGGCTTCTGTCTGTGAGTGATGAGAAATGGGTATGGCACAAAAGGCTGGGACATGCTAACTAGAGACTCATCTCTAAGCTTAGCAAGTTACAGCTGGTTAGAGGCCTACCTAAAATTGATTATCACTCAGATGCTCTGTGCAGTGCATGCCAAATTGGAAAGTTTTCAAAAACTTCTTTTAAATCTAAAAACATTGTTTCCACCTCAAAACCTTTAGAACTCCTTCACATTGATTTGTTTGGTCCTATTGGAACAGCTTCAATCAATGGGAAGAAGTATGGACTTGTAATTGTTGATGATTATAGTAGGTGGACTTGGGTTAAGTTCCTTAGAACCAAAAATGAAACATATGATGTGTTTTACAAATTCTGCAAACAAGTACAAAATGAAACTGATTTGAAAATTTTAAAAGTCAGAAGTGATCATGGTGGGGTATTTGAAAATGAACCTTTTGAAAATTTTTGTGAAGATCATGGAATTCTCCATGAGTTCTCATCTCCTAGAACTCCACAACAAAATGGAGTTGTAGAGAGAAAGAACAGATCTTTGCAAGAAATGGCTAGAACCATGATCCTTGAATCCAAAATTGCTAAGTACTTTTGAGCAGAAGCTGTAAACACAGCATGTTATATTCAGAACAGGATCTATGTCAGACCTATTCTGAATAAAACAACATATGAACTGTTTAAAGGAAGAAAACCAAGTATTTCTTATTTTCATTAGTTTGGTTGTACTTGCTATGTACTAAACAATAAAATCTACCTAAAGAAATTTGATGCTAAGGCTCAAAAGGGTACCTTTCTAGGTTACTCAGAGAGATCTAAAACATACAGGGTGTATAATTCTGAAACACATGTTGTTGAAGAAGCTATACATATTAGATTTGATGATAAGAAGCCTGGTAATGAAATACCAGAGCTGGTTGAGAGTTTTGCAGATTTCAGACTCTCAGAAGAACCTTCAGAACCTGAACATAGTTCAGAGTCTGAAGAAAGTTCAGAAGCTGAAAATGATGAAGAATCTGAGAAACTCTCTGATAATGATACTCCTCCTAAAGCAAATCAAGACCAACATGGTTCTGAACAAGTCCCTAATGGTTCTTCAGAAGCTAATCCACCCAGAACCTCATTCAAATACAAGTCTTCACATCCTGAGGAGTTGATCATTGGAAACAAGAACAGTCCAAGGAAGACAAGATCAGCATTCAGTCAGAATGAGTCTATGCTTGTTCTGCTATCCATGATTGAGCCCACAACAGCTGATGAAGCACTTGTAGATGATGGCTGGATTGTAGCTATGCAAGAAGAACTGAACCAGTTTCAAAGGAATGATGTCTGGGATCTTGTTGCAAAACCTGATCATAAGAACATTATTGGAACAAAATGGGTGTTCAGAAACAAGCTCAATGAACAAGGAGAAGTGATAAAAAACAAGCAAGACTGGTAGCTCAAGGCTACAGCCAGCAGGAAGGAATTGATTACACTGAGACATTTGCTCCAGTTGCAAGACTGGAAGCAATTAGGTTACTTCTTTCCTATGTTGTTAATCATGATATCATCTTGTACCAAATGGATGTTAAGAGTGCTTTCTTAAATGGTGTTATTTCTGAAGAAGTTTATGTTAAACAACCTCCTGGTTTTGAAGATGTTAAAAATCCAGATTTTGTTTTTAAACTTAAGAAATCCTTGTATGGTCTGAAACAAGCTCCTAGAGCTTGGTATGAAAGACTAAGCAATTTCTTGATTAAAAATGATTTTGTAAGAGGTCAAGTTGACAATACACTTTTTAGAAAAACTCTTAAGAAAGATATCTTAATTGTGCAAATATATATTGATGATATCATATTTGGTTCTACTAATGCCTCCCTTTGCAAAGAGTTTTCAAAGTTAATGCAGGATGAATTTGAAATGAGCATGATGGGAGAGTTGAAATTCTTTTTGGGAATACAAATCAACCAATGCAAAGATGGTGTCTATGTTCATCAGTCCAAATACACAAAGGAGCTTCTGAAGAAGTTCCAGCTTGATGATTGCAAGCTGATAACAACACCAATGCATCCTACCTGCACCTTAAGCAAAGAGGACAATGACTCTAAAGTAGATCAGAAGCTGTATAGAGGTATGATAGGTTCTCTTTTATACTTAACTGCTTCTAGGCCAGATATTTTGTTTAGTGTCTGTCTGTGTGCTAGATTCCAATCAGATCCTAGAGAATCTCATATGACTGCTGTCAAGAGAATATTTAGGTATCTGAAAGGAACAACTAATCTTGGACTTCTGTATAAGAAATCCTTGGATTATAAGCTAGTTGGATTCTGTGATGCTGACTATGCTGGGGACAGGATTGAAAGAAAGTCCACTAGTGGAAACTGTTAGTTTCTTGGTGAAAATCTGATATCCTGGGCCAGCAAAAGACAAGCAACCATTGCTTTGTCAACAACTGAAGCAAAATACATCTCAGCTGCAAGTTGTAGCACACAACTGCTCTGGATGAAACATCAATTAGAGGATTATCATATTCATGCAGATAACATTCCTATTTATTGTGATAATACTGCTGCAATATGTCTGTCTAAAAATCCAATTATGCATTCTAGAGCCAAGCATATAGAAATAAAACATCATTTTATAAGAGATTATGTTCAGAAGGGTGTTTTGGATATCCAGCTCATTGATACTGATCATCAATGGGCTGACATATTCACAAGACCCCTCACAGAAGACAGATTTAACTTTATTAAAAAGAATCTGAACATGCATTTCATCTCTTGAAAAATATGCTTGAATCTGAATGAAAACTGAGATTCTGAGTTCATCAGAAGCTAAGACTTATCAGTCACTCATTTTTTAGAGTCTGAAGACAGTTAAGTTTCTGAAAAACTTCAGAGTCTGAGTTTCAGAACCTGGATTTCTGACTTCTGAATCTGCATAGTTATCTAATTTTTGGTCAGAATCTGGTAAGACATAACAATGGGCAATGATGAATTAAGCTTTGAAAGTTATGCTTTGTCCCTCCAAAGTCATCAATATGGAAAATGTGTTTTTCTGTTTTCAGTTCTGAAATGTCTTAAACAAAAACACAGACACATTTTTTTCATCAAACATGCTCAAATTGATATCAGACATGTTCAGCTCTACAAACCTTTTTGATATCAGTCTCACTTTGGTATCAGACATGTTCAGCTTTTCAAACATACTTAAAAACTCTGAACAGTTATGTCTGGAAGAGTTCAGAAGCACTGAGCTAAATGCTCTATTTTTCAGTTTTTCTGAAAAAGAGTTCAGTTGTGCTAAAAACCTTCAGTTGGTATATGATCTGAACAATTTTGTCTAAAATAGTTCAGTGATACTAAACAGAATGTACTGAACAAATGCTCTGAACAAAATGATTTGTTTTCAGTTTTCTAAAACCAGTTCAGTGGTACTGAACAGACTGTGTCTGATCAGAATGCTCTGAACAAACTTTTATGTTCTGAACAGCATTCTCTGATTTTCAAATGCAATGTTATATACTTCATGTATGATCAAGCTTGCTCTGATGCTTATCCTTGCTGCTTGATTACCTATATGATTGCATTTTTAATCTCACATGTTTTCAAACTCTCTTATTTCTTAAAATTCTGGAAATTTTCTTTTTGTTGATGACAAAAGGGGGAGAAAAAGTAAACAAGTATTAAGGCTCCTGAGCTCAAAATATAAGTTTAATTCTGTCAGTTAATTAACTTATGAGAGGGAGTAAAAGGTATCAACTAATGAGAACAGTTTAAATATCTGTTTTGTCTCTGAATTAATTTTCTGTGAGATAAATTACTCTTAGTGAGTTGAAATGAATTTAAATAACTTGGATAAGACTCAGGGAGCTTACAAAACTCATCCTGTGGATTATCAGACTTAGGGGGAGAGCTTACAAACCTCATAACCTGAAGTCAGCCTGTTATTTATAATTCTGTGTGTTAATTTCATGTTATTGTTCTAAGTTAAATTTAATTAACATGGATAAGAATCAAGGGGAGCTTGCAAACCTAACCTTGAGGATTATCAGACTAAGGGGGAGCTTGCAAACCTCATCCTGAAGTCAGCTTGTTAATTAAAGTTAACAACAATTCTGAAATTCTCACATTTTTGATCTAAACTGAATTTAATTAACCTGGATCAGACTCAGGGGGAGCTTGCAAACCTCACACCTTGTAGTCAACTTGTTAATTAAATTAACAACAATTTTCTATTAATACTTATGTTTGTCATCATCAAAAAGGGGGAGATTGTTGGAACAAAATGTGTATGAACAACTCTCTTTTGGGTTTTGATGATAACAAAGTGTTAAAAAGAAAATTGGTATTGCTAATGCTTTGTTCTAAGTGTGCAGAACCATGTCCTTAATGTTTGGTAATTAATATTGGTTTTGGAAGAACAAGCTAAGAGCAAGAAAGAAAGCATAGAAGCCTTTGTTGCAAGTCTGAAGCAAAACTGGGTCTGAAGCAGCTTCTGAAGACTGCGTCTGAAGGGTGCTTCTGAAGGCTGAGTCTGAAGGTCAATGTCTAAAGGCTGAGTCTGAAGGTCAACAGAAGTCAACGTCTGAAGGCTGAGCCTGGAGGTCAACAAAAGTCAACGTCTGAAGGGAGCGTCTGATGAACAGTGCTTCTGAAGGGTGAGTCTGAAGACCTGCTTCTGATGAACAGTGTCTGAAGAAGCTTCTGAAGTCTGACCTGGAAGGAAAAACAACTGTCTCTGTCAGCATTTAATGCATGCAGTGTCAGAACAACTTCAATGGAACAGTTGTCTCCTTGGCCAAAACATTCCCCAGCTTTTATGGAAAGTATTCAAAAATGCGTGCTCTGTTCTGCTCAGTTTCAGCACACATTTTCAGCTAACCTAGCTTCAAATTGCAACGGCTCTTTGCTAATTTTCTGGGCAATTCTCAACAGCTATCTTTTGCTCTATAAAAGGGTGAAGATTTGAAGAAGAAAACTGTTAAGACTCTTGAAACAAAACTGACTGAACTGTGCTCTGTTTTGCTGTAAAAATACGAGTGTCACCAAAACTCTTAGAAATTCTTACAAAGTTTTCATCTTAGAATTTCTTAAGTTTAGAGTCTTAAACCTGAGTTGTATTAAGTGAACACCTCTGATATTTGATCAAGTGTTCAACTCAAACTTCTTTCTTTGTAAATCAGTTTGAACCAAAGTCTCAGTCTGCGTACTGAGCAATCTGTAGTCTCATTACTTTGTGTTCTGAGCATTTAGAAGTATCTTAGCTTTGTGCTTTGAGCAGGGAAATCTCATTACTTTGTGTTCTGAGCAATTGGAAGTCTCTTGACTTAGTGTCTTGAGCATTAGAAGTCTCTTACTAGGTGTTTGAGCATTGAAGTCTCTTAACTTTGTGTTTTGAGCAATTGTAATCAGTTTGATTATAGTTAAATCTCATGTAAGTGACAGGGGGACTAGACTACTTCCAACTTGTGGAAGGAACTAGTATAAAAATATTGTGTGTCTCTCTTTCCCTTTCTCTTCTCTTTTTAATCCGCTGCTAATAACTCTGAAAAAGTTTCAGAACCTGTTTCTGAACCTAACTTAAGTTTTAAAGAAAGGAAAAACTGGCCACACAATTCAACCCCCCCCCCCCCTTCTTGTGTGTTTTTCTCACCTTCATAGCCGACTGTGTGACCAGCTGATGTCATGACCACTTGGTTGAATTATGGATTCCTCGACTGATAAAATGATATGTAGGTTAATTTGTACTTGAGACAATAGTCCCCTTTTGGATCAAGCGATTACACTAAGAAAGAGACTATGTTTATCAGCCGTAGATTTCTAGACTACTCCAAAGATTTTCTACCATTGAAGGATGAACTACATTCACATTGTTTACCATGTTATTTTTAGACCAATTATATAGCATATTAAATCATATAAGATCATGGCTAACAATGGCGGGTCCAGGACCCAAGTTACAGGGTGCAAACTTTTTCGAGTATATATATATATATATATATATATTAGCAAGTTGTTTATTTTACAAATACCTTGTTAGTTAATCTACTAAAAAAATAGTGAGTGCATGTTAACAAGTCTTAGTAGGATATGCTAACTTGTACCGATAACTTTCTAGTTAATTAAATTAACAGCCTAAACTTTCTAGTTAGTTTAAATTTTGAATGAATTTTGCTTATATGGTAATTGAACTTCAAAATACTCAAAAATTTACCTTTTTTTAGTTATGACTTGCTAATTTTTACCCTCAAAAAATGATTGGATGAAAAAAAGTCAAAAAAATATGGTGAAACAATTTGGTAGATGTCTTAATATTATTTTCTATATATGATTAAAAATTATGAATAATTTTGTAATATATAATAAATTTACAGCCAATTGATATGTCCAATACAATAGCCTAGTAGTTGGGTCTTTAAATGTTTCACAACCAGTTGATATGTCCAATACAATAGCCTAGTGGTTGGGTCTTTAAATATTTTAAGTAAATGATATAGTATTATTTTCGACAGAATTTTGACTCACAAGAATATGATTTTTATGTCTCTTTTCTGTCCATAGAGTGATTATATTTATAGAGAAATTTATGTCCTTTGTTGAAGAAAAACAATTATTTAAAAAAACTTTTGCATAATCTTCAAGCATTACACAATTTCGCCGAAAGATCTCTCTATTTGGTCATTGCAACTTCCTAAATACTTCTATATACTTTGGAAATTTCTCCAACTCATTTTTCACCACTTCCCAAGATAATATATCTATTTTATTTTTTTGGAGAAGGCTAACTAGTGTTCAAATGACATTGGTTAAGCAACCAAAACAATTTTTTATGAAAAGGTAGTTGTCGCGGTGATTTTCGGAGATCAAGCTATTGATTAGCGTTGACTCACTAATTTTATTCACGACCGAACTTTTAATTTTTTAAATGAAAAGTGGAAAAAAGTTCTAAATTACCACATTTTTAAAAATTTAGGGTTCGGGGGTTAGTTATGTTTAGGGAAGGTGTTAGCACCCTAAACGTTCGTAGTACTCTACGAGAACCTCTTGATTTTATTTATTTATTTTGGCTATAACTTGCTTATTTTTTAAGAGAAAGGATTCGAGTAGTGAGAAAAAAAAAGAAAAATGTTTTTTATGATTTGGAAGGACAAGGTCCTCTGCCTACGTACCCGTGAGGGATCAAAACCTCGTAGTTCGGGGTAAAAATGACGTTTGATTTGTTTTGTGTTTTTTATTTAGTTTTAAAAAAGGTTTTAAAAAATAAAAGCCAAGTGGCAAAATGGGATTGGTTTGTGTTTTTTATTTTGAAAATGGTTAAAGTGTAATTAAAGTAGATTAATGATTATTTTAAAGAAAATAAAAAGAAAAACGGACACTTGATTGAAAATCAAGGTTTATTATGAAAAGATTTTTTTGTGATTTTGATTATTTGAATGTTTTTGTTTTTTTTTGTTAATAATGACCTAGGATTAAAAGAAAATAAAACTAAAAGCTAAACGCGAGGAATTTCCGTGGTGACGTTGGATCACCACGAAACCCTTTTGAAAATAAACTAACCTAATATTTTTTGGATTTTTTCTTTTGTAAAGCGAAATAAATAAAAATAAATAAAAGACATAAAGCAAAAATAAATAAAGTGAGTGTCAGTGCAAATTCTCATTTATATTTACATCGGTCCTAAATACATTCTAATGAAATAAAATAAAAATGATAAAATGATAAATAAAAATAAAATTACAAATGCACTAAAATAAATATGTTAAGGATAAAGGAATAGAAATGCATGAAGTGCAAAAAAACAATAAATAACTATGTTGTATAAAAAAATGCATGAGATAATTAGGCATTATGATAAAAGCATTAAAGTAAATGAAGTAAATAAATGCATAATGATAAACTAACTAAAAAAGGACTACAAGATTAATAAAAATAAAAAAAAATGAGAAAAATGCAAAATGATAAAATAGTAAGATAGAATGCATGAAGAAATAATTAGTGGATAAGGAATGAAATAAAAAAGAAATGCAAGAAAAAGGAAATAAAACAAAGAAAAAAAGAAACAGGGGGGTGCAACAGCAGGAAGGGGGGTGGCCGATTTTGGTGTGGTGGTTGTTGGGTACGTGAGAGTGAGGCTGTGGGTGGTTGGGTGGTTTGTGGTATTGGATTGATGTTGTTGTTGTGTTGGTTGTGTATGGTTGTAATGTTTTTTGTGTGAATTGTAGGATGCTGGTTGAGTGATGGTGGGTTATTGGGTTGTGGGAGATGGCCATGTTGTAGTTTAGGTGTGGGAGAAGGGGCTGAACGTGAGTGGTTAGGAGGAGGGCTGGTGGTTGGCCGGTTCTGTGAGTTTGGAGGAGGGGTGCGTTTGTGTTACGGTGGCTGTGATGATGGTTATGTATGAGTGAGTGAATGGTGATGTTGCTGATGATTTTTCTAATGGTTTTTTTTTGAATTGGCTTACTGATGAATTCGTTCCCCCCTTTTGCTGTGCTGCTACCCTCTGTTAAATACTAATTGCCAACACTAATCATAAAGAATTTGTTGACAAATTAAAAGACAATAATACTCAATAATGGACAAATTAAAACAAATTAAAACACAATGAATATTAACAAAGTCTCCTCTACAATAAATGAAAAAAAAAAGTCAGCTGTTTTAAAAAAAGTAAGTAAATAAAAAGGAAGAAAAGAGAGAAAAAAAATATATATAATAAAAATGCTAAATAAAGTAACAAATAAAATATTTAAAAGAATAAAAATAAAGATAGAAATAATAATAAAAACAAAAAGACGGACCCGGACGATATTAAAAAAAATGAGGTATTTTAAAATACCTCTCTGTCGAAACTTCGTCTGAGACGACGAAAAATTCCGAACTAAAAAGACGAGTAAAAAAAAATAAATTTTAGGTCAAAAATTGGGGTATGACAGATGCCCCTATTTAAGTCTCTTCGCCCGGAGATTCGAAGAGAAAATCTTTGATTCGGCGGGTCGAAGGGACTTAAATACAGAGTACGCCAATTTTGGACCTAACAAAAATGTGAGATGCTCGTGATGCAAATGCAAATGCAAGACGGCGAAGCTGACCCGACTGGGGGTAAAACAACACAAAAGGATACTCGAGTTTGTTAAAGCAAGGGATCCGACTCCACTGGGGAATAACATGATTTCACTGGGGAAGGAGTTGTCTACTATCAACAAAGATGACAGCTTAAAGAAGACAGATGATATGTATTACCTACTATCGTATATTGATAGCTTAAAAGAGGTAATATAAAAGGAGACACCGTCCACTATCGTTGTATGGATAGCTTAAAACAGACAGATGACATGTATTACCTACTATCGTGTATTGATAGCTTAATAGAGGTAATATAAAAGGAGACACCGTCTACTATCGTTGTATGGATAGCTTAAGGAAGACAGATGACATGTGTTACCTACTATCGTGTATTGATAGCTTAATAGAGGTAATATAAAAGGAGACACCGTCTACTATCGTTGTATGGATAGCTTAAAGAAGACAGATGACATGTATTACCTACCATCGTGTATTGATAGCTTAATAGAGGTAATATAAAAGGAGACACCGTCTACTATCGTTGTATGGATAGCTTAAGGAAGACAGATGACATGTATTACCTACTATCGTGTATTGATAGCTTAATAGAGGTAATATAAAAGGAGACACCGTCTACTATCGTTGTATGGATAGCTTAAGGAAGACAGATGACATGTATTACCTACTATCGTGTATTGATAGCTTAATAGAGGTAATATAAAAGGAGACACCGTCTACTATCGTTGTATGGATAGCTTAAGGAAGACAGATGACATGTATTACCTACTATCGTGTATTGATAGCTTAATAGAGGTAATATAAAAGGAGACACCGTCTACTATCGTTGTATGGATAGCTTAAGGAAGACAGATGACATGTATTACCTACTATCGTGTATTGATAGCTTAATAGAGGTAATATAAAAGGAGACACCGTCTACTATCGTTGTATGGATAGCTTAAGGAAGACAGATGACATGTATTACCTACTATCGTGTATTGATAGCTTAATAGAGGTAATATAAAAGGAGACACCGTCTACTATCGTTGTATGGATAGCTTAAGGAAGACAGATGACATGTATTACCTACTATCGTGTATTGATAGCTTAATAGAGGTAATATAAAAGGAGACACCGTCTACTATCGTTGTATGGATAGCTTAAGACAGACAGATGACAAAATTTTACCTACTACCATTGTGAGGGTAGCTTAAAGGAGGTAAGAGATAAATGTCAGCTACTCGGGATGTAGCCGAACTTGCCACTTGGCGAAAAGAGGGTGACATCTTTGGACCAGACACACTGGGGATGACACTTGGGGATAAAGAGTTACAAATTGTTCATGATTGATTGACATGAAAAGCAAGACTCTGGGAAAATGCACAAGCTATTCATTAAAGAACTGCCACTGACGACAAGGAATAAAGGATAAATGCCAACTGTTCGGGTTGTTGCCGAACTGCCATTGACGACAAGGAATAAAGGATAGATGCCAACTGTTCGGGTTGTTGCCGAACTGCCATTGACGACAAGGAATAAAGGTACGCACAAGCTGTTCGTTAAAGAACTGCCGCTTGGCATAAAGAGGATGACATCTCTGGACCAGACACACTGGGGATGACATTTGGCAGTAAAAGGACCTAAAATTTTTGACCTAAAATTTATTTTCTTACTCATCTTTTTAGTGCGGAATTTTTCGTCGTCTCAGACGAAATTTCGACAGGGAGGTATTTTAAAATACCTCATTTTTTGATTCGTTTGGGTCCGTCTTTTTGTTTTTTTATTTTTATCTTTATTCTTTTAAATGTTTTTTTATTTCATTTAACATCTTTATTATTATCTTTTTTTTTTTATTTATTTTATTAGTTTCCTTTTTAATTTTTTTTGTCTCTAAATTGATGGAGGAGACTTTTTGATGCAGACTTAATTTGCTTTTTAATTTGACATTTAAATTGTTATTTATTGATTATTATGGCCACTTATTTTGTCAACTTGTGTTTTATTGATCATTAGTGGTAGCAATTAGGATTTTAAAAGGGGATTGAGTCAGAACAACAAAGGGGGGAGTATTCCATCAGAAAATAAAAAACACAAACCAATCCCATTTTGCCACTTGGCTTTTATTTTTTAAAACCTTTTTTAAAACTAAATAAAAAACACAAAACAAATCAAACGTCATTTTTACCCCGAACTACGAGGTTTTGATCCCTCACGGGTACGTAGGCAGAGGACCTTGTCCTTCCAAATCATAAAAAACATTTTTCTTTTTTTTTCTCACTACTCGAATCCTTTCTCTTAAAAAATAAGCAAGTTATAGCCAAAATAAATAAATAAAATCAAGAGGTTCTCGTAGAGTACTACGAACGTTTAGGGTGCTAACACCTTCCCTAAACATAACTAACCCCCGAACCCTAAATTTTTAAAAATGTGGTAATTTAGAACTTTTTTCCACTTTTCATTTAAAAAATTAAAAGTTCGGTCGTGAATAAAATTAGTGAGTCAACGCTAATCAATAGCTTGATCTCCGAAAATCACCGCGACAGAAATGGCGACTTCACTGGGGATGATGCCATTGGGGGCATATCAAGACATTGACGGGGTAAAGCCCGATGTATGCAACAACTGGTGGGGAGTAAACACTTCCTGGGGGAATCGTGCTAATCCAAAAACCTGGCAGAAGGACCTGGTGCTTCTGTGGTCATGCTTTTTGTTCTTTTTCCTTTTTTGAATCCCTAACTTTTGCCTGGACCGCCCTTTCGGGTTTTCAGTCCACCGGGAATATATTCTTTTTGTATGCCCTTAATTTTTGCCTGGACCGCCTTTTCAGGTTTTCGATCCACCGGGACGCTCATTTTTGCCTAAGCCGCCCTTTCGGGTTTTCGACTTACCGAGCTCTTTTCTTTTTCCTTTTTTCTTTTTTTTTTTCAAGCAATTGACCATGTTTAACCTGCAGAGTTTGTCCGTTCTCAGGATAACTGTTGACGCACACTTCACTTATTCATGAGTTCAGAGAGAATGTGTTTGTTGTTTATGCTTTCCAAAAAATATAAAAAGATTTATGATTTTAAAAAAAAGTTTTGCTTTTTATAAACAGAATAAATGGGAATTCCAAATAAAGGCACAGGCTCAAATTTATTTAACAGAGTGGTGGCCCGCCAATGGCGTGGCTCCACGGATCTCACAAAGTTTGGAAAATGGTAAATATAAGGGGAAGGTACATTGAACGCAATAACCGTTATTCTCCCTAACAACTTTGAATTCCACCGTTTAGATGCTTCAGATTCAGAGTCTTTTTGATCGCTAATGTGCCCCAAGTGAGTCATGGCCAACTTGATACAGTTACTTTGTCTTTTGATCCTTAATTTTTGCATAGACCGCCCTTTCGGGTTTTCGATCTATCAGGATGATTATTTATTTTTTATATGTCTCTAATTTTTGCCTGGACCGCCCTTTCGGGTTTTCAGTCCACCGAGACGCTCATTTTTGCCTAAGCCGCCCTTACAGGTTTTCGACTTACCGAGCTGTTCTTTTATTTTTTTTTAGACAAAGTATTTCTTGACTGCATCGGCGTTCACAGGACGGGGAAGTTCATCACCATCCATAGTCATAAGAGTCATTGCACCATCGGAGAACGCTCTCTTGACGACATATCGTCCTTCATAATTAGGCGTCCATTTGCCCCTGGCGTCCGGTTGGAAAGATAAAATCTTTTTGAGCACAAGACCTTCTCCTTGGAACACACGGGAACTGCCCGTGACACAAAGCATTCATGCGTTTCTCTGATCATATTTGTTTTAACATCATTCAGCCTCTGATAACTTAGGTTCCATTAAAACTCTCGTTGATGGAATCTCAATCTCCACAGGGAGTACTGCTTCCATGCCATACACTAAAGAGAAGGGGGTTGCCCCTGTTGAGGTACGTACTGAAGTGCGATGTCCATGTAAAGCATACGGTAACATCCCATGCAGGTCCTTGTAAGTGGTTACCATCTTCTGCACCATCTTTTTGATGTATTTTCTTTCTTTTTGTTCTTTTTTGCTTTTGTTTGTTTGTTGTTTGTTTTTTTTCTTTGCAGTCTCGATGGCACCATTCATCTGGGACTTTATCAGGAATACCGTAGCAGCAGTTCCTCGAAACCCAAGTTTAGTGCTTCCAGTGCTCCTTCATGAGACTGAATGATGTTCTTTTATATTCTAGTAACAGAGAGATCTTTTCGGGAATCTGTTCATCCTCCTCCTCTTCAGCTTCGTGAACAGGGAACTCAAAGTCGGGAGAGAGCATAGGGTTACAGTGTTCAACGGGCTTATTGATGTTTCAGTCTGCATATGATTGATGATTGATTTTAGAAAATGAGTGAAAAATGCAGACCTTTTGAAATTGATTTAAAATAAAATAAAATAAAAAATATTTTTTTGGGTTTTTTGTGTTACCATTTTCCAAGAAAAAGCAGTAAAATAAAAATAAAAAGTCGCGAAAGAAACGACAATTTTCATTGATAGTGGTAACTTGAAGACAAAAGTAGAGCCCTACATGATTTCACTTTCGTATCGGGCGAAACGAAAGGATTTTTGAAAAGATAAGACAACTAAAACACATTCCTTGGACCCATGATTAACTGAGGGAATGTCAACAGCGACCCAATTGCGGCAAATCTTTCCTTGTGTTTGCACGACCACATCCATTTTCTCTCTTCTGATTGCACGAGTATGGTAAGTGCGAGTCGGTTTGTAAGGTATGCGTCAGACCACTTTCTTGGACTAGGCAGATGGACCTTTTGTGGTGAAACAAAGGATGAGACTCGATTTGGAAACTATGAATGCAGTATGATGCATGATTATGCTTATGCAAAAAAAGAAGGGTTTGTTATCGAAGGACTTTGTTGAAGTAATTGTAAACATCATGGTTTGAACATTTCATTTGAGCATCAAGGCATTACAAAATAGTTCTTTTTTAGAAACTAAGCCAAGGGACCAATTCAAAAGTCCTTTAGTGGAAGCTAGATTTTTTAAAAAGAAATCTAAAGACTCCTAGCTTCCTTAAATTCAACAAATCAGGGCTCTTGAAGGTGTACTTCCTAGTGCTCCTCTATGATGTTTAAAAAAAACTTGTTTAAGTCCTTCGGTAATTGGATGAAAAAATGAGTTTATGCATGGATGCATGTATGCACGATTATGCTAAAGAAGCGGAGAAAACATGGTGAGGTTAAGTCCAATAATGTTGGAGTCAAGGGTAAACACGCCATTTGGTAAGGACTATGGTTTCATATGTACCTGTATCACGGGTTCTACCAAGTTCCCAAAGTCATTGACCACTTCCGAATATTGTCGGATAACGGGACTGACTCCCGGTCCAACGACATTCGTAGGAAAGTCTCGTTTGAGTGTAGTATCGCGTATCAACCAATTCAAGACTACTCTTGATCAGCCACCGCACTACGTCCTAAAAGGCCAAGATGGGTTAAAGGTAACTAAAGGTCCTCAACTTCATAGGTCACTCAAGTACCCACTCACCACTCACGTAAAAGGAAAAAAAACACATATGCACATATTTACACTCTCATTTTTATTTTAAGCAAGTTATAGCACAAAATAATTAAATAAATTCAAGTTAGGCTCAACCCTCTTAGGGAATCCCCAGTGAAGTCGCCATTTCTGTCGCGGTGATTTTCGGAGATCAAGCTATTGATTAGCGTTGACTCACTAATTTTATTCACGACCGAACTTTTAATTTTTTAAATGAAAAGTGGAAAAAAGTTCTAAATTACCACATTTTTAAAAATTTAGGGTTCGGGGGTTAGTTATGTTTAGGGAAGGTGTTAGCACCCTAAACGTTCGTAGTACTCTACGAGAACCTCTTGATTTTATTTATTTATTTTGGCTATAACTTGCTTATTTTTTAAGAGAAAGGATTCGAGTAGTGAGAAAAAAAAAGAAAAATGTTTTTTATGATTTGGAAGGACAAGGTCCTCTGCCTACGTACCCGTGAGGGATCAAAACCTCGTAGTTCGGGGTAAAAATGACGTTTGATTTGTTTTGTGTTTTTTATTTAGTTTTAAAAAAGGTTTTAAAAAATAAAAGCCAAGTGGCAAAATGGGATTGGTTTGTGTTTTTTATTTTGAAAATGGTTAAAGTGTAATTAAAGTAGATTAATGATTATTTTAAAGAAAATAAAAAGAAAAACGGACACTTGATTGAAAATCAAGGTTTATTATGAAAAGATTTTTTTGTGATTTTGATTATTTGAATGTTTTTGTTTTTTTTTGTTAATAATGACCTAGGATTAAAAGAAAATAAAACTAAAAGCTAAACGCGAGGAATTTCCGTGGTGACGTTGGATCACCACGAAACCCTTTTGAAAATAAACTAACCTAATATTTTTTGGATTTTTTCTTTTGTAAAGCGAAATAAATAAAAATAAATAAAAGACATAAAGCAAAAATAAATAAAGTGAGTGTCAGTGCAAATTCTCATTTATATTTACATCGGTCCTAAATACATTCTAATGAAATAAAATAAAAATGATAAAATGATAAATAAAAATAAAATTACAAATGCACTAAAATAAATATGTTAAGGATAAAGGAATAGAAATGCATGAAGTGCAAAAAAACAATAAATAACTATGTTGTATAAAAAAATGCATGAGATAATTAGGCATTATGATAAAAGCATTAAAGTAAATGAAGTAAATAAATGCATAATGATAAACTAACTAAAAAAGGACTACAAGATTAATAAAAATAAAAAAAAATGAGAAAAATGCAAAATGATAAAATAGTAAGATAGAATGCATGAAGAAATAATTAGTGGATAAGGAATGAAATAAAAAAGAAATGCAAGAAAAAGGAAATAAAACAAAGAAAAAAAGAAACAGGGGGGTGCAACAGCAGGAAGGGGGGTGGCCGATTTTGGTGTGGTGGTTGTTGGGTACGTGAGAGTGAGGCTGTGGGTGGTTGGGTGGTTTGTGGTATTGGATTGATGTTGTTGTTGTGTTGGTTGTGTATGGTTGTAATGTTTTTTGTGTGAATTGTAGGATGCTGGTTGAGTGATGGTGGGTTATTGGGTTGTGGGAGATGGCCATGTTGTAGTTTAGGTGTGGGAGAAGGGGCTGAACGTGAGTGGTTAGGAGGAGGGCTGGTGGTTGGCCGGTTCTGTGAGTTTGGAGGAGGGGTGCGTTTGTGTTACGGTGGCTGTGATGATGGTTATGTATGAGTGAGTGAATGGTGATGTTGCTGATGATTTTTCTAATGGTTTTTTTTTGAATTGGCTTACTGATGAATTCGTTCCCCCCTTTTGCTGTGCTGCTACCCTCTGTTAAATACTAATTGCCAACACTAATCATAAAGAATTTGTTGACAAATTAAAAGACAATAATACTCAATAATGGACAAATTAAAACAAATTAAAACACAATGAATATTAACAAAGTCTCCTCTACAATAAATGAAAAAAAAAAGTCAGCTGTTTTAAAAAAAGTAAGTAAATAAAAAGGAAGAAAAGAGAGAAAAAAAATATATATAATAAAAATGCTAAATAAAGTAACAAATAAAATATTTAAAAGAATAAAAATAAAGATAGAAATAATAATAAAAACAAAAAGACGGACCCGGACGATATTAAAAAAAATGAGGTATTTTAAAATACCTCTCTGTCGAAACTTCGTCTGAGACGACGAAAAATTCCGAACTAAAAAGACGAGTAAAAAAAAATAAATTTTAGGTCAAAAATTGGGGTATGACAGTAGTGTAACTATTACTTCATTAAAAATAAAAACTTATATTTTCAGGACAAAATTTATATTTAAGGATTCCTTAACCAATGGGCATTGGTTAGCAAGACCCTAACTTTTTTTTAACAAATATCCTAAGCCTGTGTTTGGCCTAGCGGCTACCTGGACGCTGCCGTGCGTTTTTCCAAACTATACAATCAGCAGCTTCAGCAAATCACAGTCAAATGTGCTTTAGGAAACAGGTTGTAAATGTAGTCTTTAATATTTCCCTTACTACTATTAACCTATCTTGCGCAAAGATGATAGAAAAAGATGGTAGTAGAAAACTTGTTTAAAACCATGGACCACTTGTTACAAACAAATTATATTTAAATTTTAATGGTTTATGTCGTCTAGTTTTCATCACATCAACATTGTTGGCAGTATGTAAAAGGCAACTGTACTCCATATCTAGCGTCGGTTTAAATGATTTTCTGTGGTTCTTAAATTACTACTTTGTCTGTAATCACTACTGTGTGTGTAACGTGAATGATTAGTGCAACTCAAATTACTACTACTTTCTAAGTGATGGAGGGGACTCACACTGATCCTACTAGGAGTAGGACTGACCTTAAATCGAAACATCCTGTTATGATTACAAAGTGAGGTCCCAAATGAATTGGACATTGTAAAAAGGGGAAGGACATTAGGCCTTTTAATATCCTTAAACCCTGTGGAGAATAAATAAATAAATAGTTCCACTTTTGGAGATATCCATTTGTTGCTTAATGCTATAGAATCTAGAAAGAAAAGAATATGATGACTTGCATAAATTCCCATCATGCAACATAAGGAGTCAACATTCTCTTCATTTATTAGTCTCTCTATTTCTTCTATTTGGAGAGATAAAGAACAAAGAAGTTTGAAAATATTAATAGTGGTGGGTCTCACTAAGTGGGGGACCCACTACATACTTTTTTGTATTTATGTCTCACCAAATAACATTGTCCATTTATTTTAAGCAAATGGAGAGGATCTTGTCTCCAACACAAGTGGTTGTTATTCTTATTCCAATAGGCAATAGTTGCATTGCAATCCAATTCGCATCATGCCACAAATCATATGGGATTCTGATAAATGCTACTTTGACAAAGTGAAAAACGATCTCTTGCCCCAAAAAAGATAATTGTTCCTTTTCTCTTTAAATGGAAAAATGATCATTGTTACGACTTATGATCAATAATAATCATTCTTTCATGGAGTATTCTAATCTAAGATTCACAATACTCATAAACTAATATATATTAGATTATTTTTATTTTTTATTTTGAGGTACAACATTTCATTTTTTTAATAGGTCATGTTAACCAGTGTCTCTGGAGCACTAGTTAAAAAAATTAAAAATAAAATTTTTTTAATTAAAAACAACAATTTTTTTACTTTCATAAAGTGAAACGTTCCACTTTTCATCATTTTTAATACAAAATTTCTATATTAGTCTCCTTAACTCGTGCCCCGATGCACTAGTTAACATTTCTCTTCAATTATTATATTAATACTCCCTCCGATCTTATATATAAGAAAATTTTCAAAAAATTTTTTTGTCATATTTATAAGAAAATGTCACAACTTTTAAGGTGGAGTTATTGTTTAAAAGACTTTTCTACCCCTAATTTAATGTTTGTCTTTTTAATATTTGTGAATGTATTTAATACTTCACAATTTTTTATGAGGGTATAGTCGTAAAAATATTAAAAAAGTTATATTAATTAATGATTGTATTGGTTTTAGTGTTTTTTTCTGTATTTCTTCTTATAATAAGGATCGGAGGGAGGATTATTTAATTGCACGTTTGATTTCCCTATAACTACAGGATTGCGCCAACATATTATTTAATTGCACATTTGATTTCCCAATAACTATAGAATTGCGCCAACAAATCAACTTTAAACATAGTTAATAATGAATGACTTAAGACAAGCTTTAGAAGCATTTTGGTTTGAGTACAACCGTACAACTAAATGGAACATATGAAATGTAATGTAAGTTTAAGAATGCAAGAACATTGAGAAATAGATCCCATAGAGTACTGCACACAGTGTAGTAGCTGCAAAACCACCGGATTTGAATTAATTGATACAAATAATTTCAAAGTAAACTACGATTAACTAAAAAAGTGGTAATAACTAAGATCACTTTCCAATAAAAAAAAACTATAAGATATTCCCTGTCCAAAAACTATAAGATCATTTCTTTGTAAAAACAGACGTTAAAATGATGCAAACTTTATTTTATTTTTTTTGCTAACCTCTAGTTTGGAGGAAAAAGGGTATTGGTAATTTAAAATTTATTCATATTGAAGTAAGGTTTAGACGAACCTCCTAAAGTCAAATGAACCATAATCGAATTGAAAACAATGAAATATATAGGGGTGTACATGGGTTCTGTCAACTCAAAAAACCCGGTTAAACCCACCCAAAAAACCCTAAAAAGTGGGCTGCGTTGGATAATTGGGTGAGTGTGGTTTTAAAAATTAAAAAACTCATAAAAAATAACAGGTTTCGAGTAAAATCGGGTTCAAATCCAATAAGTCCATTTACCCAATATTGCCAACATTTTTATTTCTATTTTCATAGAAAAAAAAGAGAATATCAAAGATTTTGGTCATCAATCAAGTTTAATTTCCAAAATTGACACAAGACATTCTCTATATCGAAAATCAAAACATGCTAAAGTTACAAATTACGATGTTGCAGTTTTTTGTTATTTTGATGTTAATACAATTTTATATCATGCAACTTTAGTTTCTTGCAAGTATTTTATTATTAAATTTATTATTTGATATTGTCATTTATATTATTTTAGGACGATAAAATATAGTGAAAATAGGCTACACAATATTTTTAAGAAAATAAAAAAGTTGAGTAATTTTTATGAAAAAATACGACGAATCATCATTTTGTCTTTTAACAGTACCAAAAAAAATTGGGTAACTCACTACCCAGCCCAACCCAAACTAAAAATTAGTGGATTTACCCAAACCGGCTCAATAGTATAACAGGTGGTTATTTTACCTCGCCCAAATCAAAGTGATTTATACAGTTCGAATATTGAATTTGACCGAATCCAATACAAACCGACGACTCACGTACACCTATAAAAACACAAAATAAACCAATATTTTTCAAGTCCACTAGAGTTCACGCAGACCGTGAGAGTGTTAGAGTAGGTAAAAACATGTAGACCTTGACAATTCAGCTTTTTGTTCATGGTATGAAGCAAGTGTGCATGCGTGGATAAGAAAAATGGAAATGTGTCAAGATGGAGTAGGGGGACATGTCAGATGTTGGGGCCACATACACCCACTAAAAAGAATTACACATTCCCATTAAAATAGCCAAAAAAACTTAAATATATACTTAACAATGTTTGGAGAAGTTAAGTAACCCAGCAGTATGGGAGAAAGTTCTTTCCTTTCTTTTAATTATTTAAAGAAAAAAAAAATCACACTTGAGAATTTTCTGCCATCACTCGGCTAACTTTCGAGTTTGACGACAATTTCTTTTAATTTCTTCACTGAGTTCTACTTCCTCGTATCTCTTTCTTTTCACTCTTGATATTCTTTAGCTAGATATCCTTGATGTGTTGTTTGATTCATCATTCTCCACTACAGCCCATTTATTAACACGTTTTCGTGCAATCTCAACCTGAAAAATCCATATGTAATTTTTAGAAACGAATATCAATTTTACAGTTATAAACTTAATTGATTACCTGCTTGTGCCAGTCAGTTTTAAATGTGATTATCATAAGCATTATAGTTTGAACAAAAATTCCAAACAACATTCCAATCCAAACACCCTGCAAAAGTGACCAAATTTTAGAACCAACAATATCTCTTTAATCAAGATGTGATATGGGGAGCACTAATTTCTCTTTAAATTATGTGAATCCTATATATTAGTAAATATATATCACTAAGTAATATTTCACTCTTCACATTTGAGCAACTTAACTTTTTCCATGTAAATGATAAATTAATTACCTTAACTTGTAAATGGAGAAGATTACCAAGCACAACTCCAATAGGAATCCCAATTAGGTAATAGCAGCCTATGCTATGTTTACATATGCTGCAACGCTTTGCCAGCCAGCTCCAACAGCAACTCCTATACTCACCAACATTATTATTTAGCAGGTAAGCGAATAATCTAATTAGATTCACATCCCATATATGATATTAACGGAAATGATTCTCGATCACAAAATCCGACATCAATATATGTGGTTTCCAACCTTTATATGATGAATATATAAGATATATGTAACTCATATACCTAATACCTAGAGTGACAAAATGGGTGAATTGGATGGATTTAGATAATATCGGATGGAACAAAGCAATATCCATAAATCCATTCAAAATTCAAATTCACTTCATCCACTAGACATTAAAAAAAAACCATCAAATCCATCAATTATAGTATTTTTAATGGACGGATTTCATCCAATCCATCTATAAATGTATATTATTAAAAAAGAATTTTTAAAAGAAAAAATAATAAACTTTTTTTAAATATAAAAACAAATATAAAAAAGGGTTCTGTTTAAATATTATTCCGTGTTTTTAAGATTTTTTTGAGGTAAATATAAAAAGAGAAAATTTTTATTAGTTTAAAAATATTAAATATTATAATTTAGTCTAATAGTATTATACTAGACTGATGGAGTCTGAAAGGTCTAGCTCAACTGACAATATCGATATTGTTAGGTTGGACACCTTCATTCGAATTCGAACTTGAAACCTTATAGTTTGGGGTGTAAATTTTAGATGATGTTTGTCATTTCGTCTATTGACCAAAAAATAATAATAAAGTGGTGAAGGTCAATGCTAGTCAACACCAAAACACAACGGCCAACAACAGCGGTCTGCGCCGGTGCTCTAGTGACCCACAAAAGAGTTCGGTGCGTTTAAAGCTACTCCACAGCAACAACCAATGGAGCTTCGATGTTGACAGCCGTTAACCCCACCAACATCTTTTTTTAATTAAGTCTACAATCTTTCTCATGCACCTCTACTGGTATTTTAAGATTTTAGGTGGTGATATGGATCCATTGGGAGGATAAATTTACTTTTTATAAAAAAAAATATAAAGGAGCAATAAAGTGCATGTGAGGTGCATGAGAAAACTTGTAGACTTGGAACATAAATAAAAAGTAATGAGTCTTACACAACAATCAAAGTTGTCGACCACAAGAGCGGATACCACCCTGACTCGCACTCGTCGAAACAAAAGACAACGCTGCGTAACTATGCAGTTTTGAAGACAATTATTAGCCTAGGACACACGACAAACATGTATGCTCGTGGAAGTTGCCATATTTTTTTTGTAAGAAGGGTCTATGGAAACTGAGATAAGGGTTGCCTAATGCATTCAGAAATCACATCTAATGCATAAAACGATTGTCAATCGTTTGTACATGATTATATATGCCATTTTTTCTTTTCTTTATTTAATTATTAAGTAAATTTATTCTGCACTTTTTTTTTCTTGCACATTTTGTTTATCTGCACTTTAATTTTCTTGCACATTTACATTTCTGCACTTTAATTTCCTTTCACGTTTACTTTAAGTCTTTTACTTTCCAGGCACTTTACTTTCACCATTTTAAGTTTCTTTGAATGTTACTTCTTTTTAAATCCTTGAACTTCAAGTTCATTATACTACGAAAAGTCTTTTCCATAAAAAAAATATATACACTTTTGTGCATTAAAACTACACAAAAATAGTCCCCTATTCGGGTATTTGAAGATAACGCTAACATAACTATATGGTTTAGCCAAAGTAATTTGAAGTAAACATTTCTAGAGAGAGAAGCTCTCACTTCTCTCTAAAAACTCACCCTCGCTGCTATTGTCTCTATCCTTCAGATCTCTGGCTCTCCACCCCCTCCGCCATAGAGGACTCTCCTCCCTCCTTTATAGAGATCTCTGAAAGCCTTTGTGCCACCAGATCCAGATATATGTCGCCTACCACCAAAACCTCCATGGTTGATTTGCACTTTGATCTAATTTGTATTGTTTGTTTTATGATTCAGTGTTTGTGTGTTTGTTGTTGATCTTACATTCTATGTGTGTTGTATTGTGTTCTGTGTTTTGTGTTCATGTTTAGTTTGTATTAAGTGTGTATCACAACTGAGTTTTGATGTTATGAGTCACATAAGGTGTGTAGTTATTTATGAGGATGCTCCCCACTTCAATACATTTGCATTTTATCAATCGATTTTTGTTCAGCATGATAAAGTGAACAAATCCAACACCAAGTTTAGTCGAAACGCGCGTGATGAAGCTAAAAAAATGATCTGTAACTGGATAGAAAAAAAAGACTTTGCATTCTCACATCTCCTTTGTCAGCATTAGAAAATGGAAGTTGTTGATGAATGAATTGTTAGGTTATGAAATTTGGTTTAATTTCTCATATTTTTCTGCAAAGTTTATGTGCCTTGCAAATCATGCTTTAGTAGGTTTTTTCTCTTGTACTTAATCTTCAAAATTGTTGGGGAATGCCTCTTCAATATTAACACTAGTTGTTTGTAATATTCTCTATGTTATGAAATCTTAAGCTTTTGTTTACCGTTAAAAAACAAAAAAAAGAAGATAATGCTAACTCTATTAATTTCCACGACATAGGTAAGCAACAAGACAACACATATATCGACTCATTTCTTGGTTGAACAATTAAATCTTAATTTTTAACTTGTCAAACTCTCTCTCTCTCTCTCTCTCTCTCTCTCTCTCTCTCTCTCTCTCTCTATCTATCTATCTCTCTCTCTCTCTCTCATCATTGATATAAGTTCCCCCATCTCTCCAACAAGTGGTATCATAATGGGTCTTCATATTTTATTTATTTGATTATTAGGAATAAAATTTAAGCTAACAAATATTCCTAATATCTTTGATAAATTAATATGTTGTAGATCCTAGTTATGAAGATTTTATGTTTGTTCTTGATGATTTATAACATGTTTATTTGACTATTAAGTTTACGCAATATAGTATATGAGAAAACATATCTTGTACGATTAACTAATCAAATTGATGCCGCCATTATTTTACCGTTAAAAAACAAAAAAAAAGAAGATAATGCTAACTCTATTAATTTCCACGACATAGGTAAGCAACAAGACAACACATATATCGACTCATTTCTTGGTTGAACAATTAAATCTTAATTTTTAACTTGTCAAACTCTCTCTCTCTCTCTCTCTCTCTCTCTATCTATCTATCTATCTCTCTCTCTCTCTCTCTCTCTCTCATCATTGATATAAGTTCCCCCATCTCTCCAACAAGTGGTATCATAATGGGTCTTCATATTTTATTTATTTGATTATTAGGAATAAAATTTAAGCTAACAAATATTCCTAATATCTTTGATAAAGTAATATGTTGTAGATCCTAGTTATGAAGATTTTATGTTTGTTCTTGATGATTTATAACATGTTTATTTGACTATTAAGTTTACGCAATATAGTATATGAGAAAACATATCTTGTACGATTAACTAATCAAATTGATGCCGCCATTATTTTGTTTTATCTCTCTAAGTGATGCCAACACCACACACATTCGAGTTGTAATTTATACGGTGTTAGATACGTTGTTCGACAATGGTGTATCTAAATAACACGCCTATAATATTGGACCGTAGATCTCACCATTTAGGCCTTGAGATCCTAAAGACAAGGATTTGAACCCTTGGAGTAAGGTTGGGCGCCCTCCAAGAGGGCGCAGGGCCCACTTGACAGTCATAAATAACCTTAGGTGACCTCCCTAAAGGACACCTTCAGGGGGCGCCCTCAGCAGCTGACGAAAGCGCCCTAGTCATGGTTTTGGCCCTTTACGATTTGGGCCCAAAACCATGGCTAGATAGACCCAAGTCAAGGCTACAAATAGTAACATTGGGATCATTCCCAAGGCATGACCTAAACAGACTCTGAAACCCTAGTTTTCATACATTGTACTCACAGCCAGTACAAATATTAAGACTAAAGCTAAAGTTCAAGATATGTAACAAAAATAATTGAACCAATAAACAATAACAATATTTATTTAATTACCAGATAGCACAGGTTGAACACTGTTCAACAATATGGAGATTGACAACAAAGGTGATAAATCACCAACTGCTTTAGCCACATCTCGGTCTGGGGTGAAAATGTAAGCAAGTCTTTCCTTTAGGAATAGAAAGATCAAGAATAGCACAAATCCTATGAAAAATGATGTCAGCACTGTGATCACAACGGAAAATTTTGCTGCCTTCGAATTCCCTCCTCCAAGTTCGTTTGACACCCTAACACTGAAAAAAAAATGTACTCCATTCCTTGTTAAGTGTCTTTTTGAAGAAATTTTTTGTTTCTATTTAAGTGTCACTTTCAAAGTTCAATGCAACATTAAATGTTGTTTTACCAATATTACCCTTGATTATTTATTGCAGAGAGAGAAATATATGAAATTAGATATTAAATGAATAAGGTCATTATAGTAAAAGTATAACTTATTGTATCAAAAGTAGTAACATTTATTGATTGTCTTGGTTTGTATAAAATGTCAAAAAGTGACAATTAAAAAGGAACGGAGGTAGTAATTTAAAAGAAACTTCTCACTGTATTATAAAAAAATAGTCAATGTCCATGATGTGCGTTAAGAAGAGTTTGACTTTGTAATTTTAAGAAATTGAGTTCAAATTATCTATAAACAATGTGATTAAAATGATCATTAGTGTGTCATTTTAGTTAATAATAATTGTCCAATTATTAATGATTATGCCTTTGCTCTAAATTACTAGTATATTTTATTCTTTTTTAATTTTGTTTTTAGAAGAAAAAAAAAGTATTTGACGATAAATAAAATTGTGATCACAATGAAGCACCTAGCTGCAGCAAAGAAACCTAGGGCTATCATCGTTTCCAAGCCATTGATGTTGAGGCTGCAAAAAATGATAATCTGATTAAATCAATAGATTAGTTTAAATATTAAAAACCATGGCGATTTTGTCCCTTAGTACTAACTTTGAAGCAAAAGTAAAAGTAAGAATATGAATGAGAAATGAAATGTAGTACCATATGGATAGAGCATCTATGGAAATCTCAACATTTTCCACGTTTCCTGTTAGAAGATTCAAAACTGTGTTGTACCATAATTCAAGACTGTAAAAGGAACCATGGATTTATGTTATTAGTCCTATGTCTCTTTTAATGCAACAATATTTCGGTCTTTCATAATGCAATATAAAACTAATGATACAACTATACTAGTTAGTAAAAAAAAACTACACTGTAGGGTAACATATAGGTAACTATGGAGTCAAAAAAAAAAAAACATAGAGGTAATTATATTCATATCACATACTTTATGAGAAATAGCAACCAAAACTGATTACAAAGCCAAAGAAAATCTCAGAAATTGATTACAAAAATTGCTCAAATTTTTACCATAACATAACTCCAGAAGACAAAGAAAGCTTGATAACAGGCCAAAGATCTTTGAAGGCCAAAAATGAGAAACCCTTCCATGTATCAGGACATTTTGTCATGATAAAAACAAGCTGGCCGAAATTTGGTATCCTATAAGCCAAAAGGATTGATGCCATTGCACCATTAACCCCAAACTTGAACTTAACAGTTAAAAGCCAAGACAAAAAAAAAACATGAAGGGAAATTGCAACCGCTGCAAGGTAAGCAATAATCTTGTTCTTGCTTTGTGCTTGTAGGAACATTTGACAAGTGAATGAGACAGAGAAAGCAAATATAATACCTATATATTGACCATATAGAAATGCTTCCAGCAGCGTGTGCAATACCTTTATCTTGGCCTAGTGCCTCTAAAATTGGAGAGGTAAAAATGTATATTGGAAGAAGAAAAATTGAAGTTAAGAATAAAACTATCCATGATCTTTGAAGATATACTCCTAGCATATCATATTGTTTTTCTCCATATGCTTGTCCACAGAGTTTCCAATGCACTTGCCATACCTAGCTACAATTTTCAATTTGCAAAAAAAAAAATATATTAAAAAAATAAACGTCAGTAATTTTAGTAGATTTCACATCTTACGTTTAGATTTTGTTTAGTAATAACGCACACGGTAAGTCACATCTGAACTGTCCAATAAATATCAAATGGTCCAAATTTCAATGTAAACTATAACTTTTTTTAAAATCTAAAACATTGTGCCTCAATGCATATCTATATGTGCAGACACCCCAAATACATTCAAGATATAACTTAAAAAGCAAGATTTACAAAAGTTGTCCGTGATTACAAATGTATTTATGATTGCGACATCATGGTTTTTATGTCTATAGTATAACTATGATTGAGGCCACATCGTTTATATTTGAATTTGATCACGATTTTATTAGTTAATATGAAGCACCGACACTTGACATGAACACCACATATAATAATAATAGTTACGAGACATAACAAAAAGCAAGATTTTAAGAAGTTGTCCTTGACTATAAATGTATTGACTTACCAGAATACCATTTGCAAATCTGACTAGGACGGTCATAACAAGGGAATAAGCAGCTAACTCGGTTGAACCAATGTAACCAATAAAGGATTGACCAACTATCATTATACCAAATGTTGAAAACCTAGTGAACATGGCAGGGCCTGCTACTATCCACATCGTCTTGCTTTCTTTCCATACTCTTTTCGTTAGTGGCTCTTCTTCCTCCTCTGAAGTGTATTGATACCTTAAAAGGTTCTTCTCTAGCTCTTCTGATCTCATTTCCACTTCTTCTAGCTACTGTGGAGATGTAAATGGTTTAAATATTTTCATGAAGTTGATTCATGTATGTTGCACATTATGATATAAATAATTAAACCATTGGTTGGCCTTTGACCCTCTTTATAATAATATAAACCATTGGTTGATATAAAAAGAATTTCACCTGAAAAAAAATGAGGTCCAGTACATTAAGAGAATCTTTTTCAACAAGGATTTGAATTTGATATACTAAAAATTTAAATGATATTGTATTTGACATTAAAGTTTTGATATCCAATACAAATTGGAGGATTGTATGAATTTTTTTACTAGACTTGACTTACTTTTAAACTTCGATTTACTTAGACCTATATATAAACCGGTAGGTTAACACAAAAAAGTTTAAATATCCAATAATCATTTTTCAAAATTATAAACCCACATCTACATTTTGGATGATTCCCACTTAGGAATCATCGGTTTAAAAAAAATCAAAATTATAAACGTGTTTTTCAATTTCTTCTTTTACTTTATAACTTTCATTTTTCTCTTTTTTGTTTTTTAACATATTCACCGAGTTAGGCTTGTATTAAATAGTTTTGTCAAAAAAAAAGGCTTGTAATAAATAGCAAGATGGCAAGATTTAAAGACATTTAATTGAACATTATTTTTCTAATTTTTGTCTTTTAAAAAAATTTTAATTTTTTTCTCTTTTTTGCAAATTCACTGAATTTATCTAATAAGATATTGTCTATGAGTTGTCAGCTCATTTTGAAGGGATGGAGTTTAAATAATTCGAATACGATTGTAAAATAATCCTCAACACCACTTTAATTAATCACAATATCTCAGAATGTTATGTCATCTATAAATTTACCGTTTAAAAGTTAAGCTTCAAATGTAAAGAGGATGTTATGTCATCTTTAACCTATGTCTCTTTTGGATGCATATCCTGCATACCATAACAAACTAAAAAACGGCAAAGATCCTTAAATTTTATTTTTCTAGCCATATCGTACCTGCTACAGTACTGCATTGCTAATAACTCTACCTACTCCATCTTTCCATCGATTATACTTTCACAAGACTCCACTATTTTAATTTGTAACAGAATGTCACATGTATCTTCTTCCGAAGAATAACTAACTATTCTTGGCTTACAGGAGCAGTTGGTCAGCTGGCCTCCATTAAGCAGTGAAAAATAAAAGGATGACGAAAATGATACAGTAGTTTATTTCCTTTCTTATTTGCATATATGAGTATCATACACATGCATAAAGAGTGGCTAACGCCTTACATTTTTGTGATTAATAAAGTAAGTCAATGTGTTTAATAAAATTTATGTTTAAAAAGAGGTTGAGAGACTAGAGACTTGGACCAAGTGAAATGTATTATGAATGACGATATTAATATAACATCATTTGTTTGCATGAAGAAACTTTAAAGTCCTGTAAACTTTTCTTACTTTTATTGGTGAATGCATTTTCTTGTGTTATAAAAACTTGTTGAAAAGTTATTTATATTGACCCCATAATACATGCACTCCGCCCCCAAGAAAAACAAAATAAACAAATCAATAATGCCGTGGCCCGAGTGTTAATGTTAAGCTGTGGATTAAAACTTCCAGAAATTATCTAAAAAATCCGTTGGAGTACATCAAGTAGAATTGCTTCTACTTTAACCAAAGAATACATATTGTTTGCTGTGATGAAGAAAATATGAGATTATAATATCTTAGTTTAAAAGTACACACTGATTCTCCTAACTCCAGGTGCCAAACACCTGATCAATTGCAACTCACTCGGGGTCCTTTCAGAAACATGGTACCTGAGAAAATTTAGTCATCTCTACCAAAGCAATGCAAGGGCATAAAAATCTGAAATCATAATTCAAAATCTCATAATACTAATTCCCCTTAAAAGGAAACTTGGCAGGAATATCTCTTGAGCAACTGTAACAACCATAATTACGTTCCTGAGATTAAACTGATAGATATACTTGTACAAAACTGAATCCAGGCAAAGTTTTGTCCTTTCAAGCAGACTCTGTTTCTGTGTTGCCATCATTATCTTTACTGTCCTGGGAAGTTTCATTGGCGACTTGTTCTTCCTGTGGTACTTCTTGTTCCGGCTTTGCAGGTCCTGGACCAGCTGATACCTTCACCATTGATGGACGTAAGAGGCGGTCACCAAGTTTAAAACCCTTTCTGAATTCTTGAAGTATGATGCCATCTTCAAATTCATCAGAATCCTCACGCATAATTGCTTCATGTAGCTTTTACAAGTAAAGTGAAAACATAGTTATCAGAAAAAATGATCAAGAATTCATCAATCTCCTATATCTTAAGAAACATGTAAAAATATTGATGAAAAAAAGACCAAGCACCAAATGTTTCATTTGAGGCAGTAGCTGAGGCAAAACTGTGAGTCAAATCATCTTACAAGCATCCAACTGAAAATAATTCTTTAACTAAGAACATGTGTTCATATTCTTATACACATTTGTGAGACATTGCTACAAAGCCTACTTTTTCTCGACTTTGTGACACATTCTTAAACTCACCAAGTTGGCTCGAAACAATCGAGAATTGCTAAGAGTTAAAAGTGTATCCAGGTCTTCAGGAAACCTGAAGAAACTTGATATAGTGTTTGAAAAAGTTCAGCAAGTACACGATTGAATTTCGAGCCAACTGGTTTGCGCCCCTGCATAAATCATAGATGACAGCATTATGCCAAAAATATAAACAAAGTTAAGAGATTTTTCAGAGAATGGGAAAACATATTGCAATAATTCAAAGATGACAAAAATACTTCATAAGGCAAAGAGAACATTAGTGTAACTGTAAAGTGTCTACAAACAATCCACCAAAAACATTGACCGCCAACAATATTGAAAGTCAGGTACTAAGACAATGTAAATATAAAAGGTTAAGTGCACTACTGCCATTTGCAAAAAAAAAGAAATTTATCAGCTTCATTACGGAAAAATCATTATCACCTGCATGATAATAAGACTTTCTCTATATAGAAAGAAAGAAGGATATATTTGAACTCAACTATAAATTGAAATTGTTGATTAACTTACCATTGGATCAAAGGGTTTTCCAACCGTCTCCACTGGCTCAACTCCAAGTGAGTTTAGAATTTCAATGAACTGCTTATATATGCTTTGATAGCTGTTGTTTATTTTCTCCTCTCCCTCTGTCTCCACCTTAATCTGAGCTTTAGCTCTCTCAAAATTATCCAATACAGGCAACAAACTCTCCACAACTTCCCCCTGAGCATTTGTAACTAGTGAAAGGCGATCTCTATCGGTTCTCTTACGATAATTGTCAAAGTCTGCACCAATCCTTAGTTTCCGATCTTTTTCTATTGATAATTCTTCAGATAAGGAAGCTATTTTCCCTTCAAGACCTGCTATCTCATCATCAATGGATTTTAATGATGATTCCAACTCAGCAACTTTGACGTCATCATTATTAGCTAATGCTTCTTTGTATGACTGAAGTAATACCATCAGAGGTGAAGCAGGTATTTCGCCAGCGTCGCTGAACTCATCATCACTTGTACTACCCTCCACACCATCAGCACCATCTGAAGAGTCCTGTTGAATTGGTGTACCAGAAAATTAACACAAATAAGGAACTAATGATAAAACTTCAACTTCCACAAAAAAATCATAAATAATAAGAATAAGAATAAGAATAAAAACTTCAAATTATTGACCCAACTATTTCCTTTGTTTGAGTTACTCAAAATTCCAAATGTCGAAAGATATGTATCTTGAAGGGTGAAAACAGAAATCATACTCAGAAAAAGGGGAAGGAATAGTAAGAAAAGGTACCAAAATCAATAGAAGAAAAATAAGGTGGTATAGAGCCAGTCCAAAATCTTTCAGTGACAAATTGAAACTCCTTCAGCAATAATAAATTGTTACGATCACAAACAAGCTTTAACTAAGGCTTCATGCAATTTAAAATGTCTCTAAATTTGGAAGAACAAGAGATACGATGATAGTGGTGATGCTACATATGCTAAAGAAGCGAATAAAACACAATAACATAATATGAAAAATAAAAATAAAAACGGAAAAGATATTAAGAGAGATGGAAATCAATTAAATTATATCTAGAGAAAATAATACCCAACGCCGTTATATACTTTCCTTCAACGCTGTTAAAATAGACAGTTCAAGTAAACTTATGGAGGGAGAGTAGCAGATATAGGGGAAGTGAAAATGAATATAACTATTGGTGGCATCTTTATATTTTCAAAATATTGTATTTTATTCCTTCAAAAAAAAAAATTGTATATTATGTTCGTGGTTTCTGTTTATGGGCAATATTTTGGCTCAGTATCATGTTAATCAGGTGCTATAGTTATCTAGTACTTGTAAGCCCCCAAGGACTCCTAATGCTAATGGGCTGGCATTGGTAATAAGTGCTAAGGATTACGATTCAGGAGTCGTTCCCTTGTAACTTGGTTTCTTTTAGGTTGTACCTAAAACATTGTAGTTCAATAATTCCAATTTGGAATTTCTAAGAGATTGGATGCATCTTTGGGTTAGCTTATTATAGGAAATAATCATGAGTTTTTTTGTCAGCTTCTTGAGAGGACTTCAGAAAAACAATTACAACAAAGAAAACAATAACCATCAAAGCCTTTTCCCACTACACGGAGACTGGAGAAGAAACACTTACATAAACCAACTACAGGTTTCAGTTCGAAAGCAAAATTATTTCTCCAAAAAAACAAGCTCAAACAGGCGAGCACTACGATGGAAGGTCATGGAGTCTGAAAGGTCTTAGCTTGCCCTATAAAAGCCGAATTATCTTCTTTACAGGACAGTAACACAGGAAAAAGCAAACATTTTTATGTTAGACTCTTTGCTAGTAGTTAGTAACCTATCTAGACTCTACCCTTACATCACTTCTGCACCCAATTCAAAATTTTAAACCTTGCGTTGCCTCAGACCCCTTACAATACATGATAGTCAATGCAATAAAAACATAACAATACGAAAAAGACAAACCAATATATAAAGATAGAAAGAGAGAGCAAATGACCAGAAAAAACAAATTCCCCCTTTGATTTTATTAATTTTTTCGTTTCCCGTTGTCTGTTTTAATTACAAAAACCTTTTCTAGTATCCAATTTGTTTCTTGTTCTCGAAGTTTTGTACAGACGATAGCAAAAAATACGGAAAACAAGTTGAAAACCATGGTTTTAATATAAAGGTTTTAGAGCCCCCTGCAAGGTATCACAACTGCAATTGCGGCTGCATCAGCTGCATTTCCCTACTATTTGTAGGAATATCAAAGTTCGCAAATTAAACACAATTTAAAACGATGTCTGAAAACAAGTGACACTTTTGTAATTAAACTGAAAACAAACGAAAAATGTTGTGAATCCAAACAAATACAAAACTATTGAAAACAGAACCAAAGCTTAACCTAATAGTTGATTCTGTAGCAGAAACAAATACAACTTCGAAATTCGAATAAACCTTTTTCTAATTAACAACTATGCACACGAAAAACACAAAATTTGAACAGCAATTTACAATCTAAAAGTATAATTCAACTAAGTAGTGAACGATTGAGTATTCACAGAACAAAAATACATTAGAAGACTTACCAGAACCTGAACCTCAGGTGAATCTTGAACTTGCGGTGCCTCGGTGTCTCCGTCAAAAGCAAAAGGTACTAACTTGACGAACCGGAGGGTGGGAATTGAACGGAACCGGTGGGATTTAAGTGGTGAAGGTCTTCTTCTGGAGGATGCAACGGAAACGCGTGAGGTTTTGGGGTGATTGGAAGAGGTGGCGGCGGTGGTAAGAAGGGTTGGGGATGGCCGGAATGTGGGAGTTCGGAGGACGGTGGCCATCGGAAGAAGATAAGGGTAAGGTGGCGATTGGCGAATTGAGTTGAAGAGGAAATGAAATTGGTGGGAAATGAGGGTCGTTTGATGGGGTTTATGTAGTCTAATCCAATGGTTGTGATTTTCCACAAAAAATCCTTTAGAAAATTCTCGAAAATATATTGATTGAAAATACAGCTATACCCTCTGGTAACTATTATAAACAAAAATCAACATTTTAGATTCATTTATTAAATGATGTATGTGGTTTATAATAAAAATCATATACATATTTAATTGAATAAATCTAAAATATAGATTTTTGTTTATAATAGTGACCGGATGATATATTTGTAATAAAATCAAATAAGTTCACGTGGGTACGATTTTGAAGAATATGAGTTTAATTGTTGGATATAACACTTCATAAAAGAGATATGTTTTCGCACGGGTCACGTAATACTACGATAATTATATAAAAAATAATTAGATTGTTAATATTGTCGAATCTTTATAGATATTAAATGATGAAAATTATGAGTATTAATATAATGTTTTTATTAAATATTTTTCTCTGATATATACAAAAATCTTTTAAATAGTTGAATCGCGTCAGTTGTGGATTTTATTTACTTATATATGCGAAAACATATTTTTATGTACATATATGAGAAAATCGATATAATAAATTTTTGACAACTCATGGGTATTATCAAAATCAAAATTAATGTAGTGTTTCTATTAAATAACTTTTTATTTTCTATGCAAAACATCGGTCAATGTTTGCACCGCTCCAGTTGCTGATTTTAGATGTTTATAGGTGCATAAACAAATGTTATTGCATATATGAGAAAGTCGATATGATAAAATATTGGAAACTCATTACTATTTTCAAAATATAAATATTAATGTGGTATTTATATTAAATAACTTTTTATTTTTATGTAAAACATCGTTCAATGCTTGAACCGCACTCGTTACAGATTTTAGGTACCAAAACAAATTTTTATATACGTGTATCAAAAGGCCGATATGATAAAATTTTGGAAACTCACGACTATTTTCAAAATATTAATATTAATATATTGTATCTATGAAATAAATTTTTATCTTATAATTAAAATAAAAAGTTAACATGGGACAAAAGTCATATTATGCTCATGTGTCAAATGATTAACATGGGGCAAAATTGTGTTTTTATTTATCATTAACTTTTATAATTAGAGAAAGAAAATTGCTCTTCTCCCATACAAAATTGTTCACTCTCATACAAATTGACGAAAATACCCCAGCGTGACTTAAGTCACGTTCGGTATATACTAGCGTGACTTAAGTCACGCTGTGTACAACGTGACTTAAGTCACGGTTGTTTTATGTAAGTTATGTTTTCACCAATTTTGCACAAAGATAATATTTGTTGAAGACCCCAAACATACAATATGTTATGTTCATTTTTTAAAAGCATGTCATGTCTTAGAAACAACAATAACAACAATTCATTCATGATCCAAAATAAATCATAACTAAAAATACACGCGTAATAAATTCCAAGATTAATATAATACGACAAATTTATTTGGTTATAATTTCATCTTTGTTCAAATAAATGAAGCGTTATGTTACATTACATTACATTCTCCCTAAATATGTGGTATCATCACAACGTTGGGTTTAAATTAAATTTTTGAAAGTTTGCCGAAAATGTTGGCATTGAAGTGTCTTATACTTAGTGTAAAAATTTGTAAGTCTCTTTCAAAACTCAAAATAATGAAGAGAATACAACACATATATTCTACCGAATCAGCTATATAGGTTATCACATCGAATCCCTTCATATAGGATGAGTTGTCACAGAAAGAAATGCATCCTGTCATACCCCAATTTTTGACCTAAAATTCTTTTTTTTACTCGTCTTTTTGGTTCGGAATTTTTCGTCGTTTCAGACAAAATTTCGGCAGAGAGGTATTTTAAAATACCTCGTTTAGGGTTCCGAAGGCGACCTTTTTTCAGTTTTATTATTATTTTATTTTACTTTAGTTTTTTTATCTTTTTTCTTTTTTAATTATTTAATTTTCAGATTTTTTTCTATTTTTATTTTATTTTTCATTTATTCTATTTTGTTTTTATTTTTACTCTTAATGGTTATTTTTTTTGTCTTTATTGCTAATCAAACCTATCCAAAGTCCAAGGTCAAAGGTCAAGTTCAAATGTTTGATTTAATGGCTTTGACATATGTGATTTAATGGCTTTAATTTCATTTGATGGGGATTTAATCCTTGTCTCCTTATTGTCAAAAGTCCACCCCAATGTGTATATAAAGGCACACACCCCAACAACCAAAGGGGAGGAAAAACTCAGCAGTACACAAGCCACAATTATTTCCAAACCAAAATTAATCACAACCCAACAAATCAAAACCACAAAAAACCATATCTCAAAACCAAAATCAATCATCATCCATAATCAAAACCACAAACTCGGCCACCTCCACCACCACCACAATCAATCCGAACCTCCTCCCTAACCACCTACAAACCACTAACACTAATCTGAACCACCACATACCACAACCACATAAAGCCACACACACGGCCAAACCCACAGCCAAACAACCACTACGCAAAACCGCACCGCCTCTTTACAACTCTTCCCTTGCTACTGCACCCATCTTTTCCTTTATTTTTATTTTTTTGTTTTATTTCTTTTTCTCGCATTTTCTTTTTTATTTATTGCATTTCTCATCCTTTATTTATTCCTCATGCATTCCATCTTATTGATTTGTTTATCTTTTGCATTTTCTTCATTTTTTTTTACTTTATTTTATTTTCTTAATTTTGTAGTTTTTCTCTAGGTTAATCATCATGCATTTTTTCCCCATTATTCATTTTAATGCTTCATAATTCAGCATACCATACATTTTTTATTTACTTTTATGTGACATATTTATATATTGTTTTTCATTTAATGCATTGTTATTTTCTTTTATTCTTAGCATATTTATTTTAATGCATTTGCAAGTTTTGTTATTTTGTTCATCATTTTGTCTTTTTTCATTTCATTTTATTAGAATGTATTTAGGAGCATTGTAAATATAAATGAAAATTTGCACTGACACTCACTTTATTTATTCGGCTTTATGTCTTTTATTTCTTTTTTTTTTATTTATTTTGCTTTCCGAAAAAAATACAAAAATATTAGGTTAGTTTATTTTCAAAAGGGTTTCGTGGTGATCCAACGTCACCACGGAAATTCCTCGTTTTTTAGTTTTTGTTACGTTTTAGTCTTGTTTAGTTCATTATTAAAAACAACAAAAACATGCAAATAATGATCAAATATCACAAAAAAATCTTTTTCTTAAACAAACCTTGATTTTCAATCAAGTGCCCATTTTTCTCTTTTATTTTCTTTAAATAACCATTAATCCACTTTAATAATATTTAAATCATTTTCAAAAATTAAAAAAACACAAACCAATTTTGCCACTTGGCAATTTTGCCACTTGGCTTTTATTTTATCTTTAAAACTTTTTTAAAAACCAATAAAAAACACAAAACAAATCAACCGTCATTTTTACCCCGAACTACGAGGTTTTGATCTCTCACGGGTACGTAGGCAGAGGACTCTGTCCTTCCAAATCATAAAAAATACAAAAAAAAACATTTTATTTTCCTTTCTCACTATTCTAATTCATTCTTTTCATTTAAAAAAATAAATAAGCAAGTTATAGTCAAAATAAATAAATAAAATCAAGAGGTTCTCGTAGAGTACTACGAACGTTTAGGGTGCTAACACCTTCCCTAAACGTAACTAACCCCCGAACCCTAATCTTTTAAAATGTGGTAATTTAGAACTTTTTTCCACTTTTCTTTTAAAAAATTAAAAGTTCAGTCGTGAAATAAAATCAGTGAGTCAACGCTAATCAATAGCTTGATCTCCGAAAATCACCACGACAGAAATGGCGACTTCACTGGGGACTCCCTAAGAGGGTTGAGCCTAACTTGAATTTATTTAATTATATTGTGCTATAACTTGCTTAAAATAAAAATAAGGTTGTAAATATGTGCATATGTGTTTTTTTCCTTTTACGTGAGTGGTGAGATAAGTCCTACACCCGGACTTGAGGGAAACATAAGATAGGATGGTGGTATAATCAAAGTGTCTTTCCGAGAGTGAGTTTCGGATGTGGCACATGTGATAACCCCACTCAATGGAGGAATCTTGGAAGTATTACTATGTTGACATGAGTAGTCGTGGTCGGCATCGTTATTTTCAAGTGACCGATGAAGTTGAGGACCTTTAGTTACCTTTAACCCATCTTGGCCTTTTAGGACGTAGTGCGGTGGCTAATCAAGAGTAGTCTTGAGTTGGTCGATACGCGATACTACACTCAAACGAGACTTTCCTACGAACGTTGTTGGACCGGGAGTAGTCCCGTAATCCGGCAATGTTCGGAAGTGGTCAATGACTTTGGGAACTTGGTAGAACCCGTGATACAGGTACATATGAAACCATAGTCCTTACCAAATGGCGTGTTTACCCTTGACTCCAACATTATGAACTTAAACCTCACCATGTTTTCTCCGTTCTTTAGCATAACCATGCATGCATGCATCCATGCATAAACTCATTTTTTCATCCAAATATCGAAGGACTTAAACAAGTTTTTTTAAACATCATAGGAGAGCACTAAGAAGTATACCTTCAAGAGCCCTGATTTGTTGAATTTAAGGAAGCTAGGAGTCTTTAGATTTTTTTAAAAAATCTAGCTTCCACTAAAGAACTTTTGAATTGGTCTCGTGGCTTGGTTTCTAAAAAAGAATTATTTTATAATGCCTTGATGCTCAAATGAAATGTTCAAACCATGATGTTTACAATTACTTCAACAAAGTCATTCGATAACAAATCTTTCTTCTTTTTGCATAATCATAATCATGCATCATATCGCATTCATAGTTTCTCAAGCCGAGTCTCACGTCTTGTTTTTCCAAAGGTCTATCTGCCTAGTCCAAGAAAGTGGCCCAACGTCCTCGGCAGAAACCGACTTACACATACAACACTAGGGCATATCAGAGAAAAAGAATGGAACATTTGGAGCAAGAAAACCAGAACCTCCGGGAAGAGGTGGCCAATCTCCAGGAAGGGATGGAGAAGTTGACCTCCATGATGAATGCTCTGTTGGCTTCCCAAGCCCAAACGTCAATTCCTCAGCCTGTTGTTACTACTCTTGAGCAGCCAATCTTATTTGCTTTACCAACTTCTACCATACTTGCTCCACCGCCCGGCACGTCTAGAGCTTACCCATGGGGGATGCCATTTCTATCAGACGAAGGTTTTCATCCCACTTCTTTTGGAACCCCAACTCCGGCTATCCAGAAATCAGCTCCAGCCCCAACAAAGACCTCGGCAACAGTATCAACAACAGCCTCGACAACAGGCTCCCCAGCAGTCCGACAACAGAATCGGGTTCAGCGGATATCCCATTTTGATCCGATCCCTATGGCGTATGCAGAGTTGCTTCCCGCTTTGCTTAATAAAAATCTTGTTCAAACTAGGGCACCTCCTAAGGTACCTGAAAGATTGCCAAGGGGGTATAGACCTCATCTTTCTTGTGCTTTCCATCAAGGGGCACCCGGTCATGACGTTGAGCATTGTTATGCCTTGAAAGCCGAAGTCCAGAAGTTGATCCAGGCCAACATCCTATCCTTCAAAGGGTCGAGTCCCGATGTGCAAGCTAATCTACTACCTGACCATGGGACCCCATCTGTTAATTTGGTGCAAGATTGCTCAGAAGCTCACCCTGGTGAAGAAGGTGGCAGTAAATTTTGTAACACATGGCAAAGGTTACTGCAATTGGATCGTTGTTGACATTCCCTCAATTACTCATGGGTCCAAGGAATGTGTTTTCGTTGTCTTGTCTTTTCAAAAATCCTTTCGTTTCGCCTGATACGAAAGTGAAATCATGTAGGGCTCTACTTTTGTCTTCAAGTTACCACTATCAATGAAAAATTGTCGTTTCTTTCGCGACTTTTTATTTTTATTTTACTGTTTTTTCTGGAAAAAATGGTAACACAAAAAACCCAAAAAAAAAATATTTTATTTTATTTTAAATCAATTTCAAAAGGTCTGCATTTTTCACTCATTTTCTAAAATCAATCATCAATCATATGCAGACTAAGCATCAATAAGCCCGTTGAACACTGTAACCCTATGCTCTCTCCCGACTTTGAGTTCCCTGTTCACGAAGCTGAAGAGGAGGAGGATGAACTGATTCCCGAAAAGATCTCTCTGTTACTAGAATATAAAGGAACATCATTCAGCCTCATGAAGAAGCACTCGAAATGATTAACTTGGGTTCCGAAGAACTGCCATTACAGTATTCCTGGTCAAATCCCAGATGAATGGTGCCATCAAGGCTGCAAAAAAAAAAAAACAAAAACAAAAAAAAACAACAAACAAAAGCAAAAAAGAACAAAAAGAAAGAAAATACACCAAAAAGATGGTGCAGAAGATGGTAACCACTTACAAGGACCTGCATGGGATGTTACCGTATGCTTTACATGGACATCGCACTTCAGTACGTACCTCAACAAGGGCAACCCCCTTCTCTTTAGTGTATGGCATGGAAGCAGTACTCCCTGTGGAGATCGAGATTCCATCAATGAGAGTTTTAATGGAACCTAAGTTATCAGAGGCTGAATGATGTCAAAACAAATATGATCAGAGAAACGCATGAATGCTTTGTGTCACGGGCAGTACCCGTGTGTCCCAAGAAGGAGGTCTTGTGCTCAAGAAGATCCTATCTTTTCAACCCGATTCCAGGGGCAAATGGACGCCTAATTATGAAGGTCCATATGTCGTCAAGAGAGCTCTCTCCGGTGGTGCAATGACTCTTACGACTATGGATGGTGACGAGCTTCCCCGTCTTGTGAACGCCGATGCAGTCAAGAAATACTTTGTCTAAAAATAAAAGAACAGCTCGGTAAGTCGAAAACCCGAAAGGGCGGCTTAGGCAAAAATGAGCGTCTCGGTGGACTGAAAACCCGAAAGGGCGGTCCAGGCAAAAATTAGAGACATAAAACAGAAAAATGATCATCCTGATAGGTCGAAAACCCGAAAGGGCGATCTATGCAAAAATTAAGGATCAAAAGACAAAGTAACTGCATCAAGTTGGAAATGACTCACTTGGGGCACATCAGCGGTTAAAGAGACTCTGAATCTGAAGCATCCAAACAGTGGAATTCAAAGTTGTTAGGGAGAATAACGGTTATTGCGTTCAATGTACCTTCCCCTTATATTTACCATTTTCCAAATTTTGTAAGATCCGTGGAGCCATGCCATTGGCGGGTCACCACTCTTTTAAATGAATTCGAGCCTATTGCCTTTCATTTGGAATTCCCATTTATTCTGTTTATAAAACTTCTTTTATTTTTGATGGTAGTACTTGAAGCAAACTTTTTTCAAAAAAAATCATAAATCTTTTTATATTTTTGGAAAGCATAAACAACAAACACATTCTCTTTGAGCTCATGAATAAGTGAAGTGTGCGTCAACAGCTATCCTAAGAACGGATAAACTCTGCAGTTTGAACATGGTCATTGCTTAAAAAAAAAAAAAAGAGAGAAAGAAAAAGAAAAAGAGCTCGGTAAGTCGAAAACCCGTAAGGGCGGCTTAGGCAAAAATGAGCGTCTCGGTGGACTGAAAACCCGAAAGGGCGGTCCAGGCAAAAATTAGGGGGCACACAAAAAGAATATATTCCCGGTGGACTGAAAACCCGAAAGGGCGGTCCACGCAAAAGTTAGGGACTCAAAAAAGAAAGAAACAAAAAGCATGACCATAGAAACACCAGTTCTTCTGCCAGGTCTATGGATTAACACGTCTCCCCCAGGAAGTGTTTGCTCCCCACCTGTTGTTGCATACATCGGGCTTTACCCCGTCAATGTTTTGATATGTTCCCAATGGCATCATTCCCAATGAAGATTGCAGAGTGTTCGTACTGCGCCGTCGGTCCACTTTCCATCTTACCTGTCCAGTCTTGTCTCATCAAGTTCATCGGTCATACCATCATACAAGTCAATCCTCCATACAGTCATACAAGTCGTATTGTCATACATACATTCATACATTCATGCATATACACATTCATGCATATACAACATACAAACAACATCATCTACTACATGGTTGCATTAACCACCCTGAGTCTTGTTTTTCATACCAATCAGTCATGAACATTTTTTTAACTCTCTTTGTCCCCAAGTGTCAGGTCCAAAGATGTCACCCTCCCTTCGCCAAGTGACAGTTCTTTAATGAACAGCTTGTGCGTACCTTTTCCTTCATGTCGTCAGTGGCAAGTTCGACTACATCCCGAGCAGCTGGCATTTTATCATCTATCATGTCGTCAGTGGCAAGTTCGGCTACATCCCGAGCAGCTGACATTTTATCTTCTATCATGTCGTCAGTGGCAAGTTCGGCTACATCCCGAGCAGCTGACATTTATCTTTTATCCTGTCGTCAGTGGCAAGTTCGGCTACATCCCGAGCAGCTGACATTTTATCTTCTATCATGTTGTCAATGGCAGTTCGGCAACAACCCGAACAGTTGACATCTACCTTTATTTCTTTGTCGTCAATGGCAGTTCGGCAACAACCCGAACAGTTGGCATTTACCTTTATTTCTTTGTCGTCAATGGCAGTTCGGCAACAACCCGAACAGTTGACATCTACCTTTATTCCATGTCGTCAATGGTAGTTCGGCAACAATCCGAACAGTTGACATTTACATTTACTTCTTGTCGTCAATGGCAGTTCGGCAACAACCCGAACAGTTGACATCTACATTTACTCCTTGTCGTCAATGGCAGTTCGGCAACAACCCGAACAGTTGACATCTACATTTACTCCTTGTCGTCAATGGCAGTTCGGCAACAACCCGAACAGTTGACATCTACATTTACTTCTTGTCGTCATTGGCAGTTCGGCAACAACCCGAACAGTTGACATCTACATTTACTTCTTGTCGTCAATGGCAGTTCGGCAACAACCCGAACAGTTGACATCTACCTTTATTTCTTTGTCGTCAATGGCAGTTCGGCAACAACCCGAACAGTTGGCATCTACCTTTATTTCTTTGTCGTCAATGGCAGTTCGGCAACAACCCGAACAGTTGGCATCTACCTTTATTTCTTTGTCGTCAATGGCAGTTCGGCAACAACCCGAACAGTTGACATCTACCTTTATTCCTTGTCGTCAATGGCAGTTCGGCAACAACCCGAACAGTTGGCATCTACCTTTATTTCTTTGTCGTCAATGGCAGTTCGGCAACAACCCGAACAGTTGGCATTTACCCTTTATTTCTTGTCGTCAATGGCAGTTCGGCAACAATCCGAACAGTTGACATTTACATTTACTTCCTGTCGTCAATGGCAGTTCGGCAACAACCCGAACAGTTGACATCTACCTTTATTTCTTTGTCGTCAATGGCAGTTCGGCAACAACCCGAACAGTTGACATCTACCTTTGTTTCTTTGTTGTCAATGGCAGTTCGGCAACAACCCGAACAGTTGGCATTTACCCTTTATTTCTGGTCGTCAATGGCAGTTCGGCAACAACCCGAACAGTTGGCATCTACCTTTATTTCTTTGTCGTCAATGGCAGTTCGGAAACAACCCGAACAGTTGGCATCTACCTTTATTTCTTGACGTCAATGGCAGTTCGGCAATAACCCGAACAGTTGACATTTACCTTTATTTCTTGACGTCAATGGCAGTTCGGCAAAACCCGAACAGTTGACATTTACCTTTATTTCATGTCGTCAGTGGCAAGTTCGGCAACATTCCGAACAGCTGACATTCACCTTTGTTTTTTGTTGTCAGTGGCTAGTTCGGTTACATTCCGAACAGCTGGCAAGTTACTTTTATTTCCGTCTTTACCTCAAGTGGCAAGCTCTAACAAACGGGCAGCTTGTGGTCGGTGTCTTTTTCTCATATCATACTTCCTTTTTCAGCTATCAAGGCGATAGTTGATCCCTTCCCCAGTGAAACTATGTTATCCCCCAGCGGAGTCGGATCCCTAGCTTTAACAAACTCGGGTATCCTTTGGTTTTGTTTTACCCCGGTCAGGTCATCTTCGCCGTCTTGCATTTGCATTTGCATCATGAGCATCTCATTTTTTCTTTTAGGTCCAAAATTGGCGTACTCTGTATTTAAGTCCCTTTGACCCGTCGAATCCAAGATTTTCTCTTCAGATCTCCGGACGAAGAGACTTAAATAGGGGCATCTGTCATACCCCAATTTTTGACCTAAAATTCTTTTTTTTACTCGTCTTTTTGGTTCGGAATTTTTCGTCGTTTCAGACAAAATTTCGGCAGAGAGGTATTTTAAAATACCTCGTTTAGGGTTCCGAAGGCGACCTTTTTTCAGTTTTATTATTATTTTATTTTACTTTAGTTTTTTTATCTTTTTTCTTTTTTAATTATTTAATTTTCAGATTTTTTTCTATTTTTATTTTATTTTTCATTTATTCTATTTTGTTTTTATTTTTACTCTTAATGGTTATTTTTTTGGTCTTTATTGCTAATCAAACCTATCCAAAGTCCAAGGTCAAAGTTCAAGTTCAAATGTTTGATTTAATGGCTTTGACATATGTGATTTAATGGCTTTAATCTCATTTGATGGGTATTTAATCCTTGTCTCCTTATTGTCAAAAGTCCACCCCAATGTGTATATAAAGGCACACACCCCAACAACCAAATGGGAGGAAAAACTCAGCAGTACACAAGCCACAATTATTTCCAAACCAAAATTAATCACAACCCAACAAATCAAAACCACAAAAAACCATATCTCAAAACCAAAATCAATCATCATCCATAATCAAAACCACAAACTCGGCCACCTCCACCACCACCACAATCAATCCGAACCTCCTCCCTAACCACCTACAAACCACTAACACTAATCTGAACCACCACATACCACAACCACATAAAGCCACACACACGGCCAAACCCACAGCCAAACAACCACTACGCAAAACCGCACCGCCTCTTTACAACCCTTCCCTTGCTACTGCACCCATCTTTTCCTTTATTTTTATTTTTTTGTTTTATTTCTTTTTCTCGCATTTTCTTTTTTATTTATTGCATTTCTCATCCTTTATTTATTCCTCATGCATTCCATCTTATTGATTTTTTTATCTTTTGCATTTTCTTCATTTTTTTTTACTTTATTTTATTTTCTTAATTTTGTAGTTTTTCTCTAGGTTAATCATCATGCATTTTTTCCCCATTATTCATTTTAATGCTTCATAATTCAGCATACCATGCATTTTTTATTTACTTTTATGTGACATATTTATATATTGTTTTTCATTTAATGCATTGTTATTTTCTTTTATTCTTAGCATATTTATTTTAATGCATTTGCAAGTTTTGTTATTTTGTTCATCATTTTGTCTTTTTTCATTTCATTTTATTAGAATGTATTTAGGAGCAATGTAAATATAAATGAGAATTTGCACTGACACTCACTTTATTTATTCCGCTTTATGTCTTTTATTTCTTTTTTTTTATTTATTTTGCTTTCCGAAAAAAATACAAAAATATTAGGTTAGTTTATTTTCAAAAGGGTTTCGTGGTGATCCAACGTCACCACGGAAATTCCTCGTTTTTTAGCTTTTGTTACGTTTTAGTCTTATTTAGTTCATTATTAAAAACAACAAAAACATGCAAATAATGATCAAAAATCACAAAAAAATCTTTTTCTTAAACAAACCTTGATTTTCAATCAAGTGCCCATTTTTCTCTTTTATTTTCTTTAAATAACCATTAATCCACTTTAATAATATTTAAATCATTTTCAAAAATTAAAAAAACACAAACCAATCTCATTTTGCCACTTGGCTTTTATTTTATCTTTAAAACTTTTTTAAAAACCAATAAAAAACACAAAACAAATCAACCGTCATTTTTACCCCGAACTACGAGGTTTTGATCTCTCACGGGTACGTAGGCAGAGGACTCTGTCCTTCCAAATCATAAAAAATACAAAAAAACATTTTATTTTCCTTTCTCACTATTCTAATTCATTCTTTTCATTTAAAAAAATAAATAAGCAAGTTATAGTCAAAATAAATAAATAAAATCAAGAGGTTCTCGTAGAGTACTACGAACGTTTAGGGTGCTAACACCTTCCCTAAACGTAACTAACCCCCGAACCCTAATCTTTTAAAATGTGGTAATTTAGAACTTTTTTCCACTTTTCTTTTAAAAAATTAAAAGTTCAGTCGTGAAATAAAATCAGTGAGTCAACGCTAATCAATAGCTTGATCTCCGAAAATCACCACGACACATCCCAATATATTCTTTTGAACTTAATCCTACTTTCCTGCCAACTGACAAGTTTCAATTGACAGAGGAGCATGATCAAGCACAAAACAACATCTTAGAACTGCATTCCCTTCTGTGGCACTCATCCTAAACGAATTCCCTCATATAAGATGAGTCATGACAGAAAGGAATGCATTCCAATATATTCTTTTAAACTTAATCCTACTGCCCTGTCAACTGACAAGTTTCAATCTGAGTCGACCGATGGACGTTCGTACCAATCATATTTCACCCTCCTTGTGTCTCCGTGGTTGAGTCGTTGGTTGATTTCATCAAGTTGATCTTTCAATTCTTTTAACGTGGCATCGTCCCGAACCTTGAAAAAATTAGGGTTTTCACCGTTGAAGCATACTTGAGCGTTGAACAAATTGTCCACTGTTTCAGATCTACACCATAAGAAACTAAAAGCAATCAATGAAAAACTCATTCAAACATTTCATCAAACACTTGGAGTGCAAATTATACATAAACCCTAAAACTAAAAACTACTACATAAACATGCAAACATCTAAACATTTAAGCAACATAAGTCTTTTACATGTAAACATTCTATCATTTCTTGTTAAACAAACCCTAAAACTTAAAAATTTATAATTTAAAAGGAAAAATGTAACATATAAACATAAAATGACAATGGTACTTGATTATGAAAACTTACTTGTTATTGGAGTGGTGGGTGATTTGAAGTTGAAGAAATTTGAGGTTGGATGATTTGGGAGATTTTTTTAGAGATTTGAGAAGTGAAATGGAGAAGTGGGGTTTTGCCTGGGTTATAAAAGAACGCAATGTGACTTAAGTCACACTGACAATTACCGAGCGTGACTTAAGTCACGCTCTGTTTGTGTCAGCAAACAGAACATGCAGAATGCACCATTTCTCCCTATTTTCATTCATCCTTCATTATTCCATTTTCATACATTTTTCATCCATTAAATCAATAATTCAATCATTCATTCATTCAAAGTTAAAATACGCAAATTCAATCAAAGTTATAATACGGAAAAATAAAACCAAAAGTGTACCAAAATGTCATAAAAATGCACAAAGGCGCGAGTGTACATATAATACATCCATGTCATAAAAAAATAACTAAAAATATACAAAACTACATTAGTCACAAGACCCTACTCCGTTGGACTATGGCTCCTTGTCCTCCTCCGGGGAACCCCCTGCTCCTACAAAATGAGATACTCCGACTGGATGCCCTGGAAAATACCGGCAACGACCGGATTCCCAAAACATCAAGACAAACCATTGCACTGTCCACTCTGGCTCTGATGTTCGCAATAATCTGCAGTGAGCCGGGAACCTGTTTGGCCCACTGCTGCTGAACAATAACTCCCTCGTAAGGAGGGACAGAAGCCACGTCCTCAGCAACGACATCAGGGTCGTTCTTGATGGGATAAGATACAATGTAGAACCATCTAATGTACCCATCATGACACCTCCACTGCCTAGTCGCTGATATCGGCCGACCCCGAAGCGCCTGTGGAAGGACATGGAGCAGAAAGTCCTGAAAGGCCAGAACAGCCGCTTGAGCCTGAAGAGCATGAATATCAGTAGGAGATCTAGGGACGGTCTGCACATGTTCGTACTGCCTGAGAACCCGCTCCGACAAGTGAAGACACATAGTCGTCTTGTTGGCCATGATCCAACCGGAGTACCAGCAAATGTCCTGGAAAGACATGATGTCCCGCCGGTCCTCGTACGACCTCCATATCACATCAGAATTTACCATCGGATCAATGAGGTCACGGTAGTGTGCAGTATCAACATGAACCTTGGGCATACTCCATCTAGCAGCAAACGGTGAAGCAACATGGTAGTCCAGATTCAGCCTCCTCGGATAGATATTCTTGAAGTGCGCCAATATCCATCCCTACAAACAAATATTTCAGCATCAAAAACGCATAAACATACACAATAATATCGTAAGTTATTTATAATATGTTATAGAAAAGAAAAAAAAATACTACCTCAAGCAGAGTCATGTAACCGCCACAAGCGCTAATGTTCGGGCTCGTAGCAAGAGAAAGCCGGTGGTAGAGCCAAGCAAGTGTCATCCCGCCCCAGAACCACTCGTGCACTGTGTCCAAATCCTCAAGCATTTCCAGCCACAACAGTTGAACACTTCTGCTGTTCTTGTTGGCGAAAATGGTGATGTCAACCAAGTACAACAAAAACGTCCTAATGCACTACTTCCTAACCGTCACCTGTTCCTCTTCCTCCTCATCATCAGCAGGATGCTCCAACTCATTTCACATATGCAAGAGTGTGTGATAATGTTTCCTCAGGTTAGTTATACTAATATACCCACCCACTGCTTTTTTGACTCGTCATCAGCCGCATTCTCCGTCAAACCCAGACCCTCCTACAGCAGTTGGATACCTCTCGTATCCTACATCCTCCTCATCCAGGAGCCTCCCTTCGATGGGGATGTGTAGAAGACACGCCACATCATCGAGTGTGACAATTATCTCCCCAACGAGCAGATGGAAGCCGCTGGTCTCCTCATGCCATCTCTCTGAGAAGGCGGTGATGAGGGCAGAGTTGATGTTCTCGTACCCAGTATGAAGGAGGGGTGCAAGACCGGATGCATTCACCCGCTGCCAGAACCAGACTTGTTACTATGTCGGAAGTGTCAGTTTCCTAATCTTCTTCCTGTGCGAGACAACGGTCAGCTTATGCGTCAACTGAAACTGAAATACAAAAAATAAAACGAACAACAAACTGTTAAAAATATAAACATTTCAATAACTAAAAAAAATAACAATTTAATCATAAGAAACAATAATTAAAATAAACATTATACACTTCACGCGTGATTAAAATTGACGCGTAATTAAAATTGACGCATAAGTAAAATATTTTAACATTAAAATTAAATCGTAAAATTAAATTAAAATAAACATATCAATTGACGCGTAATTAAATAAAATTAAACAATTGTACTTACTTGTGTATCGCTCCAAAGGTGACATGCCAACTGTTTACCGAAATTCGGTAGGAGCGACAAGTCAGTAAGGCCCCCAGGAAAACTCTGCGGCGCGACCTCCACCTGAGCCTGATGTTGGGCCTCACCCTCCTATTGCTGAGCCGCCTGGTCGTACTGAGGTTGATACTCATCATGTTGATGATGAGTAGGGTCCACTATCTGGGACACACCTGCCTGGGACGACGTCCCCACATCATGTTGTCTCCTAATGCCCTGTCTCCTTCGAGTAGCAGAGCGCACAGCCGCCTTTTCGGCTCGTGCACTATTGGTCATGCACTCCTTGTCTCCTCTAAGCTTGTCCTGTCTCTGAGACATATCTACACAACATTTTTAAAAGCACAAATCAATACAAAAATAACAATCCATTCTCACTATAATCAACATTAACAATCAACATTAACAATCCAATTTCTAACTAAACCCTAAACCTTACACCTTCCACATTGCACTCAAACTCACTATAATCAACATTAACAATCCAATTTCTAACCAATTTCATCATTAACAATGCAAAAATCAAACAAATTTTCATTGAGACATTTTATCAAACACCTAGAGTGCAACATTCAATCAACATAAAATCTAACAATTTCTAAACCCTAGACTACCACATTGGAGTCAAACTTACTCTAAACAACATTTAAACTACAATTTCTAACTTAATTCATCATTAACAATCCTAAAAACTAACATGCAAACCAAATTTCTAAAAACCTAAAAATGTTAAATTTCTAAAAAAAAAAAAATTTAAACCATAAAAAGCCAATGCAATAGGATATTAAACACTTACTTGATTTTGGGGTAGAAGTTGACGTTGATTGGCGCAAGAGTGAACAAAATCGCACTTGGAGGGAGCAAAATCGCAACTTGAATGAAGAAAAACATAATGGTTCTGTGTTTTTGGTTTTCTGTTTCTATAACAGAACACAGCGTGACTTAAGTCACGCTGGTATGTACCGAGCGTGACTTAACTCACGCTGGCTTAGCGTGACTCAAGTCACGTTGATGTACCGAACGTAACTTAAGTCACACAAGGGTATTTAGGTCAATTTCTTTGAGAATGAGCAATTTTGTTTGTGGAAAGAGCAATTTTCTTAGAGATAATTAGATATAGAGAAGATGAGGCTGTTTTTTTTTCTTCCTTCTTATTCTCTTGGTTTGGGCCTTGTATCTTGCCATCCGAAAATTGCTCTATCTACCCCCTATAAGATTGTAGGAGGTTTCACAACTTTTCTTTTTTTATCATGAAAAATAAACCTAAATAAACCTTTTTTTTTACTAAAATAAAAAGAGATCTGTGCGTTCTCTAAAAAACGCTCGAGCGTACCAACGCTCGGAATGACTACGGAGTCACCACCAAAGTTTTATTTTTAAAGGGAAACGTTGATAAAACCCTTGACGATGTGGAAAGGATGGTCATCGCAACCATTAACGGGTTCGGGAGTCGATTATGCAAGGGGAAGGTATTAGCACCCCTCACATCCGTTGTACTCAACGGGAACCTCCTAGTTAGTTAAGGTTAAAAGTGTTTTTAAAGGTTTGCTTGCTACGTTTTAATACTTCCAAGAAAAAGGAAAAGGGGAAAAAAGGTTTTTTACATTAGTGTGCTTGACAAGAGTGGGATCTTGCTCCTACGTATCTCCTGGTGCGATGGAGAATTCAAAGCTACGTAGTTCTTTGGTAGAAAACATTTGTTTGTTGGTTGATTTTAAAGAACGATGTTTTTGATCGTATTCTAGCGGTTAAACGTAGCTTGTATGCTCGCGCGTGGGAGGCTTAAGCGTTTATTTGTATCGCGTTAGAATTGATAAAAACATCATCCGTTTGTGAAAAAAGGTTTGATTTTTAATTGACCACGGGGGGCCAAGAATTAGTTTGGTGTGTTGGATTTGTTTTTTATGTTTTTTGTATTTTGAAAATAGAATGACGATTGTCCGAACAACGAGGCATACGTCAAGTGCTCATGCAACCGGAAAATGGGAAGACATACGTCAAACCACTCCTTTTTCATTCAAGTTTATTATTGAAAATAGATGCATAAACTATAATTGAAAACACTTGTTATATTTTTCTCTTTGGATAAAAATAAGTTATATTTTTCTCTTTGGATAAAAATGAGTTTCAACCATAAAAGAGAGTTTCAGCCCAAATTATGAACCTTCAGAAGCAGGAACTGACTTCAGAATGCAAAATGCACGGCTTCAGAAGCACCTTCAGAAGCTGCCTTTTAGAAGCACTGTTCAGAAGATGCCTTCAGAAGCACTGTTCAGAAGCTGCCTTCAGAAGCACTGTTCAGAAGCTGCTTCAGAAGCACTGTTCAGAAGCTGCTTCAGAAGCACTGTTCAGAAGCACTGTTTAGAAGCTGCTTCAGAAGCACTGTTCAGACTCTGGGTTCAGAAGCACTGTTCAGAAGCTGCTTCTGAAGTACTGTTCAGACTCTGCTTCTGAAGTTCTGTTCAGAAGTTGCTTCTGAAGTATTGTTCAGAAGCTGCTTCTGATTCTGATTTCAGAACCTCAGGGGTAAAAATGTTTGAAAACAGTAGGAAAAAGAAGCAAATCACTTCTGATTTGGTGATTTGTTGAAAACTTTGTAAAATCTTTGGGTTTTTGAATGCTGTTTTAATGCAAAAATGAGTTAAAGACTAAAAATGCAGAAAAATAAATGCATGAACAGCAAAACAAAATTCTGTGATTTTTTCTCAACTTCTGAGTTAAATTTCTCACTTAATACTGAACCAAATACAAAAATGAAAATACCACTGTAAAGTTTGCCATGAATACTACATCTTAGTGGTTTTAAATCTACCAAAAGATGTCCTAGAACCTAATATATAATCTGGCCTCAAGCCATGCCCATGAACTTATGATGAGAAATGCATTATTTTTTAAGAAAAGCTATAAACATTTAAACATAATGCGAAAAAGGAGATAGAAAGGTTCAAGATACTTACAAACTCCTAGCCAAAGCTTCAAATGCACCAAAAAATGAAAGGGGCTTTTGAGTGGTTATGTTTTTTTAAGGATGGAAGTGATGGAGAAGATGAACAGTAACAGAATGGTGTTTTGTTACTATTCCTCTCTCTTTTTGTGATGTTTCTTTGTGGTTTAGTTACTGTTTTGATTCTGTTTGATTTGTTGTGGTGGTTTGTAAAGAAAAAATAAAAAAATAGAGCTTCTTTCTTTTAGGAGGTTTTGTAATGATTTTTGCTGTTTTCTAGTTTTCTGATTCTGCCTCTCCAAAGTCTTTTTCTTTCATTCATTTTCGTCACCCTTATATAGGCAATTTTGTGATCATTTGTAATCATGAAAATCCCTTAAAAGCTGGGCCTTTTTGAGTGCTATGACAAAGACTTTGGTTAACATTTATTGAAAAGGGAAGGAAGTGACCTTGCCTTGTGATTTTGGTGAAGACTTGTGGCTAGTTTTGGACAAGTAGGGGCTGAATTCTGACAGAGGGTAAGGAAAAAAATGGAAAAACAGGGTGCTGCCTGCAACTTGTGGTGCTTTTGGGTTGATTCTTGAAGATTTTGGGGAAGAAAAACAGGAAAAGAGGGGTGCTGCCCTGACAGAGGTTGGGAGAAAACAGGGAGAAGGGGCGCTGCACACAGGGGAGAAGTTTGCAGCCTTCCTTGACTTGTTTTGACAAAGGAAATGGGAACAAATGGCAAGGAGAGGGTGCTGGCAACAGGGGCAGCAGCTTGCAGCCTTCCTTGACTGGTTTTGATAAAGAATAAAGGAAGAAAATGGCAAGGAGGAGGTGCTGGAAAAACAGGGGCAGCAGCTTATTTTGACTTTGTTTCCTTCTTGGCACATGTTTCTTTTTTTGAGACAAACAAACATAATAATAATAATAATAATAATAATAATAATAATAATAATAATAATAATAATAATAATAAAAGAAAGATAAATAAACAATAATAAAACTTTTTTTATTATTTTTAGAAAAGAAGAAAATAAAAATTTATTTTTTTTGTTTTGCATGATGATGATTTTTTTTGAAGAAAAGACTTGGACAAAATTAGGGTACAACAAGATCATCCCTTAGGTCAAAAATGAAAACACATTCTAAACTATAAGTAACTTTCAACTAATTTTACTATGAAAATTGCTCTTCTCCCAAATAAAATTGCTCACTTCCATACAAACTGACGAAAATACCTCCAACATAACTTAAGTCATGTTCGGTATATACCAGCGTGACTTAAGTCACGTTCGGTATATATCAACGTATGTTAACTCACGATGTGTACAACGTGACTTAAGTCACACTTGTTTTAGGTAAGTTATGTTTTCACCAATTTTGCACAAAGATAATATTTTTTGAAGACTAAAAACATACAATATGTTATGTTCATTTTTTAAAAGCATGTCATGTCTTAGAAACAACAATAACAACAATTCTTTCATGATCCAAAATAAATCATAACTAAAAATACACAAGTACGCGTGATAAATTCCAAAATTAATAGAATACGAAAAATTTATTTAGTTTTAATTTCATCTCCATTCAAATAAACAAAGCGTTACGTTACATTACATTCTCCATAAATGTGGTATCATCATGATGTTGAGTTTAAATTAAATTCTTGAAAGTTTGCCGAAAATGTTGTCATCGAAGTGTCTTATACATAGTGTAAAAATTTGCAAGTCTTTCAAAACTCAAAAGAATGAAGAGAACACAACACATGTATTCTACCAAATCAACTATATAGGTTATCACATCGAATCCCTTCATATAGAATGAGTTGTCACAGAAAGAAATGCATCCCAATATATTATTTTGAACTTAATCCTACTGCCCTGCCAACTGACAAGTTTCAATTGACAGAGGAGCATGATCAAGCACAAAACAACATCTTAGAACTGCATTCCCTTCTGTGGCACTCATCCTATACGAATTCCCTCATATAAGATGAGTCATGACAAAAAGGAATGCATTCCAATATATTCTTTTGAACTTAATCCTACTGCACTGCCAACTGACAAGTTTCAATTGACAGAGGAGCATGATCAAGCACAAAACAACATCTTAGAACTGCATTCCCTTTTGTCACACTCATCTTATACAAAAGACTTCGATGTGAGAACCTATATAGCTGATTCGGCAGAATACATGTTGTGTTCTCTTCATTCTTTATAGTTTCCAAAGAGACTTGCAAACCTTTACGCTAAGTAAAAGACACTTCAATGCCAACATCTCCAGCAAACTAACAAAAATTAAACTAAAATTCAACAAAATAATGACACAACATAATAATACTACCTAAACCTCTTCATCCGGCCGAATCAAACTCTTGAGAGTATCTTCAGGCGACCTCAACAACGTAGCATCCATCTCGATGGGGATCATGCTGTGCTGAGCAAATATCAAGAACATGCTCCTCACGTCGTCGTTGTTCGTTAACTCCAGTCGACTGAACGTCAATCTCCCCTCTGAGTCGAACGATGGACATTCGTACCAAACGTATTCCACCTTCCTTGTGTCTCCGTGGTCGAGTCGTTGGTTGATTTCATCAAGTCGATCCTTCAATTCTTTTAACGTGACATCGTCCCGAACCTTGAAAAAATTAGGGTTTCAACCGTTGAAGCATACTTGAGCGTTGAACAAATTGTCCATTGTTTCAGATCTACACCATAAGAAATTAAAAACAATCAATGAAAAACTCATTCAAACATTTCATTAAACACTTGGAGTGCAAATTATACATAAACCCTAAAACTAAAAACTACAACATACACATGCAAACATTTAAACATTTAAGCAACATAAGTCGTTTACATGTAAACATTATATCATTTCTTGCCAAAAAAAATCAAAATTTAAACAAACCCTAAAACTTAAAAATTTCTAATTTAAGAGGAAAATGTAACATCTAAACATAAAATGACAATTGTACTTGATTACGAAAACTTACTTGTTATTGGAGTGGTGGGTGATTTGAAGTTGAAGAAATTTGAAGTTGGATGATTTGTGAGATTTTTTAGAGATTTGAGAAGTGAAACGGAGAAGTGAGGTTCTGCCTAGGTTATAAAAGACCGCAACGTGACTTAAGTCACGCTGACATCTACCGAGCGTGACTTAAGTCACACAGGTTATACACCAGCGTGACTTAAAGTCACGCAGGTTATATCCATTCGTGACTTAAGTCACGTAGGTTATACACCAGCATGACTTAAGTCACGCTCTATTTGTGTCAGCAAACAGAATAGGCAGAACGCACCATTTCTCCCTGTTTTCATTCATCCATTCCTTCATTCATCCATTCATTATTTCATTTTTCATCCATTCAATCAATAATTCAATCATTCATTCTTTCAAATTGACGCGTACTTAAAATCGACACGTAATTAAATTGACGCTTAATTAAAATTAACGCGTAATTAAAATATTTTTACATAAAATTTAAATCGTAAAATTAAATTAAAATAAACATATCAGTTGACGCGTAATTAAATAAAATTAAACAATTATACTTACTTGTGCATCGCTCCAAAGCCTGCATGCCACGTGTCTACCGAAATTCGGTAGAAGCGACAAGTCAGTAGGGCCCCCAAAAAAACTCTGTGGCGCGGCCTCCTCCTGAGCCTCATGTTGGGCCTCGCGCTTCTGCTGCTGAGCCTCCTGGTCGTACTAAGGCTGATACTCCTCATGCTGATGCTGAGTGGGGTCCACTATCTGGGACGCACCCGTCTGGGATGACGTCCCCACAACCTGCTGTTTTCTAACGCTCTGTCTCCTTCGAGTAGCAGGGCGCCAGCCGCCTTTTCGGTCCGTGCACTACTGGTCATGCTCTCCCTATCTCCTCTAAGCCTATCCGGTCTCTCAGACATATCTACACAACATTTTTAAAAGCACAAATCAATGCAAAAATAACAATAATTTAATTTACTCAAACAATAATTTTTTCGTTCTTTTTTTGACATAATTTTGTTCACTATTTTTTTATGTATTCACCCTCTAACTCTAATGAAAATAGTTCTACCAAAAATTAAACTCCGTTCATAATCCTTTTTTTTTTGAAGAAAACTCCGTTGATAATTTGTTGAATCTTTTTTTTGGTCAAATAGCCTAGTGGCTAGAGCTCACACATTTTAAATGTGGAGAAGTGGGGTGCCCGGGGTTCGAATCCCGGCCCCTACATATAATATGCAATATCCCTACCAACTGAGCTAAACTCACGGGATTAATTTGTTGAATCTTATTTGGAGTAATATTGAAGTTAAGTTTTTTTAAAATAAAATAAAATTGAAGTCCAATAAATAATATAGGGAAAGTGAAAGTTAGCTGTAGTTTTCATCAAAACCCAAATCTGATAAGTCAAAGTTAAATTAATAACACGCATTAACACTAATCCAGAAAAAAAGTAAACGAAAACTCAAGCTTAGCAGATAAGAAGAATTAAACTCATCTCTCTCTCTCTCTCTCTCTCTCTCGTAGTGGTTGAAGAAAGAAGAAGAATGAAACTATGAAGCATTGAATCAAAAAACCCAAACCCCAAAAAAACTAAAAAAATGGAATCAAGCGTTTTAGAAAGCATCGGCGTAGAGATAATCGGAGTAATGTCACCAGTCTCAATCTGCATGTTCCTCGTCGTTCTCCTCGTCTACACTCTCTCCACCACCTCCTCACCGGAAACCACCATCACCACCGCCGCTAATCTCGTCTACGCCGAAAACCCCTCCGACACCACCGCACAAAAACTCGAAGGCGCACTTCTCAACGCCGTCGTCTTCGTCATCCTCATCGCCATCGTCACCTTTCTTCTCGTCCTCCTCTACTACTACAACTGCACCGCTTTCCTCCGTCACTATGTCCGCTTCTCCGCTTTTTTCGTCCTCGCTTCCATGGGTGGATCCATCTTCCTCTCCCTAATCGAACGCTTCTCAATTCCGTTAGATTCAATCACTTGTTTCGTTTTTCTCTTCAATTTCACTATTGTTGGTGTTCTTTCGGTTTTCGCGGAAGCGATTCCGATTATTGTTCGCCAGTGTTATATGGTTTGTCTTGGGATTATCGTTGCTGCGTGGTTTACGAAGCTTCCGGAATGGACCACGTGGACGCTTCTTGTTGCTCTTGCTGTTTATGATCTTGTTGCTGTTTTAGCTCCTGGTGGTCCTTTGAAGCTTCTCGTTGAATTGGCTTCAAGCCGTAATGAGGAGCTTCCTGCTTTGATTTATGAAGCTCGCCCTACCGTTGCTCCTAACGGTAGGGCCGCTGCTTTAGGGTTCTTTGTCGCCGGTGTTTCTGAAGCTCAATCAACTCAATCGTCTTCGATTGAGCTTCAGGAACTTCATCTGGTCCCCATAGTGAATATGAATGAACGTGATAATGATATTCATATTCAAGCAGGTGGTGATGATGATTCTGTTGCTGGGGTTGAGGATTTTCGGAATGATGAAGGGGAAAGGTCACCATTGGTTGGAAATAATGGGAATCGCGAAGAAGAAAGGTCCCCACTTGTTGAGGTGATGGGGAATGAGAGGAGAGAACTAAGGGAAGGAGAGGAAATTGCTGAGAGAGGGATTAAACTTGGACTTGGTGATTTTGTGTTCTATAGTGTTCTTGTGGGAAGAGCTGCAATGTATGATCTTATGACCGTTTATGCTTGTTACCTTGCAATTATATCTGGACTTGGATGCACTCTTATATTGCTCTCGGTTTGTCGTCATGCTTTGCCGGCTCTTCCGATTTCGATCGCGTTGGGTGTGCTTTTCTATTTCTTGACTAGATTGTTGATGGAACCTTTTATTGTTGGAACTGCCACAAATTTGATTTTGTTTTGAACTGGGATTGACAAGAAGTTTTATGATGAGGTTAGGTTTTTAGATATGTATGTACTACTGGTGCTTTTGTTGACAAGGAATTTGTGCATGGAGTGAGGAGATAGTGTTCCATGACTCTTATCTCTGTTGTAGTAACAATACTTGTTCACATCATGTTGTTAGTATTTTTTAGCTGATAGTGCAGTAACTAATGGTCATCACTCATCAACTGTAAGTTTGAAATGCAATCTCTTCCATGCCTATTGTTGCAGAGCCTGTAAATTTAAAAGCTAAATTGAATATCAGAATATTACTACTTTTTTGTTGGTCCAATGGTTTTCCTTTGCTTTTTAACAAGAAAATGTGTTGTGTGGAGTAATTATTGCTGGCTAAGCCTTTGTTGAGTGTGTGTGTGTGTGTGTATCACTCGTACCTGAGTTTTAATTTTCAGATTTCCCATATAAATCATAATATTTAACATTTATGTCATTCCTGTTTTACAATATTGGATTATGCCCTGTTAAAGCACATGACAATGGACATTATGCAATTTTGAGATTAACACATCTCTCGCAAACAAACCAGAAAATAATTCAAAAGATTGCTCCTTGTATTTTCTGTATTGTTGATTTGAACCCTGAGGATAGTGCATATACTTTCCTGCATTGAACAACACATCATGAGTGGTTACAAGTTTATGCAACATTGCATGCATATATGCTTTCATATCTATTAATCCTTTGCTGAGATTTGTTGGGTAATTGGTTATGGAATTCACTGGGAAGTCTGGGATTTTGGATAACATCTAGAAGTAGGTAACTGAGATGGTCTTCTATTGTTTGTAACTCTGAGGTATAATTTTAAGAAACTGTAGTTTTTTTTTTTAGGTGTGGGAGTTTTTACATGGTTGTTAGTGTGGTGAAAAAATGCCAAAACATTGATATATCCCTTTATATTTTGTGGTTTAGACTTTAGAGCAAATATTTGTCCAGTCCAGTGGAACCAGAACATTTGTTTCTGTCTTCAATATCCTTTGGTAAAATATGAATTTCACATGTTATTACTAATCAAAAGGTGGATCAAATATGATAAAGGTTTAGGATTTGAGGCATTTGGAGCTGATATGATAGGCTGATACTGTTACTTGCTAACATTTTTTTTTACAAATTATACTTTTGTTCCCTTTATTTAGTGTTTTATCTGTTTTTTTCCCTTCATATAAGTAGTTTTATATGTGTGCATAATATGTATGTGACTATAACTCAGAATCACAAAGGAAAAAAGTTTGTTGCATACTCCATCTTTAAGTCATGTCTTGTTGCAGCTGTTCGTTTGAATTATATCTGTATTTGTGTTGGATGATTCAAGTGGTGAATAGCACTGTTTATATGCACTGTTTGTATTTGTCTTGATTTAGATTTAGATTTATTTGCATTTAAGTGATGCACATATATGGACTGGGATACACCTGAATAAATGTATATATATGCATTTTACAATGTTTTTGTACCAGGAAAATATAACAACAGAGCATACAAGTTTTTTACTGTAAAAGATCATCTCGTTGCTTTTGGTTTGATTCTTCTTTACTTAACGGGGAAAATGATTCTCATGTAACGAACTAGTTCCTGTGCATACAACTAGTCATTAGATATAAATTATTCAACTTTACCATGTCATCCAGTCTTTTGTTGCCCTGTTAACTCTGAGTTATTTTGTCGATTATGTTTGCTAAGCATCTACATGTTCCACAAATTTTGACAGTCCACATTATACTCAACTCCCTGGATTCTATCTTGCTTAATTAACAACAAGCTATGCTTAATTCTTTAAAACTTCTGTTTTACTTTTGGCCATGCTTGATGTGTGATAAAATTAGAAAATGGTGAATTTAAAGAATACAAACTGCATTTAAAGATTCTTGTGCCAGGGCCGCTCTTTTGGATGCCCTTAATCAAGAATTACAACCACAGACTCTTCCATCAGCTGATGATCAAACTTTGGATGTAAGAGCTTCTGAGGTTCCAGTGTATATATCATGTTACCATTTACAAGGAATTCACTCGATGTTATTCATTTACCAGGAATTCATTAAAGATGGGATGCAGGACAATGCCCCTGTTGGTGGGTTTGATGAGCATGACCTCTCATCAGTTTTGTCAGTGGCTTGAGTGGTTTGTGATTTGAGATTGCTTGAGATTTCTGCTATTTCAAGTGTCATTCATATTTTAATTTTGCGGTTTGCTTGTTTATATTTTGTAGTTATTTTCCTTCTTCTTTCAAGGAGATGGTATGTCATGGACTGTCAATTTTCTTCCAGGAACTGATTACATACATGTGCACCTATCGTTCAAAAATCATTCTTTAACTTGTTCCCAGTGATACTTATATCTCCATGTGTTGGTTTGTTTTGATGGTCATGACCTCATAATTCCTCCAATCACAATCTTGAAATTTATGTGTTTTATTATAGAGCATTTCTATTCATATGACATTTAATTTCAGATTTCTAGACGGTTCCTTTGTTATATTCTGATTTTCCATTAAAAACTGTTGCATCATCACCACACCGCTCTTAAAATCCAGAAAGTTATTGTGTTGATTTTCTAGTTAGTTTACCTTTTTTTTTTGTGGTTAAAACACATTTTGTGTGTGTAGATTTTCCACTTATTCAGTTATCACTATTAGAAGAAATGGGGACCAGAGCAACAAATAATATTGGGAGAGGAAGGATCTTCGCTTAGAAAAAAGGGTCCCCTGATCATGAATAATCCTTGGCTATGAAACAATATAGTTATTATGTAGGGTATGTATTAGCCTCACATGGATTATTTGCTACCAATTGAAAAGAAGAAGAAAAAAAAAGTTGGCCTCTCTGGTCCTATGCAAACTTCTTCAAGCAAGTGAAGTGACATCATATTTGTTGCATGCTTCTATGTGGTCCACTGGGTTCGAGCTTATCAGATGTGCAATTGTGATTTTTTAAAACAAAAAAAAGTATGATGAGCATATTATAAGATTGATTGAGCAAATTATGATAGTATGATGTTTCTTTTCTTCTTTTGAAGGTAATCTCTTTGCATTGGATTATACTGTGAAATGGGAATGTGGAGTCAGTTATACAACTGTGCATCACTCATGAATCAGTTATACATAGATTTTAATGCTTTTATTTTGATATTGTAAAATTATGTATATCCATTTGCATTACAGTGGTTGCGTCATATTGTGGATACTTCCATGATTTTCACATACATTGCGATTGGGGTGACTTAGTTGCGGCTGATCACAATCGCTATATTATTGCTGTGACGTGGTCTTCAATTTGATCACAATCACTATATAATAAGTATCCTTAATTGATTTAAGGTTCTGGCAATTAATTAACTTCGTTGTCAATTAATTTTATCATTTCATATTAAAGTATGTGTGATGAACAATAAAATAAGTTGTTGAACATTTAGGGATATAACTATAAGATTGATTTGGTGGTTGAAATGAAGAAGTTAAAGGGTTGAGTGATAAAGAGGTTGAAGGTTCGATCCCTACTTCAACCCCAACATGAAAATTAACATAACTTACATGTTTAAAAAACCGTGAAAATAATTCTACCAAAAAATTAAGGAATTGTAATAAAAGGCCAAAAATGTGATACGGTATTATTAGTATGAACTTTGAGAATAAAAGGGCAAAAAATCCTTTAAGGGCTCCCAACCCAATGCAGTTTTCCTCCCACTTGATAGACTCCAAAGTCCAAACATATGATGTTAACAGTGCATTGTTCTTTAGCACATTCTATATATATACTTGGCATGTGACTTCACAGTCCCTATCTTAATTTCCTAGCCCTTCTCTTTAATTCCTGCTGCTACAATAATACTAGTTATGAGTACCCTTTGGCTAGTGGTACTGTATTGTTCAATTATTATTACAAATAATTCAGCAGGAACACTAGTTAGTGGTTCAAGGAAGTGTGAATTCCCAGCAAAAAAAATTGTATTGATTTAAAATAAAATAATTACATCATTTAGACTCTGCTATTTTTTTCTTCTAAACCAGTTACCCCAATATAAATTATGACTTCCCGTAGCACAAAATTTATTTTTTTGAGTTCGTACGGGTCGTTGGGGTAGCTGTTGGTCTTCTTCTTCCTCTTCCACTTCCTCATTGTTTATTGATGCTTCATTTGTTTTCAAATTCGCCTCATTTTGCACTTGTGGAGGGATAAAGTTTGTTCAAATATCATTTACAAAATCGTCGTCGTTAAACCCCGCAGCCAGTGTTTCTATGAGATTAAATTGTGTTTGTGTCCATTGTGGGTTGTAGTTTGTTTCTGGATAGTTTACAATCGTTGGAGGGGTTGGTAGGTTGAAAGAGGAGTATTCTTAGTAACTGTTGTGGGGTGTATTTTGGGTTGGATTAAAGTCATCGATGAAATAGTTTGATGTTCGAGAGCTTTCTCCATGATGACTCTGTTGGGAGTAGCTTGGATATTGTATTGAGGAGTGTTGTGGGAACTGATTTGTGGGTTGTGGTGGGGATTGGTAGGTTTGACTGTAGTTGTAGGCGGTGGAATGGTTGAAGCTTAGGTCAAAGTAGGTGGGTGTAGGTGTAATGAATTGACTAAAGGGTGGAGGGGTATCTGACCAGATGTTTGCATCTGGCATAAAATAGGGGTCTGGTGGTGTTTGATAGGTTGCTGGTGTTGCGGGATATTCCGACGGCAATTGTTGTAAAATTCTGGAACATTCTATCATTGGGTTTCGTAACAGCGCTTCTCTAGAAATCCACAGATGATCTCTAAAAAAGGTCCAATACCGTTCAAAATATTGACGGTTTGGATAAACCAAATGGTTATATTTAACTCCGTAAAGTGCTAACTGAAGACGATTGTTCCAATTTTGTATTTGAAACTTAAATTGATCTCCCCACGAGCCTTTTATTTTTGTATTCGCCAAAGATATCTTGTGGAAATGTCTCATATCTTCTGGCATGGCGGGTGAAAGTTAAGGTAAGCCAAATTGAAGTCTCACTCGATTTGTATGATGTCTTTCGACTATCTCAAAACAGATGAGATACGTGTTTGCAGACCATATCTGGCTTTCCTCTTCGTTGTTGTAATGGAAGTGGAGATAGGGCCTCCAGCAGAACTGTTTAAAAAGAGGAATGTTAGTATTCTAATGTTGATTAAAAAGTAATCACAAAAATAAAAAGTTTCATACCTGATCGTATGTCATATTGTCGATTTTTGAACGTGTTGATAGAAGATTATGCCGATGATTTTCCATAAATTTACTCCCACGTTCTAACGATCTAGTTAATATTATTAAAATGAGATAATTAATATACCTGATAATTGAATTTAAAAATTAATAAGAAATAATATATTTATTTAGCTTATATAGTTGCCAAAGGAGGTTGTCTTGCGGGTTGTGGTGGGTTCTTTGGCACATGAGATATGCATGACATTCTTGACCATGCCCATGCCTGTAGGAGTATTGTGCACCCAGACACGTCGCTAACGCCATGTATTGTGGCGTCACACATAGCTCTGTAAAGCGTGGCCAAACAAGCAGAACCCCAACTGTACTGTTCAATCTCCTGTGGTGATTTATTCAACAATGGCAACCATTTTATATGTACAAGGTTGCTAGTATAATTAGACATTAAACGAGTGTCTATCAAGTATAAAACATATGCTCTAAGCAGGTGCTGAACTGTGGGGGGACCTGCTTTCCCATTACCTACAATATATGATTCTAACCAATTTAATTTTATTTGCAGACCGTCGCACCTTTTTTTATTAGACATATTTCCTAAAATTTCTTCAACTAATTTCGATAATACGGTCGTAGGTCCGGTAACTGGTTCACTGTTAACCTTTAAACCAAGGAGCATATGAACGTCTTCTAACGTTATTGTATACTCGCCTGAAGGAAAAAGGAATGTGTGTGTCTCTGGCCTCCATCGTTCTAATAAAGCGGTTATTAGACGATTATCGACCCTGTATTTATTAAGCTTAGTAACCTTCCATAAATCAGCTACCTTTAAAACATCTACAATGGACGACGGCACGGCGAAATCCACTATATGACAGCAATTTCGGGTGTAATGTTTTTCCTCGTCCTACAAAAAAAAAATTAACGAATGATTAATCATCTAATTTTGTGACTTTTAAGCATATTATAAAAATAAAATTAACGAATAATAACTTAACGAAATTAATCGAGGGTTGCTGAATAAATTATCGAATAATTCAAGTAAATTAACGAAATAAATTAAATAACTTAATGGAAAAAATTAACAAATAAAATTAATAAAATAAACTTACATTTAGTGTTTCTGATATATGACGGGATCTATGTTTGTTGCCTAGATGAAGGAATTTATCCATTTCTTGATATATTTAACTGAACTAAAACTATGAAAATTTTAAATAAGAACTAGAGACCGTGTGAAAAACACTTAGAAAAATGATAAACGAGAGACTGAACAACTTTTCATTGTGAATTTTTCAATTGCTTTGAGTGTGCAATTTATATTACTTACTGATTGTATTGTCCAATCAAGTAATGTGCATGCATTGAATTTTTTTATTGTTCAATTGCAAAAGAACAGTTCTTCGATAATTGCAATCTGTAAAGTCATCTAATAATGCATGCACAATGTCATTTCATATCACTGCACCATGTCATGCCTTGTCTCTTCTAGCGTGCAGTTTTCCTCCCACTTGGATAGACTCCAAAGTCCAAACATATGATGTTAACAGTGCATTGTTCTTTAGCACATTCTATATATATACTTAGCATGTGACTTCACAGTCCCTATCTTAATTTCCTAGCCCTTCTCTTTAATTCCTGCTGCTACAATAATACTAGTTATGAGTACCCTTTGGCTAGTGGTACTGTATTGTTCAATTATTATTACAAATAATTCAGCAGTAACACTAGTTAGTGGTTCAAGGAAGTGTGAATTCCCAGCAATATTCAACTTTGGTGACTCAAATTCAGACACTGGAGGTCTTTCTGCTGCCTTTGGACAACCTGGCTTTCCTTTTGGAGAGTCCTTCTTTCATCACCCTGTTGGTCGCTACTGTGATGGTCGTCTTCTTGTTGATTTCATTGGTACTAACTACTTTCCTTCATTTTACCTATTCAATTATACTATGTCTGCAAATATGCATTAATTATTTACTTTCTTTTCATCCTTTCTTTGTGTTTCGGTGTCTAAAACTTATGATAGGATAAGATTTCTCAATCCGATTTAACTTAAATAAGAATAATTAAGAACCCATGAGTAGTGGTAATTTACTTTTTAAAGTTTGCTTAACCATTATTTTTTTTTTGTTTTATTCTCCAATATACATTTTATTTTATTTTCTGTAAATCCAAATAAACTATTTCTTTTTTATAATACGAATATACATTTTCTTTTTATCTTAAGGAGGGGCCTAGGTTCACAAAATATACTGTTTATTAATTAATTAAGTTTTTTTTTTTTTTTTGTGTAAAGAGTAAAGGGGGTTTTATTTTAGAAGAAATCGATTATTTTTACTTTCATGGGTTTTATTTGGCTTTTGCTTTTGAAATATCCACCGACAGTATCCAACATCCATAGATAATAATGGTTAATGGATGCTTGTCAATCCCACCGTACCATAGGAAAATATTATAGTCTAAAATAACTTTGATGTGCACAAGGACATGTTCCTTAAAATTCTTCGAATATCACGGGCCAATCAAATTTAATAATTTTTTTTGAATAAATCAAATTTAATAATTGATTTTCTTAGGATGGAATTGCAAATATAGTTGTACCAAAAAAAAAAAAAAATTTCAAGAAATTTTTTTTTATGACCCATTTGGCCAAAAAAATGATTTTTTTGACCCACTTTGAAAAAAATTTACCAAAATGACCCACTTTAATTTTTGGGGTTTTTTTTTTGTCGTTTAGTGCCATTACCGCCATTCCAATTGGCGGTAATGGCAGAAAATTACACTGTGCGTGTTCAGCAATTAAAGGTGTGCAGGAAGTGGCAGAAGTGTGGCAGGCTGGCTTTTATTTTTTTTTTTTATTAAGTGAAGTGGCCCATTACTGCAAATTGGGCCGGCGGTAATGGGTATTTAATTTTTTTTTTCGTTTTTTAATTCTCCCCTATAAATACCCAACAACACCCCTTTTGTCCAAATTCACTCAAATTTTTTCATACTTTTTCTCGCTTTAATTCCAAAAAATAAAATATATACCGTCGTAGTTTGGTAATTCATACTGTCGTAGCGACCCAATAAAATATATACTGTCGTAGTTTGATCAATATATACTGTCGTAGTTTGGTAATAAAATAAAAAAACCAAAAAAATAAAAAAATAAATATATTGATTTAAAAAAAATAATTACATCATTCAAAGACGATCCTAATTTTTTCTTTTAAACCAGTTACCCCAATGTAAATTATGACTTCCCGTAGCACAAAATTTATTTTTTTGAGTTCGTACGGGTCGTTGGGGTTGCTGTTGCTCTTCCTCTTCCTCTTCCACTTCCTCGTCGTTTATTTCAGCTTCATTTGTTTCCAAATTCGCCTCATTTTGCACTTGTGGTGGGACAGAGTTTGTCCAAATATCATTTACAAAATCGTCGTCGTTAAACCCCGCAGCCAGTGTTTCTATGGGATTGGTTTGTGTTTATGGCCATTGTGGGGTGTAGTTTGTTTGTGGATAATTTACAATGGTTGGAGGGGTTGGTAGGTTCAAAGAGGGGTATTCAGGGTAACTGATGTGGGGTGTGTTTTGGGTTGGAATAAAGTCATCGATGGAATAGTTTGATGTTCGGGAGCTTTCTCCATGATGACTCTGTTGGGAGTAGCTAGGGTATGGTATTGGGGAGTGTTGCGGGAACTGGTTTGTGGATTGTGGTGGGGATTGGTAGGTCTGGATGTAGTTGTAGCTGGTGGATTGGTTGAAGCTTGGGTCAAAGTATGTGGGTGTAGGTGTGATGAATTGGCTAAAGGGTGGTGGGGTATCTGACCAGATGTTTGCATCTGGCACAAAGGAGGGGTCTGGTGGTGTTGGATAGGTTGCTGGTGGTGCGGGATATTCCGACGACAGTTGTTGTAAAATTCTGGAACATTCTTCCATTGGGTTTCGCAGCAGCGCTTCTCTAGAAATCCACAGATGATCTCTAAAAAAGGTCCAATACCATTCAAAATATTGACGGTTTGGATAAACCAAGTGGTTATATTTAACTCCGTCAAGTGCTAATTGAAGACGATTGTTCCAATTTTGTATTTGAAACTGAAATTGATCTCCCCACGGGCCTTTTATTTTTTTATTCGCCAAAGATATAATGTGGAAATGTGTCATATCTTCTGGCACGGCGGGTGGAAGTTGAGGTAAGCCAAATTGTAGTCTGACTCTATCTGTATGATGCCTTTCGACTATCTCGAAACAGATGAGATATGTGTTTGAGACCATATCTGGCTTTCCTCTTCGTTGTTGTAATGGAAGTGGAGATAGGGCCTCCAGCAAAACTGTTTAAAAAAGAGGAATGTTAGTATTCTAATGTTGCTAAAAAATTAATCCTGGAAAAAAAAAGTTAAGTTTCAAACCTGATCGTATGTCATATTGTCTATTTTTGAACGTGTTGAAAGGAGATTATGCCAAGGATTTTCCATATATTTACTCCCACGTTCTAGCCATCTAGGTTAATATTATTAAAACGAGATAATTAATATACCTGATAATTGAATTTAAAAATTAATAATAAATAATATATTTATTTAACTTACATAGTTGCCAAAGGAGGTTGTCTTTCAGCTTGTGGTGGGTTCCTCGGCACGGGAGATATGCATGACATTCTTGACCAAGCCCATACTTGTAGGAGTATTGTGCACCCAGTTGTGTCACTTACGCCATTTTTTGCGGCGTCACACATACCTCTGTAAAGCGTGGCCAAACAAGCAGAACCCCAACTGTACTGTCCAACCTCCTCTGGTGATTTATTCAACAATGGCAATCATTTTATATGTACAAGGTTGCCAGAAAAATTAGGCATTAAACGAGTGCCTATCAAGTATAAGACATATGCTATAAACAGGTGCTGAACTGTGGGGGGACCTACTTCCCCGTTACCTACAATATAAGATTCTAACCAACTTAATCTTATTTGCAGACCGTCACGCCTTTTTTTATTAGGCATTGCGCCTAAAATTTCTTCAACTAATTCCCATTTTACGGTCGTAGGTCCGGTAACCGGTGCACCGTTTACCTTTAAACCAAGGAGCATATGAACGTCTTCTAACGTAATAGTACACTCGCCGGAAGGAAATAGAAATGTGTGTGTCTCTAGCCTCCATCGTTCTAATAAAGCGGTTATTAGACGATTATCGACCCTGTATTTATTAATCTTTGTAACCTCCCATAAACCAGCCACCTTTAACATATCAACAATGGACGGCGGCACGGCAAATTCCATTATATGACAGCGATTCCGAATATAATGTTTTTCCTCGTCCTACAATTAAAAATTAACGAACGATTAATCATCCACATTTGAGAGTTTTAATTGATTTTGTGAATTATATACTGTGTGAAATAAATAAATTGACGAACTTAACGGAATAAATAAACAGATAAAATTAATAAAATAAACTTACATTTAGTGTTTCTGAAATATGACGGGATCTATGTTGGTTGCCTAGATGAAGGAATTGTTCCATCTTGAATTGGTTTTAAAACTACGAGAACTTAAGAAAAATTATTTTGAAACTGCAAAATATGACAGGAAGAATTGCTACTTTGTGTGAGGAAAGACATATGGCATGCATCAATTTATACTGAGTATTGCCTTGCATTATTGCCTTGCATTATTCACTTGCATGCCTGTGAATTATTATTCCACTCACGGACATCCTTATGCCATGCCTTGTTCAATTTTATTGCTTTACATTATTGGAATACGAAGCATAAGTCCCATCTACCTGCCATGGTGGGACTTATGGTGGGACTTATGCATGGGACTTATGCTTCGTATTCCAATAATGTAAAGCAATAAAATTGAACAAGGCATGGCATAAGGATGTCCGTGAGTGGAATAATAATTCACAGGCATGCAAGTGAATAATGTAAGGCAATAATGCAAGGCAATACTCAGTATAAATTGATGCATGCCATATGCCTTTCCTCACACAAAGTAGCAATTCTTCCTGTCATATTTTGCAGTTTCAAAATAATTTTTCTTAAGTTCTCGTAGTTTTAAAACCAATTCAAGATGTAACAATTCCTTCATCTAGGCAACCAACATAGATCCCGTCATATTTCAGAAACACTAAATGTAAGTTTATTTTATTAATTTTATCTGTTTATTTATTCCGTTAAGTTCGTCAATTTATTTATTTCACACAGTATATAATTCACAAAATCAATTAAAACTCTCAAATGTGGATGATTAATCGTTCGTTAATTTTTAATTGTAGGACGAGGAAAAACATTATATTCGGAATCGCTGTCATATAGTGGAATTTGCCGTGCCGCCGTCCATTGTTGATATGTTAAAGGTGGCTGGTTTATGGGAGGTTACAAAGATTAATAAATACAGGGTCGATAATCGTCTAATAACCGCTTTATTAGAACGATGGAGGCTAGAGACACACACATTTCTATTTCCTTCCGGCGAGTGTACTATTACGTTAGAAGACGTTCATATGCTCCTTGGTTTAAAGGTAAACGGTGCACCGGTTACCGGACCTACGACCGTAAAATGGGAATTAGTTGAAGAAATTTTAGGCGCAATGCCTAATAAAAAAAGGCGTGACGGTCTGCAAATAAGATTAAGTTGGTTAGAATCTTATATTGTAGGTAACGGGGAAGTAGGTCCCCCCACAGTTCAGCACCTGTTTATAGCATATGTCTTATACTTGATAGGCACTCGTTTAATGCCTAATTTTTCTGGCAACCTTGTACATATAAAATGGTTGCCATTGTTGAATAAATCACCAGAGGAGGTTGGACAGTACAGTTGGGGTTCTGCTTGTTTGGCCACGCTTTACAGAGGTATGTGTGACGCCGCAAAAAATGGCGTAAGTGACACAACTGGGTGCACAATACTCCTACAGGCATGGGCTTGGTCAAGAATGTCTTGCATATCTCCCGTGCCGAGGAACCCACCACAAGCTGAAAGACAACCTCCTTTGGCAACTATGTAAGTTAAATAAATATATTATTTATTATTAATTTTTAAATTCAATTATCAGGTATATTAATTATCTCGTTTTAATAATATTAACTAGATGACTATAATGTGGGAGTAAATATATGGAAAATTCTCGGCATAATCTCCTTTCAACACGTTCAAAAATAGACAATATGACATACGATCAGGTTTGAAACTTACCTTTTTTTTTTCCAGGATTAATTTTTTAGCAACATTAGAATACTAACATTCCTCTTTTTTAAACAGTTTTGCTGGAGGCCCTATCTCCACTTCCATTACAACAACGAAGAGGAAAGCCAGATATGGTCTGCAAACACATATCTCATCTGTTTCGAGATAGTCGAAAGGCATCATACAGATAGAGTCAGACTACAATTTGGCTTACCTCAACTTCCACCCGCCGTGCCAGAAGATATGACACATTTCCACATTATATCTTTGGCGAATAAAAAAATAAAAGGCTCGTGGGGAGATCAATTTCAGTTTCAAATACAAAATTGGAACAATCGTCTTCAATTAGCACTTGACGGAGTTAAATATAACCACTTGGTTTATCCAAACCGTCAATATTTTGAATGGTATTGGACCTTTTTTAGAGATCATCTGTGGATTTCTAGAGAAGCGCTGCTGCGAAACCCAATGGAAGAATGTTCCAGAATTTTACAACAACTGTCGTCGGAATATCCCGCACCACCAGCAACCTATCAAACACCACCAGACCCCTCCTTTGTGCCAGATGCAAACATCTGGTCAGATACCCCACCACCCTTTAGCCAATTCATCACACCTACACCCACATACTTTGACCCAAGCTTCAACCAATCCACCAGCTACAACTACAGCCAGACCTACCAATCCCCACCACAATCCACAAACCAGTTCCCGCAACACTCCCCAATACCATACCCTAGCTACTCCCAACAGAGTCATCATGGAGAAAGCTCCCGAACATCAAACTATTCCATCGATGACTTTATTCCAACCCAAAACACACCCCACATCAGTTACCCTGAATACCCCTCTTTCAACCTACCAACCCCTCCAACCATTGTAAATTATCCACAAACAAATTACACCCTACAATGGCCACAAACACAGACCAATCCCATAGAAACACTGGCTGCGGGGTTTAACGACGACGATTTTGTAAATGATATTTGGACAAACTCTGTCCCACCACAAGTGCAAAATGAGGCGAATTTGGAAACAAATGAAGCTGAAATAAACGACGAGGAAGAGGAAGAGCAACAGCAACCCCAACGACCCGTACGAACTCAAAAAAATAAATTTTGTGCTACGGGAAGTCATAATTTACATTGGGGTAACTGGTTTAAAAGAAAAAATTAGGATCGTCTTTGAATGATGTAATTATTTTTTTTAAATCAATATATTTTTTTTTTTTTGGTTTTTTTATTTTATTACCAAACTACGACAGTATATATTGATCAAACTACGACAGTATATATTTTATTGGGTCGCTACGACAGTATGAATTACCAAACTATGACGGTATATATTTTATTTTTTGGAATTAAAGCGAGAAAAAGTATGAAAAAATTTGAGTGAATTTGGACAAAAGGGGTGTTGTTGGGTATTTATAGGGGGGAATTAAAAAACGAAAAAAAAAAATTAAATACCCATTACCGCCGGCCCAATTGGCGGTAATGGGCCACTTCACTTAATAAAAAAAAACAAAAGCCAGCCTGCCACACTTCTGCCACTTCCTGCACACCTTTAATTGCTGAACACGCACAGTGTAATTTTCTGCCATTACCGCCAATTGGAATGGCGGTAATGGCACTAAACGACAAAAAAAAACCCCCAAAAATTAAAGTGGGTCATTTTGGTAAATTTTTTTCAAAGTGGGTCAAAAAAATAATTTTTTTGGCCAAATGGGTCATAAAAAAAAATTCAAATTTCAAACATAGTACTAGAATCTAGGTATACAATTTTTTTTTGGACAGAATCTAGGTAAGCAAATCTATCTATCTATCTATTTTTATAAAAGCAGTCATTTTCTAGTCATTCCAAAAAATAATTGTTTAATTGTAGTTTTGGTCTTTATATTTTATCCAATTCAATGTTTTGATCCTCTATTTTCAAATTCAATGTTTTGATCCTCTATTTTCAAGTATGGGATTTTAGTCTCTCAATTTTTTAAATCTCTATAAACTTTACCCAGTTGTAAAATGTGGAAATAAATAAATGTGTAGCACTGTCACGAACATTTTAAACAAAAAGAACATACCAAAACTATGTATAAAGATGGATTGTTTGAAAATTAGTCGAATTGAAGAAAAATGCATTATTATATACTAATTTTTTCTGTACATTTTTTTTAATATTAATTATTTTTATTTTCAAATTGTGGATTAAAAGCTGAGAAGCTAGGCCTTCCATATTTAAATGCATATCTTGATGCTGTTGGGTCAAATTTTAGCCATGGAGCCAACTTTGCAACTGCTGGATCCACCATCAGACCTCAGAATACAACCCTTCATCAAACTGGTGGTTTCAGCCCTTTCTCTTTGGATGTTCAATTCAACCAGTTCAATGATTTCCAGCGTAGGACCCAAATTTTTCGCAACAAAGGTAGAATTTTTTTTTTTCTGACCCCCTTCCCTAAAAAAATTATTTTTTTGACCCCCTTTGAAAATTATTTACCAAAATGACTCACTTTCATTTTTTGTGTGTTTTTTTTGTCGTTTTGTGCCATTACCGTCGTCCCAATTGGGGGTAATGACAGTGTTGGCAGGGGGTGCAATCGCATTAGTGTGAATTTTTTTTTCTAACCCCCTTCCCTAAAAAAGTATTTTTTTGACCCCCTTTAAAAATTATTTACCAAAATGACCCACTTTCATTTTTAGTGTGTTTTTTTTTGTCGTTTTGTGTCATTACCGCCATTTCAAGAATTTTTTTTCTGACCTTATTGCGAAAAAAAATGATTTTTTTGACCCCTTTGAAAAGTATTTACCAAAATGACCCACTTTCAATTTTTGGGGTTTTTTTTTTGTCGTTTAGTGCCATTACCGCCATTCCAATTGGCGGTAATGGCAGAAAATTCAACTGTAGCGTGCAGAAAATAAAGGGGTGCAGGATGTTTACTGTTTTGTGGCAGGCTTTTGTTTTTTTTATTATTGAATGACCCATTACCGCCAATTGGGCCGGCGGTAATGGGGGTCCCCCTTTTTTTTTTTCGTTTTATTATTCCCCCACTCCTATAAATACCCCACAACACTCCTTTCATCCAAATTCACTCAAATTTTTTCATACATTTTTCTCGCTTCAATTCCACATTATGTCTGACTCTGGTTCAGATACAATTTCTCCAGCTTCTCCTCCTCCTCCTTCCCCTTTAAGATTGATCACTGTTAAATTTGATCAATATATACTGTCGTAGTTTGGTAGTAAAATAAAAAAACCAAAAAAATAAAAAAATAAATATATTGATTTAAAAAAAATAATTACATCATTTAGACGATCCTATTTTTTTCTTCTAAACCAGTTACCCCAATGTAAATTATGACTTCCCGTAGCACAAAATTTATTTTTTTGAGTTCGTACGGGTCGTAGGGGTTACTGTTGGTCTTCCTCTTCCTCTTCCACTTCCTCGTCGTTTATTTCAGCTTCATTTGTTTCCAAATTTGCCTCATTTTGCACTTGTGGTGGGACAGAGTTTGTCCAAATATCATTTACAAAATCGTCGTCGTTAAACCCCGCAGCCAGTGTTTCTATGGGATTGGTCTGTGTTTGTGGCCATTGTAGGGTGTAATTTGTTTGTGGATAATTTACAATGGTTGGAGGGGTTGGTAGGTTGAAAGAGGGGTATTCAGGGTAACTATTGTGAGGTGTGTTTTGGGTTGGAATAAAGTCATCGATGAAATAGTTTGATGTTCGGGAGCTTTCTCCATGATGACTCTGTTGGGAGTAGCTAGGATATGGTATTGGGGAGTGTTGCGGGAACTGGTTTGTGGATTGTGGTGGGGATTGCTATGTCTGGCTGTAGTTGTAGTCGGTGGATGAGTTGAAGCTTGGGTCAAAGTAAGTGGGTGTAGGTGTAATGAATTGGTTAAAGGGTGGAGGGGTATCTGACCAGATGTTTGCATTTGGCACAAAGGAGGGGTCTGGTGGTGTTTGATAGGTTGCTGGTGCTGCGGGATATTTCGACGACAGTTGTTGTAAAATTCTGGAACATTCTTCCATTGGGTTTCGCAACAACGCTTCTCTAGAAATCCACAGATGATCTCTAAAAAAGGTCCAATACCATTCAAAATATTGACGGTTTGGATAAACCAAATGGTTATATTTAACTCCATCAAGTGCTAATTGAAGACGATTGTTCCAATTTTGTATTTGAAACTGAAATTGATCTCCCCACGAGCCTTTTATTTTTTTATTCGCCAAAGATATAATGTGGAAATGTGTCATATCTTCTGGCACGGCGGGTGGAAGTTGAGGTTAGCCAAATTGTAGTCTGACTCTATCTGTATGATGCATTTCGACTATCTCGAAACAGATGAGATACGTGTTTGCAGATCATATCTGACTTTCCTCTTCGTTGCTGTAATGAAAGTGGAGATATGGCCTCCAGCAAAACTGTTTAAAAAGAGGAATGTTAGTATTTTAATGTTGCTTAAAAAGTAATCCCGACAATAAAAAGTTAAGTTTCATACCTGATCGTATGTCATATTGTCGATTTTTGAACGTGTTGAACGGAGATTATGCCGAGGATTTTCCATAAATTTACTCCCACGTTCTAGCCATCTAGTTAATATTATTAAAATTAGATAATTAATATACCCGATAAATGAATTTAAAAATTAATAAGAAATAATATATTTATTTAACTTACATAGTTGCTAAAGGAGGTTGTCTTTCAGCTTGTGGTGGGTTCTTTGGCACGGGAGATATGCATGACATTCTTGACCAAGCCCATGCCTGTAGGAGTATTGTGCACCCAGTTGTGTCACTAACGCCATTTATTGCGGCGTCACACATAGCTCTGTAAAGCGTGGCCAAACAAGCAGAACCCCAACTGTACTGTCCAATCTCCTGTGGTGATTTATTCAACAATGGCAACCATTTTATATGTACAAGGTTGCCAGAAAAATTAGGCATTAAACGAGTGCCTATCAAGTATAAAACATATGATCTAAACAGGTGCTGAACTGTGGGGGGACCTACTTCCCTATTATCTACAATATAAGATTCTAACCAACTTAATCTTATTTGCAGACCGTCACTCCTTTTTTTATTAGGCATTGCTCCTAAAATTTCTTCAACTAATTCCCATTTTACGGTCGTAGGTCCGGTAACCGGTGCACCGTTAACTTTTAAACCAAAGAGCATATGAACGTCTTCTAACGTTATTGTACAATCGCCTGATGGAAAAAGAAATGTGTGTCTCTGGCCTCCATCGTTCTAATAAAGCGGTTATTAGACGATTATCGACCCTGTATTTATTAATCTTTGTAACCTCCCATAAACCAGCTACCTTTAACATATCGACAATGGACGACGGCATGGCGAATTCCACTATATGACAGCGATTCCGAATATAATATTTTTCCTCGTCCTACAATAAAAAATTAACGAACGATTAATCATCCACATTTGAGAGTTTTAATTGATTTTGTGAACTATATACTGTGTGAATTAAATAAATTAACAAACTTAACAGAAAAAATTAACAGATAAAAATAATAAAATAAACTTACATTTAGTGTTTCTGAAATATGACGGGATCTATGTTGGTTGCCTAGATGAAGGAATTGTTCCATCTTGAATTGGTTTTAAAACAACGACAACTTAGGAAAAATTATAGTGAATGAAAAATATGAAGGAAGTTCGAATGTTTTGTGTAAAGATAGAACTATGTATCCATCAATTTATACTGAAAAAATAAATGAAAGAAGATGCATTCACCTATGTATTGTTCACTCACGGATTAAAGCATGCCTTTCATTACTGCACCGTCCAAGTCCCATCATGCATCATTGCCATGCACTCATTACGCAGACGGCTAGTTCTCGTGTGACATGCCTTTTAAGATTTTTAAGGAAAAAACTCCATCCCTCCTTTGTCTCACCTTCGACAAGCGCAAAGGCGATTGGAATTGTTTTGTTGTTACCATCTTGCGCAACCGCAAGCAACAACGTTCCCTTATACTTGCCATACAACCACGTTCCGTCGACATGGACAACTGGTTTACAATACTTAAACCCGTTGATGCATGGATAGAAGGCCCAGAATAGACGATGAAACTGTGTCTCTCCGTTCGCGGCAATTCGCGTCTGCATGCACAAGGGTTTTGATGCTGTCACTTATAATTTTGTAGTTGAGCTTGCGGTGATCTTGTGACATTGAAGACGATGTGCAGTTGTGTGGACCGATCATGGTCCCAATTTTCCATTTGCCACTCCTTTTCCCGTAGGACGCTCTCAACTTAAATTGACATGTCTCGTGTGTACATTGAATAACATATCTTCTTGGATCGGAGTGTATAACAACGTAATCCAGTGAACGTCTGATGTGGTATGACTTGATGACATGCAAACAATGAAAGACATGCTTTAATCCGTGAGTGAACAATACATAGGTGAATGCATCTTCTTTCATTTATTTTTTCAGTATAAATTGAAGGATACATAGTTCTATCTTTACACAAAACATTCGAACTTCTTTCATATTTTTCATTCACTATAATTTTTCTTAAGTTGTCGTTGTTTTAAAACCAATTCAAGATGGAACAATTCCTTCATCTAGGCAACCAAGATAGATCCCGTCATATTTCAGAAACACTAAATGTAAGTTTATTTTATTATTTTTATCTGTTAATTTTTTCTGTTAAGTTTGTTAATTTATTTAATTCACACAGTATATAGTTCACAAAATCAATTAAAACTCTCAAATGTGGATGATTAATCGTTCGTTAATTTTTTATTGTAGGACGAGGAAAAATATTATATTCGGAATCGCTGTCATATAGTGGAATTCGCCATGCCGTCGTCCATTGTCGATATGTTAAAGGTAGCTGGTTTATGGGAGGTTACAAAGATTAATAAATACAGGGTCGATAATCGTCTAATAACCGCTTTATTAGAACGATGGAGGCCAGAGACACACACATTTCTTTTTCCATCAGGCGATTGTACAATAACGTTAGAAGACGTTCATATGCTCCTTGGTTTAAAGGTTAACGGTGCACCGGTTACCGGACCTACGACCGTAAAATGGGAATTAGTTGAAGAAATTTTAGGAGCAATGCCTAATAAAAAAAGGCGTGACGGTATGCAAATAAGATTAAGTTGGTTAGAATCTTATATTGTAGGTAATGGGGAAGTAGGTCCCCCCACAGTTCAGCACCTGTTTAGAGCATATGTTTTATACTTGATAGACACTCGTTTAATGCCTAATTTTTCTGGCAACCTTGTACATATAAAATGGTTGCCAATGTTGAATAAATCACCACAGGAGATTGGACAGTACAGTTGGGGTTCTGCTTGTTTGGCCACGCTTTACAGAGCTATGTGTGACGCCGCAATAAATGGCGTTAGTGACACAACTGGGTGCACAATACTCCTACAGAACCCACCACAAGCCGAAAGACAACCTCCTTTGGCAACTATGTAAGCTAAATAAATATATTATTTCTTATTAATTTTTAAATTCATTTATCGGGTATATTAATTATCTAATTTTAATAATATTAACTAGATGGCTAGAACGTGGGAGTAAATTTATGGAAAATCCTCGGCATAATCTCCTTTCAACACGTTCAAAAATCGATAATATGACATACGATCAGGTATGAAACTTTTTATTTTTGTGATTACTTTTTAATCAACATTAGAATACTAACATTCCTCTTTTTAAACAGTTTTGCTGGAGGCCCTATCTCCACTTCCATTACAGCAACAAAGAGGAAAGCTTGATATGGTCTGCAAACATGTATCTCATCTGTTTCGAGATAGTTGAAAGACATCATACAGATAGAGTAAGACTTCAATTTGGCTTACCTCAACTTCCACCCGCCATGCCAGAAGATATGAGACATTTCCACAAGATATCTTTGACGAATACAAAAATAAAAGGCTCGTGGGGAGATCAATTTCAGTTTCAAATACAAAATTGGAACAATCGTCTTCAGTTAGCACTTGACGGAGTTAAATATAACCATTTGGTTTATCCAAACCGTCAATATTTTGAATGGTATTGGATCTTTTTTAGAGATCGTCTGGGGATTTCTAGAGAAGCGCTGTTGCGAAACCCAATGGTAGAATGTTCCAGAATTTTACAACAATTGTCGTCGGAATATCCCGCAACACCAGCAACCTATCAAACACCACCAGACCCCTAATTTATGCCAGATGCAAACATCTGGTCAGATACCCCTCCACCCTTTAGTCAATTCATTACATCTACACTCACCTACTTTGATCCAAGCTTCAACCAATCCACCGCCTACAACTACAGTCAAACCTACCAATCCCCACCACAACCCACAAACCAGTTCTCACAACACTCCCCAATACAATATCCAAGCTACTCCCAACAGAGTTATCATGGAGAAAGCTCCCGAACATCAAACTATTTTATCGATGACTTTAATCCAACCCAAAACACACCCCACAACAGTTACCAAGAATACTCATCTTTCAACCTACCAACCCCTCCAACCATTGTAAACTATCCAGAAACAAATTACAACCCGCAATGGACACAAACACAATTCAATCCCATAGAAACACTGGGTGCGGGGTTTAACGACGACGATTTTGTAAATGATATTTGGACAAACTCTGTCCCTCCACAAGTGCAAAATGAGGCGAATTTGAAAACAAATGAAGCATCAATAAACGATGAGGAAGTGGAAGAGGAAGAGGAGGACCAACAGCTACCCCAACGACCCGTACGAACTCAAAAAAATAAATTTTGTGCCACGGGATGTCATAATTTACATTGGGGTAACTGGTTAGAAGAAAAAAATAGTATGGTCCAAATGATGTAATTATTCTATTTTAAATCAATACAATTTTTTTTTATTATTTTGGTTTTGTTTTTAATTTATTAGCAAAATAAGGGGGGGTGGGAAAAGTAAACAAATATGAAAACGAAAAAAAAGGGGCAGGCCCATTACCGCCGTTTGGTTTGGCGGTAATGGGCTGAAAATCATTTTTTGAAAAAAGCCTGCGCTGACACCACACTATTGCGCCTGCACCCTCTGCAAACACTGCCATTACTGCCAATTGGAACGGCGGCAATGACACAAAACGACAAAAAAAAAACACAGAAAAAATGAAAGTGGGTCATTTTGGTAAATAATTTTCAAACGGGTTAAAAAAATAATTTTTTTAGGGAAGGGGTCAAAAAAAAAAAAATTCACAAAGGTAATGTCAATGCATATAAGTCTTGTTATTTCAGCCTAAAAAATGTCTTATTATTTCTAAAGGATATATGAATCCAAACATTACTAGAATTTATAAATAATTACTTTAGCAATATAAAATTAGATGGTAAAGTATGAAACATCTCTAATTCAGTCACTAAATATAATGACAAATGAATCATATTTGGAGACATATTTTATTATTTCTGTCTCTAATTAAAAAATTTCTAGTATCCATTTGGAGTTGACCTAGTGGTTGGCTTGTGATTTTGAAGTGTGCTCCTCTCAATGTCTCAGGTTCGATTCCCTCTAATGTCAATTTTGGTGGGTAAGTCCATAAGAGCTTTGCTCTGACTTTAAATGGGCCCCCCGCAAGTGGATGGTGGGATTGATCCCCTCGGATTAGTCGGTTTTTAGATCGGATATCGAGTTTTTTTTTTTTTTTTAAAAAAAAACAAGATGTGAACAATTCACCTTAACAAGCCGTCAATATTTTTCCTCTTAGGTGGAATATACAAAACATTGTTACCAAAAGCAGAAGATTTTTCTCGAGCATTATACACATTTGATATTGGTCAAAATGACTTGACATCCGGTTACTTCCACAACATGTCCATAAATCAAGTTAAAGCATATGTTCCTGATGTTTTGGCTCAATTCAAGAACACAATAAAGGTAATAATCCATTTTGATTTTTGATGCAATTGCTATAAAGAAATTATAGTTGTAGCAATTAAGCTAATGTGTAACATAACATACATGTTTGACTAAATGTTTTTATTGATGTATAGAATATATATGCTCATGGAGGAAGATCATTTTGGATTCACAATACTGGTCCTGTTGGTTGTTTGCCATACATCATTGAACTTCACAAAGTAACACCAGATAAAGTAGACAAAGCAGGATGTGCAACCCCTTATAATGAAGTGGCTAAGTTCTTCAATCATGAATTGAAACAAGCTGTTGTTCAACTCAGAAAAAAACTTCCCTTGGCTGCCATAACTTATGTTGATGTTTACTCAGCCAAGTACTCTGTCATTAGTCAAGCAAATAAACATGGTAAATTTTAATGATTAAATATATTTTTAGTCCTATAAAATCTCAAACTTTAGTCTATTAATTTTTTATTCCTTTTTAGGACCAACAAAATTTTGATCCTATATTCTATGATGTTGGGCTTGCTTGGTCCATGAAAATGTGTTTTTATGGTTTTGTTTTATTTGATCAAAACAGGTTTTACGGAACCTTTGAGGGCTTGTTGTGGACATGGTGGGAAGTACAACTACAATTTACACATTGGATGTGGAGCAAAGGTTAAGATTCATGGAAAAGAGATTTTGATTGGAAAACCATGCAAGGATCCATCTGTGGTGGTTAATTGGGATGGTGTTCATTTGACTCAGGCTGCTAATAAATGGGTGTTTGAGCAAATTGTAGATGGTTCACTTTCTGATCCTCCTATTCCCTTGAACATGGCTTGTCATAAGCACTCTTAACAGAAGGGTTTCCCAAAAAATGTTACAACTCTATTAGTTTGAGAGGGTTTTGTTGGAGGAATAATATTCAGATCAGAGGATTTTGATTTCTGCATAATGTTCACTACTTTTGGATATGTTTCCTTTTTCTCTTGCTAAACAATTGATTTGAGTTGTGAGCTTAAGCTCCATTTTTTCTTACTAAATTATTTGGGCTACAAGTGATTGGGATTAAGTGCACCTATATAATAGAGGACAAACCCTAAAACTCTGACACTTCTCATTGATGGTGTTTTCAGTGTCTGACATAGACACCAGTGTCTAACAAGTGCCAATGTGGGATGCCAAAACAACGTCGACACATATTGTTACATTTAATCACTTCTATTTTTTCTTCAAATTATTAGGTATCAATGTGTCGGTGCTTCATAGGCTCGAATGTGTGTCGCATCTGTATGATGAAACTGAAATAAAATAAAGCTCAAAATTTGAAGCCTCATAATTATGTACTGTATGTAATCTTTCTTGCATTGCAAGTTATCTCTTCATGCATATGTAAAACTCAAAATTTGAAGCCTCATAATTATGTGTTGTATGCAATATTTCTTATCTTTCTTGTATTCCAAGTTACCTGTTATGTATATGTAAAATCTTGTGTTTTAAACATTTAACAGAGGCAGGTAGTATTCCTGATAAATAGAAATTAATTGCTTGAGCTCATCAACTTATTCTTATTCTTTTCCATTGCCTATCGTTGTATGTTTTATTGTAAAAAAACGATAATTTTAGGATGCATATTTGCTTTATGTCAAACTTTTAATAGATCAGATTGCCATGTGCAGATGACAGCTCATCGAGCTCTCCAGTTTTGTAAGCAGTACAAAAGGAAAACAGAATTTAGAAGAGTCTGAAATCTTAAGAAACCATTTGGCTAATCTTAACAAATATCCGGACCAACGTGACCGCCCTGATCTTTCTGCTCCTGAAAGCTTGCAATTGTATCTTGATACTAGATTTGAGCAGCTGAAAATTGCCACTGAACTTGAAATCTGGCAGGCTGGCAATTTCTCATTTTTCTTTACATCTTCAAGGTGTTTGTTTTATTGATGCTGGTGGCAGACCTGATGATTTGTTGCATGCATGCACGAAGCCTTTAGATCTGTTGAAGATATACATGGTCTAATGTGCATGGTCAAGAAAACACTGAAACCATCCTTGATGACGGTTTACTGTGTTAAGTTGATCGAAATATTTTGGATATCTTCAAGCCATTTATATCATGCATATGCATGGTTCAAGCTCTTTTTGTTACAAAAAAGCTTCAACAAAAATCTGAGTCAGAAGGATTTGGAGTTAATAGCATCATCTGTTGTTCTAGCTGCACTTTCAGTGCCTCCTCATGATCGCAATTTAGAACTAGAGCATGAAAAGAAGCGAAATTTGAGGATGGCTAATCTCATAGGCTTTAATCTTAAAAATAAGTTGAATAGAAGCGAAGTGGTATTTTATTTTCCCTCATTTGCGCTCCCCATAGTATAGAGATATTTGTTTTCCAAATCTTACTATTTGCTTTTGTTTCTATTTTGTCTCTCCACAGCTCTCACGGACATCACTTGTTGCTGAACTGGTAAGATATTCTCATTATTTGAAGCACAAAGCACTATATAAAATCCCTTTTATACTGTCATTGTAATTTTTATTATTATGAAGTGTATTGTTATGGAGTGGGTTTTCAAGTAAGAAGTTGAACTATGTTTACAATTTCCACTCTTTCTTAATTGTGGACTGTCTTTGAGTAGATGTACAGGTTTTTTTTTCTTTTTCCTTTTGATATTTAGTGTGGTTGGTCATATTGATTTGAATTTCTTTCCTCATCAACTTATTGCCAACTTACAAACTTATAACAACTTTTGATCTTCGCATTTCGCATTCTGGTTGTGAATATTTGTTGTGTGGTAATTATATAATTAACCACCATTTACCTTCATTAGTATGATTGTTGATATTTAGTGTTATTAGATGGAAAAAGATTATAATAAGATAGTATATATTTGCTGAGACTTCACACTTGATTGGTGGTAGGAGTGTTCATATCATATCAATTTTTTTAAATGTGTTATCTAGACCAAACCAAACCGCGTATAATTTTATATTTGAAGATGATGTTCTTTTTTACTTTAAACACAGTTCAAAACGCACAACAAACACCTCTAATTAGTGGCATCTGATATGTTCCAAGATGGTTTTTATTGTTCATGATGTCCATCACCCTTCCAAGTACACAAATTGGGAGTTTATGCCAAATGGAGCTCATAAAGTCAATGTTAGTGGATCTCATGATTGGATAATAAGTAACTCGACCCTTGAAGGCCTTATTCATGGCTCGAATGGCAAATCCTTCAAAGGTTTTTACTATAATTTAGGGGAATAACAATGTTATTGGTGTTTAGATGTAGGCTCTTCTACATGATATTATGTTGTCTCGTACATAGCATGAATTTGTCCCATGTCATATGAGTTTATTACTCTTTTGATGGAATTTTTCCCATCAAAGAGTAATTTTTTCCATATGAATCAACGTCAATCCCTCAATCTCTTACCTTAAACCTTTTCTTGAAAAGGTCTTAAATCTTCTCTATGGACTGATTTGGAATGTCTCATTTTCTCATTGTCTCCCCAAATCTAATTGTTGTGCGGATTTCTTGACTCATCAACGGAACAATGCACCATTGTTAATAGATCCACTGCCCTTTCTTTAAAAGAAAAAAAGCAGTTTTTTTATTATCTTTTTCCAAAAAAACAAAACTTCTATTCTGAAAATGATTTAATGTCTTCATATATGTATTGTTTGGTGAATTTAAGGTGTGGAAAAAGAAAATAGGATACTTTCTTGAATTCACCGAAAATGTCCTCTCTCCCTGACGAACTATGGAGCAGAATTCTGGAAATGGGAATGGAAAACAACGGTTTGAGCTACAAGGATCTCTGCTGCATCTCAATCTCTTGCCACCTCCTTCACCGCCTTTCCTCCGATGACTCTCTTTGGAACCGTCTTCTCTTCTCCGACTTCCCTGTTTCAGCCTCTTCTTCCTCTTCTTCATCCTCAAAATCCCTTTATAAATTAAGGTAACTTTCAAATTCTGGTTTTATGCGTCTTTTCACTTTTCTTAACTTCCAAGCAAAACCCTAGTCTTTATTCATTGATTTTCTCATCTAGGTCTATGTAAAGCTCGCTTTCATTTGTTTACTTTTGGTGTTGAGGTTGGAGAGAGAGAAGGAGCGGCTTAGTCATATGGCGAGGATTAGGGTTAGTATCATAAACTCTTCTATCATTACATATCTTGCCATAATCAATCTTTTAACAATTCATGGAATGATAGACTTTGCAGATGAAATATGAAGAGAAAGTATTACAGTCCATGAAACAGAAGAAGTATTGTCTTCAGTTGGGAGTAAAAGAGAGACTGCAAAAATTGTATGAGGGGGATGAAGAAGCTCGAAAGCAAAAGAGGCAAGCATATCCGTAGTATTTTACTACAATCAATCTACTATTGTTGTTTCAGTAATTTGATTTTGTTGGACCTTTTCAACTAAGATATTTATGTAGCTTATAACTTCAATTTACTTACAAGTTTATAAAGCGATAAAATTAGTGGCAAGTTGTATTAGAAATTTTCATTTGAAAGTTTGATGAGTGCCTGGACAAATAACTTAAGTACTCAGTAATAACTTACGGATATACAATTACATTATTACCTACGTCAACCCTTTTGACAAAAATATGGGCATTTAAGAGAGAGAAATTGTTGATCTTTTACATCTCTACATTTAATTTGTAACACCCATATAGAGATTGCCTAGGATCTCTTACGAGTATTAAAATTTCGTACCGGATACATTAAATACAATACAGAAAGTTGTTTATTATTTATACAAAGCATATGCCTTTGATACATTCCATAATCCGATACAAAACATTTTCATAATATACATCATGATACACTATTCTTATACAAATGTCCAAATAATAAAGCATAAGCAGCACGTTCAATCCGTAGCTTTCTCTTTACCTTTTCGTCGTGCTACCTGCGAGGAACCTGCACCAGAAGGAAAGGGATGAGACATAACGTCTCAGTGAGCTCCTACCCTACCTACTGTTGGCAACCACGGGGGTAACCTAGGGTCGCCGTGCCTACTTTGGCAATCTTGGGGATACCTACGATCGCCAACATTCTTTACTTTTATCGCGATCAGGGGAAACCTAGGATCGCTTCATTGACTTATCTCATGTAATTCATATTCTATTCTTAAACTTTGACTTATACGGAGTGATCTTGGGGACATCCTATGATCACATCTCGTACACTAAGAACTAAACATCACCTCTTGTATCACATATAACATATACGTATTCGTCTTTCATATCATTAAGTTAGCAGTTAGGGTTGAACAAACATAGCATTATCTTGGTTCGTTTTACGGAGTGCATCCGGGTGGAGTAACCCCGAAGTACATCTCCCATCATACCGGTGAAATTCCTATCATGTCAGGCTAACACCGGACTCCTCTTATCTTTGTGTAGGCAACCCTCTCGGTGAAGCCCCATCCGGCATAATCCGGAGCCTGCTGGACACAACTTACTTTACATGTGGACAACCCTCTCGGAGAAGTCCCATCCGGCGAATCCCGGAGCCTGATGGACATGCTTAAATCTTTTAACTTACGTGTGGATAGCCCTTTCGGAGAAATCCCATCCGGCGTAACCCGGAGTCTGATGAACACGTGATCGTATCATATAACATATTCGTATCGTATTCTTATATCTTAAGTGAACATTCATAAGTGTTTAACCTATAAAGGTTCTAATCTTAATCATTGTATCGTTCTTGATGTCGTATGAACTGAATCATGTTCCTATCATTGCTTCATAAGGGGTAAACCCTAAACTAGTTCTTGGCATCACTATGATTGCTTATGGATTAGTATAATCCTCTCTTATCTTAGTACCTTTCCTTGTCTTATAATTCATCTATACATTTCCCAAAAGATGGGTCTTTCAATGCCTAAGAGTATCACTTAATCACTACTAATCGTTATGAAGTCCGAGGTAGCGTTGGAAAGCCGGAGTGGTGCGAGAAAAGATGGAAAAATAACAAGTTCTGCCAATGCCCACATCGTGTCACGATTTGGAAATCGTGACACGATTTTCTACCCAGAAAATCGTTTGGTCCCTGCCTGTGAAATCGTGACACGATTGGAAAATCGTGACACGATTTTACCTGCAGTTAGACAGCATTTGGCAAGTTTTAAACGTGATTTTGCACCATTTCAGCTTATCCAACTTACCCAGACATCATAACATGTTTAAGGATCATTTTCTAAATCATATAGCCAGTATACATCATGATTAATCAAGGATTAACTTGGAAAGGCAATTAGGTACTAAAAACCCTAAACTAGGTAATTAAACTGTAAACTTTCAAACTTACATAAACAAGTTCTAAAACCCTGTGGAGCTCACCTTAACCTCTATTGGTGCGGATTAAGTCCTGAAATCAAAACCCTAGCTTGCTCCAAACTACTTCTCCCTTGGTTCTTCCTTGTTCTTCTTTTCTTTCTCTTACACTAGCTTCCAATCCAAGCTTTCTTGCTAGATTTCTCACTAGGTTTAAATTGAAGTTTGGTGGAATATTGGTATGGAGAGGTTGGGGGCGTGAGAGATGAGGAATGGGGAGGGAAAAACTGAAAATGGAATAGAAATGAAGGAATGGAAAGGAACATAGATAAATATCTTGTTCCATAATTCAAATTAATCTCCCTCTTGAGCTTATTTACGAAATTGCCATCACACTTAATTTCTTGGTTTTCTTGCTTGCTACTCAAGTTTCTAGCACAGATAAACGCTACATATAAGCGGGATATTACAATCTACCCCCCTTAAAGAAATTTCGTCCTCGAAATTTAGAATTTACCTGAAAATAAATGTGGATAGTGCTCTTGCATTTCTGACTCCAGCTCCCACGTCGCTTCGCCGTCGGGAGAACCTTTCCATATAACCTTGACAATGGGAATCTCCTTGTTCCGCAAAGTCTTAACATCGCGATCAATTATCTGGTCTGGTTCCGGTTGAAAAGTCAAGTCCGATCTCAAATCAATACTGTCCAGTTCCACTGGTTGGAAAGGATCGGGAATGAACTTCCTCAGCTGAGAAACATGGAATACATCATGTAAACCCGACATGGCCGGTGGCAGCGCCAACTGATAAGCTGCTGGTCCGACACGTCGAAGTATCTGGAACGGTCCCACATATCTTGGACAAAGCTTCTTAGTCCTGAATGCTCCTCTTAACCCCAACTTGGGTGTAACTTTAAGGAATACATGGTCTCCTTCTTCGAACTCTAAGGGTCTTCGTCGCTTATCAGCATAACTTTTCTGACGACTTTGGGCTGTTCTCATCTTATCCTGAATGGATTTAATCTTCAAGGTCGTCTCCTGAATTATCTCAGGTCCCAATATACTTTTATCTCCAACTTCAGCCCAACAAAGCGGGGTTCTACATTTCCTACCATACAAAGCTTCATATGGTGCCATTCCAATGCTAGAATGGTAACTGTTATTGTAAGAAAATTCAATCAGTGGTAGGTGGTTATTCCAACTTCCTCCATCTTCTAGAATACATGCCCGTAACATGTCCTCTAACGTTTGAATAGTCCGTTCTGATTGTCCATCTGTTTGAGGATGATGAGACGTGCTCATCTTTAATCTGGTTCCCAAAGCCTTCTGAAAAGCCTTCCAAAAGTGAGATGTGAAAATGGGATCTCTATCAGACACAATACTAGCTGGCACTCCATGGAGTTTCACAATCTCCGAAATAAACAACTCGGCATACTGAGAAGCTCGGTAAGTAGTCTTAACCGGTAAGAAATGAGCTGACTTAGTTAACCGGTCCACTATCACCCAAATGGAATCATGTCCTCGCTGTGTTCGAGGTAATCCAGTCACAAAATCCATGGTTATATCTTCCCATTTCCATTGTGGAATTTCCAAAGGTACTAACATTCCTGCAGGCCTTTGATGCTCAATCTTCACCTGCTGACAAACAATGCATCGCGACACAAATTCCGTAACATCTCTTTTCATACTAGGCCACCAATAATCTCTCTTCAAGTCTTGATACATCTTGGTGGTACCTGGATGAATACTAAAACTGCTCTTGTGCGCTTCTTCCAAAATCAACCTTTTTAATTCCACATCATTCGGAACATAAACCCTTCCTTCAAACAGAACTACACCATCTGGTGCCCATGAAAACCCTGCTTGGCCAACTTTCCTCTGCAGGTCCATATCCACAGATTGAGCTTGTGCAATCCTAAACCGTAGGTCACACGAAATATCTATCTTGTTCAGCAAGATGCCACCTTCTAACTCTGTAACATGAAGGTTAAGATCTCTGAATTTCTCGTATAACCCACATGTTCGCATCATTATTTCAGCTTTAACTAAAGCCTTTCGACTCAAGACATCAGCTACCACATTTGCTTTTCCTGGATGGTATTTCAGATCAAAATCAAAGTCCTTCAAGTATTCCATCCATCGCCTTTGTCTCATATTGAGGTCTCGCTGATCAAACAAGTACTTCAGACTCTTATGATCGCTGAATAAATCAAACTGCGCACCATACAAATGATGTCTCCATATCTTCAATGCAAAAACTATTGCTGCTAGCTCAAGATCATGGGTGGGGTAATTCTCCTCATGAGTCTTGAGCTGTCTAGAGGCATAAGCTATTACATTTTCTCCTTGCATGAGAACACTTCCCAGTCCCTTGGAAGATGCATCGCAGAAGACGGTGTATCTCTTTTCAGGATCTGGTATTGCCAACACTGGCGCCTTAGTCAACTTCCTTTTCAGAACTCTGAAGCTCTCTTCACATTCTTCATCCCAAATAAAGGGTACATCTTTTCTGGTAAGTCGTGACAAAGGTAAGGCAATCTGAGAAAATTTCATGATAAATCTCCGATAATAACCTGCCAAGCCTAGAAAGCTCCTGACCTCTGCTACATTCTTTGGTCTTTCCCAATTAAGAACAGCCTCAACTTTAGATGGATCAACAGCTACTCCTCCTTGAGAAATAACATGACCCAAAAACTTAATTTCAGATAACCAGAACTCACACTTGCTAAACTTAGCATACAGCTGCTTGTCTCTAAGGACATCTAATACAATTCTCAAATGCTGAGCATGCTCCTGAGGATCCTTAGAATAGATCAAGATGTCATCAATGAAAATCACCACAAAATGATCAAGATAGGGTTGAAATATCCTGTTCATGTAATCCATAAACACAGCTGGAGCATTGGTTACACCGAAAGGCATGACCAGGAATTCATAGTGCCCGTAACGCGTTCGAAACGCCGTCTTAGACACATCTGAAGACTTGATGCGGATTTGGTGGTAACCTGACCGAAGGTCAATTTTAGAAAACACCGTTGCTCCCTTGAGCTGATCTAAGAGATCATCAATCCTTGGAAGAGGATACTTGTTCTTGATAGTCACTTTATTAAGTTGGCGGTAATCTATACACAGCCTCATACTTCCATCCTTTTTCTTGACCAATAAAACTGGAGCACCCCAAGGTGACACACTGGGTCTGATGAAATGCTTTTGAATTAATTCCTCGAGTTGAGATTTCAGCTCTTTCAGCTCTGCTGGTGACATTCTGTACGGTGCCACAGATACTGGCTCCGCTCCTGGAATCAAATCAATTGAAAACTCCACCTCACGCTCTGGAGGCAAACTATTTACTTCTGAAGGGAAAACATCTAAATACTCATTTACAATAGGAATATCACTGGGACTCAACTCTGATTCTGAAGCCACAGTGAGCATGACATAAAATCCTTTATCTTGTGCACATATAAATTGAATTAACTGATGGGTACGGTTAATCAATTCAGATAAAGCCACACCTTCCGCCGTATCACTGGTCGACATATAAATACTCTTTTCAGAACATCCAATATACACATGGTTAGCAGATAGCCAATCCATGCCTAAAATCACGTCAAGTTGCTCCATCGGGAGACATACCAGATCAACATAATAAGTTTTACTTGACACAGTGATAGGACAGTTTTCACAGACATAACTCGCCTCAATTCCGCCCTCAGTAGCGGTAGTTACTAACATTGGAGGATTCAACGGAGACAAAGATAATTGAAGCGTCTCCACACATTTATATGAAATAAAAGAGCATGAAGCGCCACAATCAAAAAGAACTTTTACTGGGTATGAGCCAAGATAACACATACCGGCAATCAGATCTTCATTTGCCAAGGCCTTTGCACCATCAAGGGAATACACCCTTCCTTTGCTCGTGGTAGTTCCTTCAATTCCACTTCTGTTTCTCCGTTCTGGACAATTTGCAATAATATGCCCCGGCTTCTTACATCCATAGCAAATACCTGTGCCCTTCATGCATTCGCCATAATGTGACTTCCCACAATTGTTGCAAATAGCACCAGCCTTTGGTGAATACGTCTGTTTACCCCTCTGGGGAGATCCCTTCGGTTTCAACTTGTCATGATACTTATCCTGCATCCTGCTCTTCCTTCTTTCAAAGGCCACTGATCTTTCCTTTGAGGTCTTTGCAAGTCCTGCTTCGACCACTAAGCTATCATGTACCAATTCATCGTAACTCGCAGTTCTTTGGAGGCTTACTGCAGTGTCAATCTCGCCTCTTAAACCTCTTTTGTACTGATTCATTTTCCACACCTCGTTCTCAGCATATTCATTGTGTGTGGAGTAATAGGACAACTCTTCGAACTTCTTTGTAAACTCAGCAACCGACATGTTACCTTGCTTCAATTCCAAGAACTCTTGCTCTTTCTTTACCTTGTAAGACACAGGTAAATACTTCTCCAGCATTACTCCTTTAAAGTTCTCCCAATTCACTTCTACACCATTGGCTTCCATCCTGCGCTGAGCAGATTCCCACCAATCTTCTGCTGCGCCTCTGAGTTGATTCGTGGCATAGACCACTTTGTCCTCTTCTGAGCATTCAGCCATTCTAAAGATCTTCTCCATCTGCTTAATCCATTTTCTTGCTTCTTGAGGTTCACCTTCTCCATTGAACTCCGGAGGGTGATGTCTGTTATATTCCCTGAACATTGGGTTACCAATTACAGGAGGGGGTGGTGGCTGTGGATGGAAACCTTGACCTTGTTGCATCATTTCCATCCATTGCTGTTGAGCCTGGGCTTGTTGCTGAGATTGCTGTTGCATCATCAGCATCATTTGCTGATACTGTAATGCATTCTGAGCTTGTTGCTCTTGGTATTGCTGCTGCCAGGCCTGCTGTTGTTGCATCATCTGTTCCCATGAATTCTGACTGGGTCCTCCACTCTCGTCACTGGCTTGATTAGTACGAGGTCTACCTCTTCTTCTCCCAGACATCTTATCCTAGCTGTCATATACAAGTCAAAGTGATCAGTTTTAACTGAACATAACATCTAGAATAATGTCCTGGATCCAAGAGGTCCACAAACTTGGATTGTACTTTAATGACCCAAGGCACGGTCTGAATCGACCTGCTCTGATACCAAATTGTAACACCCATATAGAGATTGCCTAGGATCTCTTACGAGTATTAAAATTTCGTACCGGATACATTAAATACAATACAGAAAGTTGTTTATTATTTATACAAAGCATATGCCTTTGATACATTCCATAATCCGATACAAAACATTTTCATAATATACATCATGATACACTATTCTTATACAAATGTCCAAATAATAAAGCATAAGCAGCACGTTCAATCCGTAGCTTTCTCTTTACCTTTTCGTCGTGCTACCTGCGAGGAACCTGCACCAGAAGGAAAGGGATGAGACATAACGTCTCAGTGAGCTCCTACCCTACCTACTGTTGGCAACCACGGGGGTAACCTAGGGTCGCCGTGCCTACTTTGGCAATCTTGGGGATACCTACGATCGCCAACATTCTTTACTTTTATCGCGATCAGGGGAAACCTAGGATCGCTTCATTGACTTATCTCATGTAATTCATATTCTATTCTTAAACTTTGATTTATACGGAGTGATCTTGGGGACATCCTATGATCACATCTCGTACACTAAGAACTAAACATCACCTCTTGTATCACATATAACATATACGTATTCGTCTTTCATATCATTAAGTTAGCAGTTAGGGTTGAACAAACATAGCATTATCTTGGTTCGTTTTACGGAGTGCATCCGGGTGGAGTAACCCCGAAGTACATCTCCCATCATACCGGTGAAATTCCTATCATGTCAGGCTAACACCGGACTCCTCTTATCTTTGTGTAGGCAACCCTCTCGGTGAAGCCCCATCCGGCATAATCCGGAGCCTGCTGGACACAACTTACTTTACATGTGGACAACCCTCTCGGAGAAGTCCCATCCGGCGAATCCCGGAGCCTGATGGACATGCTTAAATCTTTTAACTTACGTGTGGATAGCCCTTTCGGAGAAATCCCATCCGGCGTAACCCGGAGTCTGATGAACACGTGATCGTATCATATAACATATTCGTATCGTATTCTTATATCTTAAGTGAACATTCATAAGTGTTTAACCTATAAAGGTTCTAATCTTAATCATTGTATCGTTCTTGATGTCGTATGAACTGAATCATGTTCCTATCATTGCTTCATAAGGGGTAAACCCTAAACTAGTTCTTGGCATCACTATGATTGCTTATGGATTAGTATAATCCTCTCTTATCTTAGTACCTTTCCTTGTCTTATAATTCATCTATACATTTCCCAAAAGATGGGTCTTTCAATGCCTAAGAGTATCACTTAATCACTACTAATCGTTATGAAGTCCGAGGTAGCGTTGGAAAGCCGGAGTGGTGCGAGAAAAGATGGAAAAATAACAAGTTCTGCCAATGCCCACATCGTGTCACGATTTGGAAATCGTGACACGATTTTCTACCCAGAAAATCGTTTGGTCCCTGCCTGTGAAATCGTGACACGATTGGAAAATCGTGACACGATTTTACCTGCAGTTAGACAGCATTTGGCAAGTTTTAAACGTGATTTTGCACCATTTCAGCTTATCCAACTTACCCAGACATCATAACATGTTTAAGGATCATTTTCTAAATCATATAGCCAGTATACATCATGATTAATCAAGGATTAACTTGGAAAGGCAATTAGGTACTAAAAACCCTAAACTAGGTAATTAAACTGTAAACTTTCAAACTTACATAAACGGGTTCTAAAACCCTGTGGAGCTCACCTTAACCTCTATTGGTGCTGATTAAGTCCTGAAATCAAAACCCTAGCTTGCTCCAAACTACTTCTCCCTTGGTTCTTCCTTGTTCTTCTTTTCTTTCTCTTACACTAGCTTCCAATCCAAGCTTTCTTGCTAGATTTCTCACTAGGTTTAAATTGAAGTTTGGTGGAATATTGGTATGGAGAGGTTGGGGGCGTGAGAGATGAGGAATGGGGAGGGAAAAACTGAAAATGGAATAGAAATGAAGGAATGGAAAGGAACATAGATAAATATCTTGTTCCATAATTCAAATTAATCTCCCTCTTGAGCTTATTTACGAAATTGCCATCACACTTAATTTCTTGGTTTTCTTGCTTGCTACTCAAGTTTCTAGCACAGATAAACGCTACATATAAGCGGGATATTACATAATTAGGGGTATTTTTGTAAAAAATTAATTAATGTACCTTGATATTTGAAGAGAATCTTAGAAAAAGGACACCGAAATTTGCCAAAAGAGTCTTATAAATTAGACGAAGGTAGTACTTTTTTAAATTGTTTTATCTAATGCTTCAAACAAAAGACATTATAAACTTAAAAGAGTTAAAAAATTAACAAAGGAAACAGTAAAGGATTTTGAAATTTTACGATGGAATGGTCCACATGAAACCTTGCTCTGATTCCGATTGATGACCACTCAACTGATGGTTTAAAAAAATGTTTGTACTTCATATCATCGGCAACTTTCTCTATCCTCGTGTTATTCCTTATTGGCTAGGTGAACTTCCCGGTTGTAATTTATGCTATGAATGGTATGTTGGATCGTAATAATGGTCGAATCTGCATCTAAACAAGGGCGAATGAATATTTTAAAAAAGAGTTGTACTAACAAGTGTCTTAAAGACATTAAAGAAACTTTCTTGAAAATGTAAATATGTAAAATTAACAACTACACAATTTTTAATATAAAAGTTACTACTTTAAATGCTTAAACAATATGGACACCTGTTATCGTCTTTCTTTGAAAAAATTCAAAGTTTGAAAATGAGTCTATAGTAGAAAAAGCATTTTTGCGAGTTTATTGGATTTTCTTATGAAAATTAAATCGAAAAAGAGATAATTGTAAACCAAGTTAAGATCATCTCTATTTATTAGTCTCTTAATTTCTTCTATTTGGAGAGATAAAAACAGAAAGAAGTTTGAAAATAATTAATAGTGATGGATCTCACTAAGTGAGGGACCCATTGCATACTTTTTTGTATTTATCTCTCACCAAATGACATTGTCCATTTATTTTAAGCAAATGGAGAAAATCTTAACTCTTGTAAACCGCAGAAGTTAAGGTAATTAAAGTAACAAATGTTCAATTAATTTGTTTGATTGAGAGAATCAACAAATTAATTGGTTGCTAGATTAAACGATTAATACAACTCAATTCAACCAGTGATATGATGCCCCTAAAAAAAAAACTAGTGATATGATAAACGCTAATTAGAAGTTAATCAAAATGACAAAATTGATTGAGTTGGTGATTTGTACGGTATAAATTGTCTTCTAAACTTTCTACAGAAAAATTGATTTTTTTAAATAATTTTCACAAATCTTAAATTGAATCAATTAAAATTGAAGTTAAAAGAGTTAAGGGTAAGAGAATAAACACAGATAATGGTTCACTCACACCGTCCTCATTAATGGATTACTCCACGCCCAATGTCAAAGACATGTGAGTTTATTTTAATATTGAACGCAAAGTGTTTGATAAAGGTTACGGCCAAATCACTAATTCCTTCAGCTAAAAAAATTCAATTCCATTGAATCTTAAGCCTTCAATTGTTTGATATAGCCTTCAACAAACCAATTTCTTGATCACACAAGATAAACCTTGAATTAACCAAGTTGTTGTTCTTGAGCATTTCATATCTTGAGAAATCAATTTCCTTCATCCTCACCGATCTATGCCAATCTCCAACAAAGTTTGCATGGACCTCAAGAAGAGAAAAACCCTCCAATTTCCAATTAGTAGATGAAAGATTATCCAATCTTTCCTTTTAGGTTGCAATTGCCTCCAATTGTAAAACCTTAGAAAATCTCAATCTAGCGTAAAATGATTTTTCCTAATCAAAGTAAATCTCAGGAATCACCATCCCTATCAATATTAAAAGTTTTCAAAGAGATGAAAGAGAAAGGTGTTTGAGAGAAGAGGTGTTTAAATTTCGTTTTAAGAAAAAGGATGTGTCATTTATGCCTTATATAACTTTTGAAAATAGATCAAGGAGTAAACTTAAAAAAAGAATGTTGCAAAATATTGATTCACATATTCTTAGAAATATGGAATGAGTTGATCTCACAATTGGATAACTAGTAACTCATTAAATCAATGCCAATTGATGTCATGATTGGATAACTAGTAACTCGGCATGTCGATGTCTTCTTATTCACTTCTCGAGTGACAAATTCATCATAAGTCAATGTAGATTGATCTTATGAGTTTTCGTTTATTTTCTTCAATTTCCTTTTGTCTTTTTGTATTAGAAAACTGTTCATTCTTTTCGATTTTATGTTAGTTTTTTCTTTGATTTTAGAGGTATTGTGTATCTATACACTATCATAAACATAATCTACATCGGAAAACTCAATTGATTGGATAATTTAATGAATTTGTACTAGTATTTTATTTGAGGGTATTTTAGTCATTATTTGTTCTTGGGTATGAATAAAAAATTCTTTTTCTTTTTATCTTTTTTCAACAAAGCAAAAAAATTCAGAAAACTTAATAATTCGAATGTAATTATTTGTTGAGTTGAATTTAACGGTGAATTTGGCGGTGGCGGTGGTAGAAAAAGGCCAAACTCTCACAACACAATCAACATTCAACAACCTTGTTGAATTTTCCGAAAATGTCGTCTCTCCCAATCGAACTATGGACCAGAATTTTCGAAATCGGAATCCAAAAGTGCGGTTTGAGCTACAAAGACCTCTGCTGCATCTCCATCTCCTGCCGCCTCCTTCACCGCCTCTCCGTAGATGATTCTCTTTGGAACCGCCTCCTCTCCTCCGACTTCCCTTCTTCTTCTTCCACTTCTTCTTCGTCTTCTTCCTCAAAATCTCTTTATAAATTAAGGTAACTTTCAAATTCTTTTTTTAACTTCCAAACATGACCCTTGTATTTATTCTTTCATTTTCTCATCTGGGTCTATGTAAAGTTCACTTTTTTATTTATTTAAATTTATTTTGAATTTTGGTGTTGAGGTTTGAGAGAGACAAGGAGAGGAAAATAGCAGCTCATAGGAGGGTTGTCCTAAGAAAGGAGAGCCAGATTTTGGAACATTCTAGAAGGCTGCATGATATTCAGACACGTGTGTCTCAAGAAAAGCTCAAAGCCATTCAAACTTCTACTGAGTTGTCCCATTTGCGTAGAGTCAGGTACTTCTTCTTTCATCTAATTTGCATTGAAGCACAAAAATATTTCCTTTTTGTCAATGCCCCTTTATCAGTTTAAGTTGAATTATATATATGTTCTCATTTTGTTGCTTTGTAGGTATGTATGCTAGAAAAATTATTAGGGTCATGTATTTTTCCTTGTTTTTATCATAGTTTGGTAATGGACTAATGGGGTGGAGTTGTTTTTCATTTCCTTAGTAATTTCATAATACTTTAGGATTTGGCCAGTTGGAGATGTATTGAGTGTGGTTTGATTGACTTATTTGAGTTTATCTGCTGATACAAATACTTGTGAGACTGTTTGGTAAAACTTATGGAAATAGCTTATGACATATCTAACTTATTTCCATATGCTCTTGAAGGTAGTTTATGAAATGAGTTTATAGTTTATACAAAAGCAGTTTGGCATTATATTTTCTTTTGTTGTAGAAATAGCTTATAAATAAGCACTTATTCTATAAGTTCTTAATTAAGCTGTTTATCGAAACAGGGAATTAGTTGTTTTTGGCCTGTATAAATACACTGAATTAAAACCTTCAACTTGATCCCTATTGTGTTTGTTAAAGGCCACATAAAACTCACACAAAATGGGCAGTCCCGGGTTTGAACCCGGGGCACTACAGATATCCGGTTTAACAATTTCGACAGTTGCTGGTTGAGCTAGGACTTGTGGATAGCTTTAGTGTGTGTACTTTTTTGTTTTGTTGGTAAAGACTTTAGCGTGTGTTCTATTGATTGATAGTATTGTTGTGATTTGTTTTTGTAGAGAAGCCTCTGTAGCTTTGAATGTATGGCAACCCGAGGTTGTCCGGGGTAGGCAAAAACAGATGGTGGAACAATGTGTTGTGCCTGCTGAATCTCGGATCCGCATGCTTGAGATGGAACTCAAGCTCTGTAAGCAACATATTTTGGGGTTGGAGAAGTCCTATGTAAGTGTTGATGTTATCTATTACAAATTTTGGGGTTGGCGAATTCCCATGAAAGTTGCTAGTGTTACTTACACTAAATTGTATTCAGAGAGATGAAAAGTGTAGGCTTGATAATGCGAAGGAAGAGTTAGCATCTTTGAAGTATCATCCTCTTCGGAAGCATAAGCCTGTCGGTGGAGGGGAAAATGAACATAAGGTCAAGCGGAAGAAGTTGAAAAGCTGCAACGACTGTGAGTCTGACGATAATTTCTTAATTTGTCTAAAAAGTCAAAATTATCTGTTTCCCAACATGACTTTATTTATATCACAACTTTTGGTTCGATCCATCGGATTGTTTTTTAAATTTTCTTTGAAAATAGTACCTTTTATATCTTCAGTTATTTTTGTTGATGATTGCTCAGTGTTGTCAAATAGCTGCTATAGTGATATTTGAACAAATCACTTTTGTTCCGCAATACACTAGTACAAAGTGTTATTAAATAGCGGATATAGTGGCGCTGCAATCTGCGATAGACAACACTGTGTTTGTAATGTTGGAATCGGAAGCGCATGTCCTTTTTGGTCGTTTGTATCATTGTTCAGTTTGGATGCAAAACTAGAACTATGCTGTTCCTTGATTGTGCGGTACGAGAAAAACAATATGAAACACCATAAATTGATGTACATCTTGCAACAAGTAGGATCAAGCATAGAATTACTAGTTTGTTAGTTATGTGTTGATGCAAAACTAGAACTAAGCTTTTCCATGATTGTGCGGATAATTTTGTCACTCTCCAGAGGTAGGATCAAGCATAATGGTTCTTATTTGTGAGTTAGGTGTTGACCAACTGTCCATTACAAATTGATTAGCTCCCTCAAAAAAAGGGATTCCGAAATTCACATTCCAAATATTCTAGCTTTTCTTAGGCTTCTTTACGTTTTAAAATCATGTTTCATCTTTGACTCATAATTGATAAGGGTTTTCATTGTGAGGCTTGGGTGACAGTCATTCACAAGTGCCCGTCTCTGCATTGTCATTCTCCAATACACATCAGCATAGAAGAATGCTTTACTCTTCCAAATCTACTAATTTGATGTTAATGATGCAACCCTATGCGTTTTATACTCTTTTCGTGACCTGGTTGTTAGATCTAAATGGTCTGTTTGATGTAAGACCAACCACACTTAGAGTCATTTTGTTTAAACTTCTTAAGAAGCACTTGTGAAAAAAAGAAATATTACAAGAATCTTGCAATACCTATGATTTTTTAAACCAAATTAGAGATGTAGTAATAGTTGAAATTGATACTCCCTCCAGTCCTTATTATAAGAAGAAAAATAAAAAAACATCAAAACCAATACAATCATTAATTAATATAACTTTTTTAATATTTTTACAACTATACCCTCATAAAAAATTGTGAAGCATTAAATACATTCACAAATATTAAAAAGACAAACATTAAATTAGGGGTAGAAAAATCTTTTAAACAATAACTACATCTTAAAAGTTGTGACATTTTCTTATAAATATGACCAAAAAGTTTTTTGAAAATTTTCTTATATATAGGACCGGAGGGAGTAATTACTAGTTAGTGAATGCCTATAAATAGGCTGATCGATCCATGGGATCATTTTACACTCAACAATAATACACTTTTAGCCTTTTCTCTCCTCTCCTTCCATGGATACCACGTTTACCAACACATACTCCCTCCGTATAATATAATGTGTTTCATTTGCAATATTTACTTGTCGCATATTATTGGTCTCTTTATATTACTAATGAAAGATTTACAATATTTTTCCACTAATATACTCTTATTTATTGTATCTCAACTCACCGAACCACTCCGCTAACTTATATTAGTAAGGATATTTGAGTAAATGAAACCCATTTTATCATTGAAGTCAACACAAATCATTTTCTTAAGAATTTGTACAACTCAAATGTGACTCATAATGAAACGGAGGGAGTAGCTTCTTGTATAAGTTGGGATTAGCTTCTATATTTTAATATTTTCATAACTTCTATTTTACTTCTTCGTGAACATTTACAAACTTATAAGGACAATTTTGTAAATGAAGATCCATAAACTTTATTTGAGAAGCTTTCAAAAGTCAGAAGCTATTTCAGACTAGACCGTAGTGAAGATTGTTATCTCCTTTTTCGGAATTGATGATAGTAGCCTAGTTGGTATTATATGACTGTTTGATTAAAAAAATGATTCCTATCTTATATGGACACGAGATTGGAACTTGGAAACATTTAATTTGTATGTCTTTTATTTTCTGCCAATCTAATATCATTATATGTTTTGTCAGCCAAACGCTGCTGCATTGGACGATGACTCAATTCCGAGGAGATAACTGAGAAGTTCTTCCTGCTATGAATCCTTACTGCGCTTGGTGGAGAGGATGTAGAAGATTGAAACCTGAGCAGGGACTAGAAACTTAATTGAAAAAAGGAGTATAGGAAATATGCTGTCTAGCTTAAAAGAGTTCAGATGCCACTTGGGTTTTAGCAGATGCATTAAAAAGTGTTACTACTATTAGTTGGCATTGTAATCATCATATTGTACATATTCTGCTGCTACTTATGTATACATTTCTACCGTTTGTTGAGAACCTTTATTTTTATGCTGAACTCATTGTTGGAGAACTTTTATGTGTTAAACATGACATTGCAGGAGTTGTTAGATGAACTAATTGTTGTGTCAGTTTTCTCATGTTATATATAGTACTGGTCAAGACTGCAGTCTGCAAATTGTGCTCTGCTGATAGTACAGTTATATAATCCTAGAACTACAATGCATTGTGGTATTTTGCAGACTCTTCCATTGCACTGATAATCTGGAACCACAAAAAGGACTTATTCGGGACCACCAACATTGTTAGGTTTGTATGGGACTAGGGTTGTGCAGAAGGTGGTCGCAGTGCACCCTTTTTCCCTTTATGGCAAGAAAGAAAATCCTTAACACCCTTGTTCCATTAATTTTGAGTTCAGCTGAATAGCTTCAAGACCTTATTTCAGAAAAATTTAACAGCTTATCATTATTAAAAGGTGATTTTTTATCTGGAAAATATTGAACACCTTATTTGTTTTTTTTTTGAGGAATCCTTATTTGTTATTATGAATGGGGTGTAAAGTGATGAATAGGTGGAGCAAGACATCATCAGTGCAATAGTGCCAATTGCAGTGTCAAAATGACACACCTTAGTGTTCCATACACCATTGTCTAGTTATCCACTTTCTCCGAACCAAAATATAAGCATAAAAGTATATGTATATGGTATAATTTACACCTGATATATGTACTTTTTTGTTTATTTTGTTACGAAGATATTGTTTTATATAATTAAGTGTGACACATCATAATTTGAAGAAGTATAATGAATTTAAAAATACAATGAAACCAAAACTAACTAATGTTAGTTGAGTCAGTGTCAGAAAATTAAATTGAAACAATAGGGAAGTATTTATGGCCCTGATAATATTGATAATGAGTTATCCTTCATCTAATTCTACATTTTTCCCAAGATGTTTTTTTAAAGCCTGAATCCAACCTCACATTCATACGAACCTTCTAAATGTATTAAAATAAAACTTTTGCAAGCAAACAAAATGAATATAAAGTGAAAGATGTGCTGGAGGATGGAAGGTACATAGATTATACGTACAAGTCTATATGATAACACCTTTGGTCACTATTATACGCAAAAGTTTAGTTTTTAGGTTCATTCAATAAATGATGTACATGGTCTATTATGTAGATCACATATATCATTTATTGAATGAACCTAAAAAATAGATTTTTGCCTATAATATTGACCGGAGAGTGTATTTTATACGATAGTCAATTCAATGTGGGGAACATGAAGGTTATCTATGGAAAGAGGGTGGAGACCATTCCAACTCGGTTTTAAATGCTTATTACATTACATAATTTACCTTAGGTAATCTTGGGGGACATTAGGTAGTCTTGTTATTACAATTTTATCCTAAACCTTACTTATTTTCACTTTTTTCAAAATAGTTGTTGTTTAAAGTTGTTTCACAATATATTAAAAATATCAATAAATAAATGAGTGTAACAATTTTGTAATTTTTTGAGTAACAATTTTATAAAAAAGTTTGTCAATATTCTTTTTATACAAAATTGTTCTCATTTAACAACTGTCATAAATACATAGTTAAATATAAGGATTTGAAAGCGAGGTACACAATATTAAACTGAGGGTAAAATTTGAATTAGTTAGTACTTAGTGTTACATTAAAAAAATAAAATGTCATTTATTTTTTTTAAAAAAATTAACTTAAAAAACTCTCTTTTTAGAGATGTTAAAAAGACTTATTTGTTGGATTCATGAATTTCATTGAATCCATTTTCAAAATCGTGTGTGATTTTTTTTTTTCAATACAAAATCATTTGACGTCAGAATAATGCAATGCTGGCAAAAGAAATTGAATGATTATCCTTTTTTAGAAGTTAATGGAAAGTGACAGAACTAACACACCACTTCAATAGTACATGGCATAGTTTAAACATGATTCAAAGAAGCTAATTAAGAAGAAAACACTAATTAAGAGGAAATCCTCATGGAATCAAGAAGCAAACTAGTACTCGAAAGAAAATTGAATATTGGACCATGGATATATTTAGTCATTTATTTTGGACGGTGACAAACAAGTAACCACAAATCCACTATTCATTTATTTCACGATTCTCAAAACATTCCCCAAAATCTTGCAACAACCTTTTCTAACATCTCAAAACCTACAGGGTATCCTTCTGTTATTTTATGCTCTCTTGTAAGAAAATGTTATTTAGTGTTAGTACCGCACATTCAATATTGCTACTTGCATAGCTATAGGGAAGGAAAACAAACCAAATAAAAAACTATATATTGGAAACGAAAAAAAAAACTATAAAAACTATATATATATATATATATATATTGCAACACTAAATGAATAGTCCATATGGAGCTAATTTAGAAATATATATATTTCTAAATTAGTTTCATATGGACTATGGGAAGGAAAACAAACCAAATAAAAAACTATATATTGGAAACGAAAAAAAAACTATAAAAACTATATATATATATATATATATATATATATATATATATATATTGTAACACTAAATGAATAGTCTATATGGAGTTAATTTAGAAATATATATATTTCTAAATTAGCTCCATATGGACTATTCATTTAGTGTTACAATGAATATTTTTAAAATATTAAATTTTTATTATAAATAATTAAAGATATTAATAATCAAAGTTGTATATTAGTGTGTGTCAAAGGGTTGATTGCGACATGTATTTAAGAGGGAATGGAGTAAAGGATTTTCAATTGAAAAAGGGAGGTGATATTTAATTTTCTAACTTATTTAGTGAAAACACAAAGTGACATGTGACCTTAGAGAAAGGGAAAAAATAAATTAAAATATTGAAACTCCTCTCGTTGACTTTGGTTAGTAAGCAGCATTGACTACTACATGATTATTATAATAAAGCAAGTAAAAGAGTTAGGTGACTCAGCAAGGTAGATATAAATGAGATTAAGAATAAAGGCCTTCTTTTTCTTCAAAGTCATGGAGAGTATATAAGCAATCACATGCATTGATACTATTTGAAACCTTTCTCTCTCAATTTTAGCCTAAAGAGAAAAAAAAGAGTGATCAAGTAGTAGTGAGAGTTTTGAGGTTGAAATTTGGAGTGAAAAAAGAATCCATGGGAAGGCCTCCTTGTTGTGAAAAAGTTGGCATCAAGAAAGGTCCATGGACACCTGAAGAAGATATCATCCTTGTTTCTTACATCCAAGAACATGGTCCAGGAAATTGGAGAACAGTTCCTACTAATACAGGTATATATATAACAATCAGTATATATAATTCATATCCTAAACATATATTCAAAATTATGTTTTCTTATTTTGTTTAGTAATTAAGCTTCTCTCAAAGGTATGTAGTGCTCTATATATTTAGGACTATATATAACATATATTGATTAATTATGTATGATAATTTTTTCTTGTGATCTATATATATATGTTTTTGTTTTGAAAGAATTTGAATAAAATTGATATATAATTAAATTGTTGGATAAAAAAGGGTTGTCAAGGTGCAGCAAAAGTTGCAGGCTTAGATGGACAAATTACCTGAGGCCAGGAATCAAGAGAGGAAACTTCACTCCTCATGAAGAAGGAATGATTATTCATTTGCAAGCTCTTCTTGGTAACAAGTAATCTTCACATCTCACATAATTATAATTCTCTTCACTCAAAAACAGAATAAAATGGAGAGAAAAAATTATTAATCCTTGCCATGATGATGATAAAATTAAACAACAAATGATATGTATATATGAATTAATTAAATTTTGTGTCCTTGTTTTATATTAATTTTGATTGAATGTTACATAAAAAAATATTATGAATCATTTTTATTTATTATGATGAAATTGATGTGTATGAATTAATTAAATTTATTGAGCAGATGGGCAGCCATAGCTTCATACCTTCCTCAAAGAACAGATAATGATATAAAGAATTATTGGAACACACATCTTAAGAAAAAGCTCAACAAATTTCAAGCAGTTTTAGATCCATCAAACTCAACAACAACAACTTATCTATCCAAGAGTTTTAGTGATAGAAGTTTAGATATCAGCAACAATCATACTTCATCTCTTAAGATTAATACTCAAAATTCTCATCAATCTTCTTCTTCAACATATGCTTCAAGCACTGAGAATATTTCAAGGCTCTTAGAAGGTTGGATGAGATCTTCACCAAATTCACAAATCAAAGGAAATTATCAATATGGTCATCAAGAGTTTCAAAGCATTAATGATGATATTATTGATGATAATAATGACTTTGAAAATAATGGGAAATTATTTGTGAAGTCTGCTTCAGTTCCAGCTGATTTAAACCTTGAAATCCATCATCATCATCATCATCATCACAAAGTTACCACCAAAGGTGAATTATTACAAGATGGTGGAGTTTCACATGATCAAGAGTTTGATTCTATTCTTTCATTTGAGAATCTTAACAATGGTGCTGCTTGGGACAAGTCAACTTGTGATTCTATGCCTGAAAAGTGTTCTGCAGCTTCTTCTTCTTCTCATCACAAGAATATTAAGAATTTATGTGCAGCTCCTCCTCCTTTGTCATTTCTTGAGAAGTGGTTATTGGATGAAAATGTTGGTCATGTGGAGGAAATGATGGAATTATCTCCAATGTTCTAACTTGGAAGAAAAAATCACCAAATAAACCCTTAAGTTTGGGATGTCATGGAAATTATTCAAATGATATGGTATATCATGATAAATTCAGAGGAAACAAGATAAAAAAGTTCTCTGATTATAAGACTAGGGTTTAATTTTTATATTACATGGGTTGAGGAATCTTAGAAGTTAGGATCTCTTTCAACTTGTAACTTGAATTGTTTAATTACATGTTTTTAATTATTTTAATTACTATAAGCTTAATTAGTGCATGTGGTTGCTCTTTGCCTTGTAGAAAAAACTACAAATGTTAACTTTGAGCCTAAATAGTAATGAATACAATAACAGTTATGATATCAAAAGATTTAAATTCATAAAATATTTGCATGAAGGATAACTTTTCAAGCTTATTAGTTTATTTTGTTTCTCATTTTACCTTTTTCGTTTCTCTGATTGTTAGGGTATGAATAATTTTATATTCATCCGTACTAAGAACGGAAAATGGAAGATAAATAATGAAAGACAATTCATGGGAGCATGATTCAATATGCATCATACTCTACTATTAGTATTAATTAGCATATATATTAGCTCAATTGTCATTAATAATTGATGTAGAGAGGAAATTATGACGTGACAATGGTGTCCAAGTGTACAAGTTAATGCACACACAAATTATATTTTCATGTATATAAAAAAAGGTTCTTTGATATTGCCGCCAGTAAACGTTACTGGCTTAACTTTTCATACTATGAGGCAAATTCATAATTGAATTATTAATTACTACTAAATTAGTCGAATACATCAAAATGAAAAACATGCCATTTTTTTTATCATCATTGTAAAAAATTTCTATCAATAATTTATACAAACTAATGAAGGACATTTTAAATTTAGTCATTATAAGGGATATATATGCAATACTGGCATACCATTTGGAATCTAATTAAGACTCATCAAACTATTTTTAGGTAAGATCCAAAGAACCGACATTTATTTTTCTTATATGAGACGGGAACATACAGTATTTTACTTATGTTATTAAGCATATAATTAAAATCAGGTCTCTGAAAGTAGAAGAATTTCTATATATATAACTCATGAGTGAAATAATAGAATGCTATCACGAAAGTCTTGCTAGCAAAGAAGGTAAAATAGGTGGCTGAAACTCCTTTCTTTCTGGAAAAATATTTCGTATGGGAAGCATGTGAATTCTATTTACCTTTCGGTGTGTGAAAAGCTGGCCAGCATTGATAATATCATGGATGCCATATATGTATATAAATTTGAATTCACATGATATATGAAACCAATGATGCATGCAAGCTGGACCAATTATATCACGCCATGATGAACATATTATCTTAATTAAGAATTAAGATAATTATACAAAACTTTATAATAAATTTTAATTAAAGCAAGGTACTAGGCTATGTTTTACTCTAATAATAAACTCTATTAAATTAATAATACTAGGTATACTTTAGTAAAAAAAACGTGAGTAAATAATTTTTAATGTGTGTAACATTATACACAAGTTAGAAAACCCGATATTTTAAAACTGAGGTACTAGTACGTATATACTACCTCCGTCCCTCATTATAGGACCCTTTTGAAAAAAAAAATTGTCTCTTTTTATAAGATTATTTTACATTGTCAACTACATTAATGATTTCTTTACAAAATTACTCCTGTTTACTCTACATTTTTATTTTTTGAAAAGCAATAAATTCTTTTTTCCTTTGATAAAAGAACATCAATAAATTGTAACGTGGGAACTTTCATTCGCAAGGAAAAAGAGTAGTACAGTAACTCTCATTCATGCATCGTTCTTCACCATTCTTTGAAGCTGCCTCTATAAAGATATCTCATGTCCCTCTTTGGTAACTCCCATTCATGCACCTCTTTGGTTCAAAAATAATTTTGTTTTACTCCTAATGTATATCAAAGAGCTTGCGAAATGGTGCCTCCTAATCTCTATATGTGTGTGTGTGTATATATATATATACACTTATGTTTCATGCTCCTTGTTCCTAAAAAATGGCGCCAGAAATTTGCAAAATAATTCCTAAAAGTTTAAATTTTGGAGCCTTCAAAATTTAAATTTTAGAAGGAAAAAAAAAGTGATTTCAAATTTTTGTGAAAAAAAGAAGGTGAATGTTCATTCAGGTTCCAAATTCTTGTGCCATGGCCTTGCTAATACTAGTCTACATTCAATCCATACTTTTCCAATATTCATTCACGTTCATTTTGTTTTTCGGTACAATGATAAATTAATTTGTTGCATTATTCAAGTAGTAGTGGGTAATTAATATAGGAAAATAATGAGTTGTTATTTCAATTATTAGAAGGGTAAACATGAAAAAAATATCATTTGTCAACAAATTTAATATACTAATCAACTTTCTTAACACCCGTATTTTGTCAAAAATGGTCCAATAATAAAGGACGGAGGTAGTAAATAGAGTAGGTCATAATAATGCCAGCAAACAATGAAATTTAAAGTTATTCAGATCAATAATAACAGCCTCTTAGGAGCAATAATTTGATGTTAAATTTGTGGATAGCCTACCTTGACTTTAAGACAATATTTATTGCAGCGGCTTTGGGACTAGATACGGCATGTTGTGATTGGCAGGGGACAACTAAAGATGAGGTGCATCATTAAATTGTTACTACTATTCTCTCTGTACTACTTTCTCTGCTTCTATATATAACAAAATTTTAAAAAAACTTTTTTGTCCTGTTTATAAGAAAATGTCACAACTTTTAAAGTGTAGTTTATTGTTTAAAAGATTTTTTTACACCTAATTTAAAATTTGTCTTTTTAATATTTTTGAATGTATTTAATGCTTCACAATTTTATGAGGGTATAGTTATAAAAATATTAAAAAAGTTATATTAATTAATGATTGTATTATTTTTTATGTTTTTTGGTTTTTCTTCTTATAATAAGGACCGGAGGGAGTATTAAGTGTTTAACCTTTGTCTCTAAACAACCTCTCAAAAAAACCTGTCTCTAAATAAGGTTAAGATTCTCTTAATTTCTCAAAACTGATATTTTTCCTTCTGAATTATAAGATCATTTATTAAAAAAAGTTGTGTCCTTAAATATAAGCCACTTTACAAATTTTTAGATGCAATTATTACTTTTTTCCCAAATATATCCCTTATTAATATTATCAATGTATCTTGAAATATGAAAAATTAAATTTGAATATATTTATGTAGAAAATGTAATTTGGTAATAATGACACGTATTTGAGACAAATTTATTTCTTGAATAACTTTTCTAAAGGACGGAGGATATGTAGACGATTTCATTTGCATTTTAAGATCTCGTTTGGTGGACATGATAAGAGATAGGATAAGTTAATTAACAAGATATGATAAGTTGTTTATGCAGTTATAATTATTATCATGAATATAAGTTGGTTTAGAAACCAGCATGATAGAATTTTTAAGACATTGAAATTATATTTTTCACGATTTTAGTATTTAAGGTGACATTAAATAAATGACTTTTAATTAAATCCAAATGTGAAAAAAAAATTCCCCTCCAAATCTCCCCATTTTGGATGAGAGCAAAAATTAATTGGCTTTTGGATGAATTTCGCTTCCTTCTCCTCCTAATAATTAAATCAAACATTTCAAACTTAATAAAATAATTCCTCCTCTATACTCACCTCTATTACCTCCAACTAAGTACACCCTAAATATAAGACATGTTGAATAAATAACGAGAATTTAAAAAGTTTGTAGTAGCATTAAATTTATTGATGATTGTTATTATTTTAAAAAATTAACCTTAAGGAGAGAGAATTAATTTGTGCTTCGCTCATAATATTTATTACAAGTTACATTAAAAGATACTCCCTCCGGTCCTTATTATAAGAAGAAAAACCAAAAAATATCAAAACCAATACACTCATTAATTAGTGTAACTTTTTAAATATTTTTACAAATATACCCTCATAAAAAATTGTGAAGCATTAAATATACCCACTAATTTTAAAAAGACAAACATTAAATAAGGGGTATAAAAGTCTTTTAAACAATAACTACACCTTAAAAGTTGTGATATTTTCTTATAAATAGGACCAAGAATTTTTTTGAAAATTTTCTTATATATAGGACCGGAGGGAGTATAATATAATTAGGAGTATGATGATAAAGAAATAATAAATACGGTTGAAAATTTGTAAGATGTTTTACAATAAACTATAAAGTGATGGAACATAGGTATATTTTATTCAATAAAAAAGTAAATGTTAAAAAAGATCGTTAAAGTGAGTCTTTTAGCACATTTTCTTATCAAGAAATTATTTACTTGTGCTTTTTTTTTGTGCAACAGTGCTAATATGTTAACATTAAAATGGTAACATCTATTAGAGTTGTTGAAGAGTAGTATATGATGAAGTTTTTTTTTTCTTCTTTTTTCGAATAGCAAGTAAATATACATTCTTTCGGTTACATCACCTTATTGTATGTTGTGTAAACGTGAATATTTTACAGCAAATGTCCACATTAAATACTTCAAGTTGATGTAACAGAAAATAGTCAAATTTTGATGATAAACGTGAGCATATGCAGTAAATACCCATTTTTCTTAAAAAAAATGAGAGAGTAAATATCCACGCATCACAATTTTCTCGTGGCCAAATTTAATCTTCCGACAAAATATAATTTCCAAACTAGTCTATGACATTTTTATATTAGAATAAATTAGTCTCTTCATAAACATTGTGAGAAATTAAATTGAATCTTTACACAACAATTATTTGCGATGTACTATATATGTGGTGGCCTAGTATATCTTTTTCTTCTATTGACATCACCTTTGCCACTACGATTAACAAGACACTCCATGACAAACCAAACTTTTAAAACCAACACATCCTTCCCCATGCATAAATATTTATATAGCGAAATATAAATACATTTTTTTTGTAGAGGAGTGAAGTATAATTACATGTCCAATTAAACTGTTTTCATCAGTAAAAAAAATTGAGTTTGGTTTATGCAGTTTACAACATAAACTATTTGTGTGCTAGATCACGTAATATGTCTGTCTATATTTGTTTACACATTTAGTGCATATTAATTAAATTCATTAAGAGTGACTACATTATTAGACTCTTTTTTTAGCAAAAAGGAATAGCATAGTAGGAAATTAAGAAAATTTGGGTATCCTGTGAGTCTATTATATGAAGGAGGTACAGAGAAAGCATGTGAGCTAACTAAAAAGTGAAAAAGTGAAAAGTGAAGTAATAACGGCAAATAAATGAATATGTAGGGTTGTGGTGGAGGAGTGTTGGAACATTTATGTTATTGTGATTGAATATGGCCCATAGGCCACAACTTTTCTCATATTGCCAACTTTTCTGGGTAATAAAAAGTGGGGTTCCCTAATTTGATGCCCTGATAAAATGTTGTTTTCGTCTATTTTCCTTTATTGATTGATGTTAAATATGCTCTATCTCCTATGTGGTGGAATATTTATTCACTCTGACTTATTCTGATACATCCATTAATATCAAAATAATGTAGCCAATTCACAAATTGACGGTGACATTCAACACATTTCACCCTCTCATTTCGCTTCTTTTACCGCACTCTGCGTATTTACGGTACCACCTTTAGATTTTCTCCATTTATTTATGGGAAATGTTAAAAGAAAACCCTAACAACATTTGTTAAAGAAATGAAAATTTCATTTCTTGAAAAATGGTTAGAAAGCCTATATTCAACTTTTTAAATGTTTAATAATTGTTGTTTAAAGATTCTACTTTTTGCTTTCTTAACGATAAAAACACATGTTAGTTATATCCTTTATTTTCTTTCACAAAAAAAAATCCTTTATTTATTTATTTTTGTGTTAATCCTTCGATTTCTAGAGAAAAGACTCTCGTAATCCAAACTTTGTACAATGGAGGGAAATAAGCACTAAAGTCTCATGTGACTACCCAAACTGCTCACCATGACCAATCAAAAAGGCTTTAATTATGATAGGCTATTAGATCAATGATTATTGGTGTTAACCCTTCCGTTTTTAAAGAAAATAGATCTTGGTAATCTGGAGTTCAGTCGAAATGTAACCAATGTTACACTTAGACATACAAATGCGTTATACACATGCATGATGCATGCACACAATACACATACAAAAGGTCACATATAGAGCTAATTGGATGTCTTTATTGTTGTCTGTGTACCCAAATAATTTTATTTGTAATTATGTTTATGTAAGAGTAGCTTGGGCGAGGGGATAGGTCGTGATCTTGAGTGGTCTCGGAGTTCATGTTTCTCTTGTTCTTCTTAGGCATCGCATTTGTATTTGGTTATGCATAATACTCCCCTCTCAAATGGTATATACCTCTTTTGCTTTTTTTTATTTTAAAAGAAAAATCGAATTGGCTTGTCCATAGTCTAGACTCTAGCCTGAATAGGTGGCCCCTTACCAAGCAAATTGATATGCCTTCCAAGCAAATTAATTAAATTAATATATTCCATTTGCTTACCAAAAAAAGAAGTATCAATCTACAATTGCCTATAAAATTGATTGTATAAAGTGAGAGAGAAGTGATAAAGATGTCGGTCTCTGTCATGTGAGAAACCAGTAGCTAAATTGTACGATTGAAAATCTGTCCATAACAGGAATTATGTACCTTATGTACAATGTGGCAACTTATTTGTATGATCTACCTCATTATCTTAATTTATACTCCTACGTTCGATTCACTTGAAGACAAAAATTATGTCCACGTTCTCTTCAAATTGATCTCCTTTTTTTTTTTCCCATACTTGAATATGCGAAATTCCTTCTGGATATGGGTGAAGACAACCGTTTCAATTAAAGAGGATGACCAACATAACATTACTTTCCCATGCTAAAGAGTAAGGGAAAAAAAAATGTTAGGTTGGAAGTAGAAATTTAAGTTAGGCTTGTATTTATTTAAAACATAAAAAATGCAACAGTTTTTTTTAAGAAGAAATAAAAAATGTAATAGTTATTGTTATTATTTGGTGTAAAAGACCCTTTATTTTTTGACGTCAAAGATAATTTTATTAGCGAAAGTACAAAATAGGTTAGGTTATGAAAATCATAATTTTATGCAATGTTCAAAATCTAATATAATAAAAATAATATTATTCATATTTATTTTATAGCACACAATCTAATATAATAAAAATATTATTCATATCTCTTCATAAGTATGTCAATCTTGTCGGTCTAAAAGTCTTTATTATGACTTATAGTTTGAACTTTTGCTTCGATTGTGAAGATGAAATTGACATAGTTCGAACTTTTAGTTAAATTAACTTATAAAAAAGCTTTAACATTCTCTATTTAAAAATAAAAAGTCTGACCTAACTTGTGTGTGGATTATATCGTAAAACTCTTTTAGTCGGATTAGAATATTTCCACCTCTAATTTCAATCCAAACTATGTAACATGTTTAAACACATTTAACAAACAATAAAAATCTCTAAAGAAAATAGATTTGAAACGCAATTTTATCTTATCCTAATAATATATAGACACACATAAAAAAAAAAGATAAGGAGATATAGACACAGAATTTTGTATGCTCACAAAATTTACAATATATAGACACACATAAAAAAAAAGAAGATACAGTAGAAATAATTAACTAATATGTATCTTAAAATAATTAAACGATGTATAATTTTATCTGTGTATACACCTAAATACTATCATTTATTTGAGGTTGTAATCAAGTATATTTATAAAGAAAAGAACCTCCGGTTGTTATTTGATCATCACGAATAGGCCTCATCTCTTTTGTGCAAAACATAGAACGAATTCACACATGGGACCACCATAATATGCCGAGTGAAGCTTCTTAATTCTTATCCCATACTTCACATCTTTAGAGATGGGTGGCACTTTTTCGACATATAATAGGCTTAATTGCAGTTTTGGTCCCCCTATTTTAACCATTTTGCAAAATTGGTCCCCCTATTTTAAAATTCGACAGTTTTGGTCCCTCTATCTACTAATATGTCTAAAATATGGTGATATAACATGTTTTAAATGAAGTTTTTAAGGGAATTTTCTTAGGATTTCATCGATGTTGATATTTTTGTCAACTTCAGATCATATACCATGACATTTAAAACATATCACATCACTTTTTTTAGTTAAAAAATATGATGGAGGGACCAAAACTGTCGAACTTTAAAATAGGGGGACCAATTTCACAAAAAGATGAAAATAGAGGGACCAAAACTGCAATTAAGCCAAAAATATATCAATATATTTTTTTAGAGGAAACATATTGATCACCATTTTTCTTTATAGTAAGTCTTTTCTTTTAGGAACTCGTGTATGATGTATCATTTTGTACGCTATATTTTCATCCATAATCTTAAACATTAATTAAGAGGTGTGTTATATCAAGCGAAAGTTTCACGAATTAACAATTGGCCAATCATAATTCTCAATTCAGCAGAATACATGGCATTTGGTGGGGTACATAGGAAGTTGTTTGGGAAAGCACAACTCGTGAATAATTCGCGTGTCATTTTTTCGCAATATATAGCTTTTTCCCCTTAATTAAATATATACTTTTATTTATATATTGTTTAATATCTACATTTTTATATAATGCGGGATTTCTAACTCACACGTGATACATCAATATTCTCTCCTTCAAATGTGAGACTCACTAGGACCTACTCTCGCTCTTCCACATAGTTGAATCTACTAGAGTTGAGACTTCTAGGGGGAGCAACATTAAGGTTGGATTATTATATTGGGCTAAGAACAACCTCACAAATAAAATTGAACACCACATCTTCATTCAAAATTAACTTAAGGCATTATATATATATATATATATATACAGCTTCTATATTATTAAACATTTACTCTTGTAACAAAAAAAAAACATTTACTCTTTCATCTAATATGAAACTTCTAACTTACATTGGACACATCAACATCTCTATCATCATTAGTTTATCGATTCGAGGTACACGAAAACTTGTTTAAAATCTCTCAATTAATATCTTTTCATATACACGACATTGAAAACAAAGCCACAATTATAGACTTAAAAGAAGAAAAAAAAATTATTATGTACTTTTTTTGTGTCAAATAGCTTAACAACAAAAATCGCATGCACTAAATACAAAAAAAATGGGCATTGTAGGTTCGAACCCACAATCCAATATATCATATGTCTCTGCAGTCTTTTATTATTTGAGTTGCATTGACAATACATTTGTGATGTACTCTACCTCCCTCACCACCATATTGGTCTTAATCTAAGATGCAAACAAGTCAGCTATGGAGAAAACTAAGCCAATTGTTTGGAAGACTAAATGGACAGCCTACTAAATCATTGTTATTGCCCAATTACTATGTGATCCCACTGCCTTCAATGCAATTTAAGTTTTGTCCTGTTGCTAATATTAACAATTACGAACTCTACATTTTTTTTCTTCCTCTTTCTATTATTAAATCAACGTCTATGCATGTGGAAAATGAATTGGTTTTATCACTGCATGTCCACAGCAATTAATTGGCCTTCAAATTAGGCTAAGCATATGGGCCACAGAGCCAGTAATGGCAGAAAAAGAGTGACAAATTCTTAAAATCATGAAAAGGATCATACTGTGGAACCAATCTAAAAGACACGAGTGTAAGTTTGAAAAGATTCTGTTAGTATTGTATTAACCTTTTGCTATATACTTGCAGAGTGGCCAAAGCTAAAAATTCACTACAAATAGGATAGACATTCAAATAGGAATTAAATTTTTACTCAGTCTAAATAAAGAATAATGGTTGTACGTCTCTGGTCTCTCCATTTTGAGACCTAAAATCATCCATGCACGGTAGATTATTTAAATTGTACTCCTATATGATTAATAGTAATAAAAAAAATTATGTAGAATATTTGATAAACTATTAACATATCAATTGTGGGAATAATTATTTATTTATAGAACTCGATTAATTGATTAAGCGTGTGTTTAGTTATGTAGCGACAAAAATTGATTTAGACAAAATTGCTTTTAAGTTAAAAGTGAGTTGAACGTAAATTGGTTTATGTTTGAATACATTCATGTAAAATCAATTTATATTGTTTGGATAGTTTGAATCAAATTACTTTTAGATATGTAATTAGCAAAGTAGATTATAATTGTAATTAAATTGCTTTTGGAGTTTTGGATATGTAATTACCATAATGGGTTGAAATAATAATTTTTTTTGGCTTAAATGCAGTTTTAATCCCTTGTATTTTAAATTTATAATTTTAGTCCCTTAATTTTTCAGTGAAAATATAACCCATATGCTCAAACTGGAACTGGAATGGAATCTTGTTTCTGATCTGAACAAACCTTGAGTCCGTGTAATGAAAGCTAAGTACAATTGTGGTTTGAATTTTCTTCCTCGACTTCTGTTAAAATCAGTGTTCTAAGCATTTGGCGTGATATTCATCATGTTTGGCATCATGTTGAGCATAATGTGTCTGGGGTTATAAGAAATGGCAATGACACTATATTTTTGAAAGATATTTGGCTTCCCTAAAACCAATAACTTGGAATTTTTCCATTCTCATGCTTGTCCTCACGGTAAGGTGAATTTTGCAGCTTCCTTTTATGCTATTAATTAATGGTAGTTGAAAATAAGATTATCTCCATGAGATTCTTCCGGATAATATTTGTGCCACGATTCTCCAAATAATGTGAGTGATGTGAATAAGTTTGCAAATTGGATGCCTTCTATTGATGGTTAAATTACCCTAAAACAAAAAGAGGTTCAACTCATGTAGGAATTTGATAAAAGAATTGAGGACTAATGGTTGTTGTGGCCATCATTGCTAATTTATGAGTGACCACATTAGCTTCTGTCCTAACAAACAATACATAAACATTGGTACGTTCCTAGGTAAGAAGATAGTTGCATTTTGTTATGATTGCTCCATTATCATCCCAAAGGCTATAGTTGGGAATCAAAGTTCATATGATTTCGAGGGTCGCTATCTCCCATTCCTTTGACCAATATCACCCCACGCATTGATGTTTTCACCATCTCCAATACTAAGCTCTAAATATAGATATTAAGCTCTAAATAATCGAGACACTAAAGCTTGTTGTTGGGTCAACAAGAGTCAACCTTGCTTTGCAAGCAAAGAAGAGTTAAATGCATAAATATTTCTGATAACTAGTCCCTCTTTAGATTTGTTAGCTTGGTCCAAAAAAGCTAGTTAATCATATGTCAACATTCGTCAACTGAACCGCACTAAAAGGGATTCATAAACTTTCGATCTCATCTCCTCATGATCTCATCTTCTTATAACCTTAAAAAAAAAAAAAAAAAACTTGTCTGTAAATAATAGATATGTTGGGAGCTCCTCTACAATAAAAAATTATCTCCCTTCTCACTTAACTTGGGAGATAAGCACTATGAAGCCCTTAGAAGATTGTAACTTTTCCCACCATCCAACCTTTACGCGCGTCTTATATAGATTATAAAATCCGGAAAAGAAAAAAAAGTTTGAGGGTTTTGAAGGTTTTTTTTTAACATGTTTTACGTTTTTCGGATTATATAATCTGAAATTCGTAGGTGCCCAAAAAATCAGTAGAGTGGAAAATAAACGATCTTAGACAAAGAATCTAATTATCCTACTCTTCCACATTGGGTCAAATGGCCTCTAATACTAGTCCATACTCAATCTTAACCTCCCTTGCATCCTCAAGAGCAACCATGCTTGATCTATTTTGTTACGTTATCTCCTTTTGGAAGCCGGTGCATGAAAAAATCACATGTGCAGATCACTTTCACGCAACCGTAAACCTTTTCCTCTCCATCACCAAAACTACACTATTAGATTAATCATTATCTCCTTGATGGAGTTAAAGAGACACTCCATTTGCACCATGTTTGTACCAGATCCTCCAAATGAACTCTGCATTTTCAAATATCATCCCAGTATTTCATGCACAATTTGTGACCCTAGCCGCTAGGTACCTAGATCAGTCGAGAAAGAATGCAAGTTGCGCAGCATGTCAACAGGGTATGTCTTATCCCAACTGTCATGAAAGCCTATTTTGATGCCTGATATTCTTGTTTTGATAAATTATTTAAATTGTTTTTCTCAGTAGACGAGTAACACACTAAGAACATATTTACCAAATGAGAATGGTTCACTCTCACTCTAGTTCTTTCAAAAGCAGTTTTGCTCACAAATACGTTGAGGCAGAATTGGAAGAACACAAGCACCAATTCTGCTGAATAAATAATGGTTCTGTACACCAATGATTCCATTGTCAACCATATTGTCATTTACCAGTATGTAATGCTTCAATATTTATCGCACCACATGTTACATTTTGGTGGGTATTAGTAATTAAAACATATAAAAAAAATGTCAATAATTCTATAAAACATTGGAATACTATTCATCTTTATGACTGGGGAAGAAAAGTTGAAGAGTAATGAAAAGAATAGAATGTAAGGGCAACCTAGATTACTAGCACACAAAATACATTGTACATCAAGTCAGCCCCCTTCTGTATCAAGTGTGAACTCGGCATCAAGAACCGTTACTTGTCCAAAATGGATGCATTTGATGCAAAACTTCTGATGATTTAAAACTTTACAGCAGCTACATACTGATTTTAATCTGACACATACTGCGTGAAGATACCTAAACAAATCATAATGCAGCTGCTTTCTTGAATGCTGCCATGATAGCAGCTCCAATTTCCGAATGTCATCGTCCACATTAAGGGAAACTCTAATTGTTACATTCTCTGAACTTCTTCATAAATAGAATTGAAGAGGGCAGTAGTAAGATACCTCTCACCAAAACTAGGAAAAATAACCTTCAAATTTGCAAAATAATAGAGGAAGGAAGTGTCAGCATTAGGAAGCATTATGAACATGGGAACAATTTATCATGTGAAGTAGTAAAATAGAACATCAAAATACATGCATTATGTACACACTTCTATTCCAAAATTCCACACCCTAGGCTATAAGCTAATTATGGGGCAACATCAATGTCAAATTTGCTTAAGCCCGTATTTGTCACCCTATTTACCTTATCATCATATGCCACTTCTGTGAAGGGGAGCAAAGAAACCACTCTTCATCTAAACCCAAAAGATATTTCAGTAAGAACATTTAGAGATAGAAGCATATAACTCTAATGAGATCTTGCTCATAAGAGATTCATTTTGCAAGAAGCCATAATGATCTTCCCAAGAAGATAAGATTACCAAGATGATGATTTGAGTGCAAACAGGACTACTAAGTGCTTCAACATTCTACTACTCAAGCTAACTAAACGCAAGAACTAAAGAACACGAAATATACAGAAAACTATATATCTAAGGCACAAGACCTGTTTGCTACTAGAAAAAAAAATCGTAAAGCTTCATTTTATTCCACCAATATCAACATTAAAAGTAACATGTCTATTATACACACAAATTGCACAGGAGACAACCATTGAAAACAACAAAAAAGAAAGGCAAAATATTTTAAGAAATTAACTCACCGCTATAAGTTTTCCAGAATTTTCAGGCCGTTTTGCTAAAGTTATCGCAGCTGCTGCTGCAGCTCCTGAAGAAATCCCAACCTAAAAAACAAAATTGAAAAAACACTATAAAACATTTTCTGGAAGTAAAAACCAAGTTACTTTGTAGGTACGGTGACATTGTAGTGCCCAGAAAATACAAAACTAATGATGGAGGTCAAACAAATAACTAAATTGAATTTTGATGTACAATATACACCAAATAAAACTAAATGAGGATAACCTACTTCAGTTCCCTCAAAAAATAAAAAACCTACTTCAGTTTATATGCAAAACAGATGAGTTTAAAATGCCAAAATATTGGAAAACTTAGCCCATAATCTTCATTAAATTATGAATCATAAAACAAATGATATAATTAACTCAAATTATAACTAACCAGTAATCCTTCTTCCAATGCTAATCTCCTTGCCATTTCAATAGCTTCAACATCGGTAACCTGTAATTTCATATGCCAAGATAATTTATAATGCAAAATCATCTTGATACCTCAATAATTAAGACAAAAGATAACAGCAAACAAAAACACTGCACAAAGAAAATAAAAAGCCACCAGTACAATGACTAACTAAAATGAATGAATAACAATTAAAACATATATGTAGATAACTGCAAAGTATCAGCTAAAATAATGAAAAGCAAACAAGAATAAGCCCAAACAGGTTTGTATGACCAGAAATAAAATTCTAACTTCACAACAGAAGGGGAATAGATTTCTCCGTTTACCTTGACGACTTCATCAAGCAGTTTGATATCCAAAATGCTTGGTATGAAACCTGCAAGAAATTCCCGAATACAGTCAACAACTGATAAGAAAATCTGTTTCAGGTGGAAATGAAGGGGAGAAAACAAGAAAAAGAAAAGGCTATCCTTCATAATTTTCGTAAAAGATTCATACCTGGATTGTCTCCTGAGATTATACTTCTATCCGCAGGTTCCACCCCAACCACCTAATTAAACAATATATGGCAAAATTTAATGCTAGGTGAAGACAATAGAATAGATAAGGCCTGACTTTCACTTAAATGTAGAAGCATACAACTATAGTAGTGTAACAGATGCCGACTACATTCAGGTATGCCTCACAATTCAAGTCTTACTAAAACATTCTGGTCAAGTTATGGTTTGATTAAATGTATGCTAGAATAGCTATACTAATGGTCTATGCCTTCCTTTTGGATCCTTTTTTTTTCCTTCGCTATCCTGCCACGCAAGGGTCACAACACAGGAATACAATAACATGTAGACAAGTTCCTCGAGCACTAAATATGAGAAATCTATTACACAAGTTATGGAATTCAAATTCAAAAATATTTGCACAAAATTTCTTTTAATACCAATAAGGTGAAGGTTATGGAATTCGAATTCATGGCTTGATATAGAGAATTAGGTTCGAAGACCAATAAGTATATGATTTGATTTGAAATAACATAGTGCATATCAAAGGAATAATCAAACCTTTATTTTTTTGTTCACCATTTTCAGATATTGTCCCGTGCCTGTAATAGTGCCGCCAGTTCCAATAGAAGCAACCAATAAATCAACATTACCCATTGTATCCTCCCATATCTCTGGCCCTGTAGTTTCGAAGTGGATCTGTAATTTGTGCATATAAATCTTAATAACATGTAACTTAATTTTTGCTGTAAATTCTATCTTCATACCATAAAATTTAAAACACGGTGATTAAAAAGGTGAAGGTCTCATATGAGATGGATTAAGAATTAACCTTTGTGTTATTCCTGTTATCAAACTGTCGAAACATGTAAGCATTGGGTGTGGCATAGACAATTTCTTCAGCTTTGTCAACAGCCCCTTTCAGCCCCTTCTCCGCATTCGTCAAAACAACCTCTGCACCAAATGTGCGTAAAAGGATTCTCCTCTCAATATTAACAGAAGCAGGCATTGTGACTATCAGTTTATAACCCTTCGTTGCGGCAACAAAAGCAAGGCCAAGTCCCGTATTTCCAGTTGTAGGTTCAACTAAAACAGTCTGCACAAATACACAATCAGGAATTTAAAGAAAATCCAAGATCAGTAACCTTAGCATTGAAAAAATCATTACATCATTTAATAATATAAATATTTAGATACCACGAAATCCTTCACAACATACCTTCCCCGGAGAAATCGCTCCACTCTCTTCAGCATCAGCTAACATGCTATAGCCAATTCTGACATTATAAACAGTAATATATGTTAACAGATATCTCCAGTTTCAGGGTCAAACTCAAAAAGCAAATTGCAAAGTGCAATTCTTCTGTTAGATAAATAACAACCTTCACTTTAATCAAAATGCAAAATAAATGGACAAATTAGTACAACGCAATGTGGTGAAACTTCTTACGAGACCGAGTCATACTTGATCATTTAACTTAACACATGACAGTACCAATAATTCACATAACTAAAGCATTCAAAACATGCATTCTCGCAAACAAACTTGACTCGTTCCTTTTAATCGCTTTTCCCAAAAGAATTAAATCTATGTAGCTTCGTTTTAAAAACCAAAAGCATCTTTGATTACCATCGAGTGTGTCATTATTTCCCCCAAATGAACCATTAAATAGATAAAAGTTTAATTGAGAATAGTTTTACGCTGACATCCAATGAGAATCCATTATATTTCCATGTAAGCCTATATTGTAACTTCATTTCCATAAGGCCTAGTTCAACTAACGTCGTGACACCTTCACCTGAATTCGAACACGTGGTAATTGCCACTTGGTCTATATACCAAAAAAAAAAACGAACTTTAGGGAGAGTTTGAAAGAAATTACCTATCCTTGACACTTCTGCAAGGTTCCATGGATTCAAGTTTTGCAGCAACCTTTGCTACACATCCATCTGTAACTTTATTCAGATATATCATCGGTGTATTTCCAATCAACTGCATTCATTTCTAACAACCATTATCCATATGATTATAATTTCAATAAATTGAATGTAATTACACCTAGATACGCCTTCAATCAGAAGTGTAAGTGCACAAACAATGAATTATTGAAATTAAACGAAATTAAGTACCTGAGTGACATCTTCGGCAATGTTAACGGCGTCAAGTCCTTCTCTGGTGGTAGAGAAGAGCGACGGAGTTGAAGATGTAGTGGAAACTGTGGCGGTGGCGGAAACTGCTCGCCGGAAACGGACGTTACGGTGGAATTGAGTAGTGAAAGGAAGAGAAAGAGGTAGAAGTGTTGTAGAAGGTGAAAAACATGAACATGATGCTGAAGATGATGAACATGATAGCGCCATTATCATCGTTTTTGAGATTTAACATGGGTTTTACAATTTATATATATTTTTTTTTCATTATCTATTTCATTTTATCCATGGGCTTTGGGTCATAGAGTTGGGCTCTTTTTGTCAAAATACCTTTTGAAAGTTTAATGACATAATCGTAACTTCCCATCGATTTTTTTTCTAGTCAAGTGAACAATTTTGAGATATCTATTGAGTAACCAACTCTCATTTTCTTATTACATTACATGTAAATGAATGAATGAGTTTAATGGTGATGAGCGACATTCAATGAGATTTGTCTATATTGCCACATACGTTCACTTTAGAAATATAATAAAATTCTTGAACAAAAAAAAAGAAAAGAATTATAATAAAATTTTAAATCTTCATTGGGACGTAACATGTAAGAGTAGTTTATGTTGGCGATGTTTGTCTTCCTTTATCTAAAATGTATTTTTTTAGAGGAGAAACTATTTATTAGGAATGTGATACTAATAATTATTTGAGATTGGCAATAGAGTAGGAGTGATTCAACGCAAGAAAGACAAGAATGAAATTTCTCATGATTTTTTTAAGGAAGGAAATTGTTACTTCAGTGTTTGGTGGAAATCACATCGATGGTGCACATAAAAGACTCTACAATTACACTTTGTGTGTTTTGTTATTTTGACATTTCTTAATAATTATCATTTTTCTAATTATTCGATCATTTTCCTAATTATTCTATGATTGTTGTACCTTCAAAGGGATTTGAACTTTGTTCTTTGAAGTTTATAGATGAAACTTTTATCACTCTAAACAATTATTATTTATTGAGTTTCAAATAATCAAATGTGAACAAAAATCATTTGGAACATCATTTTTATTGGTCATTGCTCTGGTTTTCATATAAGCTGAGCTTAGTCGTCAACTACAAAAATTGAAGGTGATTATGATTTGAGAATCATGGACTAGATTAAGATGCATGATGGTGGGTGGGTTATTGTTTCAGTGGCAGATGGTTGGAAGATAGATGTCTCATTTGAGTATTAACTGAGATTAGACAACTTCATGAAAGCTCTCAATAATAAAACACCAAATCTATCCACACACATACACATAAAAATACAACTAAAATAGATAGTGTTACATCTTAAATATTTTTCAATTCTAAAGGGGAAGATAAGAAAGAAATGAACTACAAAAGGTTTCTTCAAATAAAGACCAAAATAAATTTTCATTCTACATTAATACCTCAATTCCAACCAATAGTAGAATCATATTTCCAAAATCCTCTTTCCTATATCATGAGTCTTCATGTATTAACGTTACAGTGTCAATTTTACTATCAAAATCACAACTATATTGTATATAAAAACATTCTTGAATTTCTAAAGACAAAACTTCATGTACCAATATCACCAAAAATTAGGTGGTGCATGTATTGATTTATGCCCCTTATCTTTATTATTACTATAAAGGGACCTTAAAAATCTCCTAGACCTGTTTGTTTTCAACTTCATAAAAGGAACCTTACGTGAAACAGCTTGCCAAATCATTTGAACAGCATCACCTTCCTTAGAAGGGAACTGAAATTCAAAGAATTTTTCAACTTCTTTCAACCTGTTCCACATTTTTGTCCACTCATCTTTGCCAATACTCCTAATGAAGTTTATCAGAAACTTCTTTTTAACAGCATCCCTTGTGCGAACAAATACACAGAACTTGGAGTAGTCAAGAACATCTTCATATGGAAGCTCAATTTCATCACTGATAATGACAGGAACACAGTGACTTGCAATGGCATCAAATAAGCGGTTTGATGATGGCGTGTCGCCGGCTATGTTGAGGCAGAATTTCGAAGATCTCATGCCATTTGTTGCATTCCTCACTCCACCTTTCTGTACACTCCCAAATGAAAAATGTACATCTTTTTCTTCTTTCAGAAGATAAAATAGTTCTTGCCTAGCATAACCTCCCTGTGCATGAGAAAAACCCACTTTGAGCACAATTGATGGTTTTTTAAGCTAAAAAACATGTTACATGCAAAATTTCAAGTAAAATTAAAAGCACTTAAGCCCTTGTATGTATATGTAATGAACCCGAGGAAGCATTTGAGAACAGAATTTCTCTTAGAGTGAGGATCGGAAGAGTAACAACAATTCAGGAAATAATCCAGTTAATAGCAATTTTTATTTACATAGAAATATAGAATGGAATGCTAGATATAGAGATTGAAGGTGGTTAATTTACTTGACAAAACTATTTTATTTTCTTTAGTGATGTTAGTAAAATCACAGGTTTAACTTCTTAGATATGCTTGCTACATCAAATAGCTGTGCTCAATTATGCAACTATGACGGCTAAACCATCATTTTACCTAACAAAGCTTATAGCTGTGCTGGATCTTAGTAATTAATTAGTGTTGCTTCTTCAAACCAAAATGCTCATAAATAAAATTTAATGACTATGATACCTTAGAAAAAGGACAACATCTTGGTACATTAGACTTAGTTGAGCAAAAGTATGATATACAGGAATTCAAGACACCTAAGACTACCCTGGATAACCTTGAGGAGGCAGCAACAGACACTCTGACTCGGAGTATGTTCCGGTTGATGGTATAGGGTGGAACGGAGTGGACTCGAATGGAATGTGATAACATCTATTTTTTAAAATGAACTTGCCAATTCCATTCCATTTCACTTCATTCTGCCTTATACCAAGAATCCAAACATACCCTGCGAGAAAGGAGCTAAATTCCTCAATTTACTCAACTATAAGCCAGATTGGATAAAATTCTCCGCAAGTGCTTAGGGAAAAAAATAATATTAAACTAATCTTGTTGCAATAATAATGAGATTTTTGAACATTAATATTTCATATAGGATGAAATTAGCTTTTTCAATTCAATTAAGAGACAAGTTAGAAGCTAATCCAAACTGAGCCTAAGAAAATGTTATCTAACTTAAGGATTCCCTTCAGGATGTAAGGAATAAATTATCAAAAAAGCTAAAGAAACAAACAAAACCAACACATAACCAAAACAGAAAGAGGAACATAACATACATCTTTTCTGTAAATAGCTCCTTGAAAGTAAAGCAAAGTTTTCCTGGTATCAAAGCTAGATTGATCATCAACATAAGAACCAATAACATGCTTATACGGCGCAATCACATCTTTATCAACATTTGCTATATTAGGAGGATATCTCCCAAAATCAGACAATATAAAAGTTGCAGGCCAAAGTTTCATTCTAGCATCCAACATACTATTAGGATGATGAGCCAAGATCAAATGATCCCTTCCACCAGACCTTTTCCATTCCTCTTGACTCATCAAATACCTCACCAACTTCTCTTGCAACACCTTGTTTCTACTCCTCTTTTCATGTGGACCTGTTTTGGAGTATCTGTTATAAGTCAAAGATGAAAAAAATGGCACAAATATAACATCAGCTTCGGTCGAGTTTCTAACTCTGATTACAGTTCTCGCAGGATAAATTTCTGGCAATTCTGAAGCAAGAATATCTAATGTAAGCCAATATTCAATACTGTGTTGCAAATTCAAACCACCAGGGTAATGTGGTATCTTGGTTTTCATATCAGGCCAAACGTTTTTCGTCTTTTCATCGCCTTTCCAATCTAATAACCCGAAATGAAACTCAGGAGGTAAATCATACATGAAAATTTTCAAAACAACGTTGGTTTTATTGCTCTTGGTGTCGTCGTTTGATATGGTGGTTGTTTCAGTTTTGCATATTGGAGTTTCTGGTGTTTGTGTTTCGGTGTTTACAAGGATTGCTCTATTATTGCTGAAGGAGGATTCAGAGTTTTGTGATTGAGATGTTATGGAATCTGAACCGTCGTTGGAGGTGGTGGAAAGAAGCTGTGAGATGGTGGCTGGTGTTGAATTTGAACGTGTGGAACGGAGAACAAAGAGCCATGACATGATGAAAAATAACGTTGTTGTTGTGAAAAAGAACCATAAGGATTTTCTTGAAACAACCTTAATGGCAGAAGCATTTCTCTCTGCCATTGTAATTGCATCCCAATTGTATCACTCTGCTATTTGAAATATAATAAAAACGATCAAGATTGTTGTTATCCGATCCGCTTTTGATCACGTTACAGATGTTCAGTCCTCAACGTCGTTCAAAAAAGATGATAGATGTCCGGTCATCAACGTGAGAAACATGGACCATGGTGTACATTGAAAAGTTAGAGAAAAAGAATTGAAAAAGAAAATGGATAAGGAAGAATTGAAATGTGTGTGACAGTGTGAGAATTGGAGAGGAAGAAGAAGAAGAAAGCGTGAGAATAGGGTCTAACTGTGGAAACGTTCTATTCTCTCTATGGTTTTGAGTCTAATATCAATCGTTAGCATTATTTAAAGATGTTATTATTGATAAAAGGTGTAACGTGACCTCAATGATCTCAAATTGATGGTGGATATTAATCAACAATCTTAATTGAACTTCAAAAAGTTGATGTTCCAATTGATTTCTAACACCATATAAAAATACATTATTTATAATTGTTGGATGCGTTAAAAGAGAGAAAAAAAATATAAAAATAATGTATACAATCGCATGACATCATTTTTATGTTCATACGACATATCTCGGATATTTTTTAGGGTATGTCGTAAGAGATAATAATTACTACAACTCCTAAAAAATATCTCGGATTCAAACTAAGATAATCACAACAAATGTTTACTCTAACAATATTGACACTATCATGAGTCCTTTACGGACACATTACTCGTATTAATGGAAGTATATGTGTAATTTTAAGTAAATTATTTGTGAAAAAGTACGTTATTTAAAAAAAAAATCTCATTTCAAATTTCGTTTTACAGTATTGATAAAGTATTAACTTTAATTGGTATCCAAAAAATTGTATTAATTAAATTGTCTTTTACACTTATAACTATTTATTACTTTTTCCAAACAAAATATATTATATATATAATATCTCTTTTTCAATTTTTTTTTTGAAAGGTTTCAAATCATTTATAAATGCAGTTAATAAAAGAGAAATTTTAGAATTAATAGGCTTTGAGGTTGATAGATAAGGTTATAATTTATCTTTCATAAACTAAATTTATAAACTATAGTATTACTTTTTAAAAAAAAAATTAAGGGTTTGAACACATCATCCTCGAGTTACAAAGCTAAGCTCTTATCTTTCAACTAACACCTCAAGTGTTACTTTTTAAAATAATTTATGATATTACTTGATAAAAATTGTTACTTTAAAAGTCCATCATTTGTGTCGAACTCGGTTAGTTTTTTACAATTCTTTAAAACAGATCTAATATTTTTAAAAATTTTAAAATGGCAAAAAGTTATTTTCCTAAAAGCATTGTTTTCAGTTTAGTATGTAAAAATTTTTAAATAGAATTACTGAAAGATAACTAATAATAATTTTTATAAAGTAATAGATAATTCTTGACTAAATATTTTTGAAGTAATAGTTTATAAATGGAGTTAATGAAAGAGATATAAGGCTAACAAAAAAAAAAGATATATAAGGATCTTTTGGTGGTTGAGACGAGTCAAAATCTTCTCTGCTTTTTACCCTCTTCATTTTCTCCATTACCATAATATGACATTTGATGCTTAAGAATATTAATGCAATAATATGATATTTTGGTGAATCTAATTATTTATATACTCTTTAAAACTATAGTAGCGGAGAGGAGAAATCAAGAGAGAAAATTGAGAAGATCCTAGCAGGGTTGAGGTGAGAGAATTAAGGGCTATAGTGATAAGGAGTGATCATCATAATATGTTATCTGATGAGAGCTAAAATTTTAAGACAACTTTGTGATAAAATAATCATAAACTCACCTTCGTGTCTTGATCTAAAAGTAACAACAATCTTTATTCAAAATTGGATGGCTAGAGAGGCTCATAATAATACTCAGTTATTTAACAAGGCAAATACCAGAAATTTTGAAAAAACTAAAAGATGTCTAGCGGAAAATCTTGAAGATGATGAGTAAAGAATACTTGGGTAGCCTAAAGAGACACAATATATAATACTTGAGAATCTTGAAGATGGAAAGTAAAGAATAATTAGGTAGCCTTAAAAGGCAGAGTAAAGAATACTTCAGAAGTTTGAAGAGACAAAGTAAAGAATACTTGAAAAGTCTAAAGAGGTAGAGTAAAGAGTACTTGAGAAGCCTCAAGAGGTAGAGTAAAGAGTATTTTGTTCTTACAAAGAGAGTAAAGAGTACTTGTGAAGCCTCAAGAGATAGAGTAAAAAATATATGTGAAACCTTAAGAGGCAAAGTAAATGGATGAGATTATATTTTTGTCATTATATTGTGTGACACTAAATTTTCTAAATATATATGTCTAAAATGGATGTTTATAGTAAATGATCTTGCTAACGAGTGTCTTAAAGATATTGGTTAAAAAGTTAATAAAATGAAACTTTGTCTTAAAAATACGAACTTAAACAATTACAGATGTAATGATTATAATATTGCTCCATAGAATTTTTCATTTTTTAGCTTTCTTAAACAATCTTCTAAAGATATTTGTTAGCATTCTCTTATAATAAAAAAGACAACGTGAGTAACATGATGACAATTGAAAACAAATAACATGATGACGATTGAAAACAAACTTTCCTCCTAGTCCAAGTCTTGGCTGGTCATGGATTTTGGATCCGACACTTCTAAAGTGAACACACTTTAAAGTGTAAAATGAATAATATCATTAATTAATTAATTAATTAAGTAACAAAGCACATCTCATGTAATGGTTGGGTTCGAAACCCTGAACTGAACTCCCCACTTCTCCACCTCTCTGGTGACTAGGTTACTTGACAAAAAAAATAAAGACATCCATAAGAAATTATGAATTTGTTAAATATCGATTGTTGATTTTCACTTTACATGATCGAAAATTCTGAATTTAAGTGTGAGAATTGGAGAGGAAGAAGAAGAAAGCGTGAGAATAGGGTCTAACTGTGGAAACGTTCTATTCTCTCTATGGTTTTGAGTCTAATATCAATCGTTAGCATTATTTAAAGATGTTATTATTGATAAAAGGTGTAACGTGACCTCAATGATCTCAAATTGATGGTGGATATTAATCAACAATCTTAATTGAACTTCAAAAAGTTGATGTTCCAATTGATTTCTAACACCATATAAAAATACATTATTTATAATTGTTGGATGCAATTAAAAGAGAGAAAAAAATTATAAAAATAATGTATACAATTACATGACATCAATTTTATGTTTAGACAGAGATAAGAATTACTACAACTCCTAAAAAATATCTCGGATTCAAACTAAGATAACCACAACAAATGTTTACTCTAACAATATTGACACTATCATATGAGTCTTTTACGGACACATTACTTGTATTAATGGAAGTATATGTGTAATTTTAAGTAAATTATTTGTAAAAAAAGTAAGTTATTTAAAAAAAATCTCATTTCAAATTTTGTTTTACAGTATTGATAAATTATTAACTTTAATTTATATCCAAAAAATTGTATTAATTAAATTGTCTTTTACACTTATAACTATTTATTACTTTTTCCAAACAAAATATATTATATATATAATATCTCTTTTTCAATTTTTTTTGAAAGGTTTCAAATCATTTATAAATGCAGTTAATAAAAGATAAATTTTAGAATTAATAGGCTTTAAGGTTGATAGATAAGGTTATAATTTATCTTTCATAAACTAAATTCATAAATTATAGTATTACTTTTTGAAAAAAAAAATTAAGGGTTTGAACACATCATCCTCGAGTTACAAAGCTAAGTTCTTATCTTTCAACTAACACCTCAAGTGTTACTTTTTAAAATAATCTATGATATTACTTGATAAAAATTGTTACTTTAAAAGTCCATCATTTGTGTCGAACTCAGTTAGTTTTTTACAATTCTTTAAAACAGATCTAATATTTTTTAAAAATTTAAAATGGCAAAAAGTTATTTTTCTAAAAGCACTGTTTTCAATTTAGTATGTAATAATTTATAAATAGAATTACTGAAAGATAACTAATAATAATTTTTATAAAGTAATAGATAATTTTTGACTAAATAATTTTGAAGTAATAGTTTATAAATGGAGTTAATGAAAGAGATATAAGGCTAACAAAAAAAAAATATATAAGGATCTTTTGGTGGTTGAGATGAGTCAAAATCTTCTCTGCTTTTTACCCTCTTCATTTTCTCCATTACCATAATATGACATTTGATCTTGTCGATCTCCCCCTTCATGGCCGCAGCTTTACATGGTATAAAGGGGATGTGAGTGCTATGAGCGACTTGATCGCTTTTTGTTATCGGAGGAGTGGAGTGCTAGATGGCCTAATTGTTTACAGGTAGCGAATCTGCGAGGGTTGTCTGATCATTGTCCGATTTCTTTGTCGGTTGATGAGGAGAATTGGGGTCCAAGGCCAGTTCGTATGTTGAAATGTTGGTCAGATTTTCCAGGTTACCATCAGTTTGTGTGCAATAAATGGCAATCCCTTAAGGTGGACGGATGGGGTGGTTTCGTTCTAAAGGAAAAATTGAAGTTGGTAAAATCAGCTCTTAAAGATTGGCACTTAACTCATACCCACAATTTACCAGGCAGAATTCATTCTTTAAAGGATCATATTGCGGAGTTGGAGTCTAAGGGAGAGTTGTCCGTCTTATCTGAGGAGGAGATGGTCGAATTGCATGTTTTGTCAACCGACCTCCACTCTCTTTCCAGGGCCAATGCTAGTATCACGTGGCAGCAGTCCAGGTTGTCTTGGCTCAGAGAAGGTGATGTAAACACTAAATACTTTCATGCTGTTATGACGGGTAGACGACGCCGTAATGCCATTTCTTCTATTCTAGTTGAAAGTAATCTTGTGGAGGGTGTCTCTATTGTTCGGGAGGCGGTGTTTAGCCACTTTCAACATCATTTTCAGGCGATCCCTATTATTAGACCAGGTGTTGAGAATTTGCAATTCCGTAGGTTGGCTTCCTCTGAGGCGGCCCTTTTGATTTTACCTTTTTCTGTGGATGAAGTTAAAGCAGCGGTGTGGGATTGTGACAGTTATAAAAGTCCTGGACCGGATGGCATACATATGGGTTTTTTCATGGATTTTTGGATGGAGCTAAAGCATGATATCATGTGTTTCATCTCTGAGTTTCATCGGCATGGTCGTCTAGCCAAAGGAATAAATAGTACCTTTATTGCTCTTATACCTAAGCTTGACAACCCGCAGCGCCTCAACGATTTTCAACCCATTGCTTTGGAGGGGAGTTTGTATAAAATTTTGGCAAAATTGTTAGCTAATCGCTTAAGGAAAGTGTTGCACTCTGTTATTTCCGACACCCAGTCAGCTTTTGTGCAGGATAGACAAATTCTGGATGGTATCCTAATTGCCAACGAGGCTGTTGATGAGGCTAGTAAATTGAAAAAAGACCTTCTGTTGTTTAAAGTTGATTTCGAGAAAGCTTATGATTCCGTAGATTGGGGATATTTGGACGCGGTCATGGGTAGGATGGCTTTTCCATCATTGTGGCGAAAGTGGATGAAGGCATGTGTCAGTTCGGCTACAACCTCTATTTTGGTAAATGGGAGTCCTACGGATGAGTTCCAATTGATGAGGGGGTTGCGTCAAGGCGACCCGCTTTCCCCTTTTCTGTTCCTTATCGCAGTAGAGGGCTTGAATGTAATGATGACTGCGGCAATGGAGTCGGGTCAATTTACTGGTTACTCAATTGGGGCGCATAACCCTACGGTCCTCTCTCACTTGCAATTTGCGGATGATACGTTGTTGATGGGTGTTAAAAGTTGGGTGAATGTTAGGGCTTTGAGGGCAGTGCTTCTCCTTTTTGAAGCTATGTCTGGGTTGAAAGTTAATTATCATAAGAGTTTGTTGGTTGGCATTAATGTCGATGATTCCTGGTTGCGGGAGGTGGCTTCTGTTTTGTCCTGTAAAATTGGGAGGATTCCTTTTCTTTATCTTGGCCTCAGTATTGGTGGTGATCCTAGACGTTTGGTATTTTGGGAACCGGTTATTGCTCGTATCAAATCTAGACTGTCTGTTTGGAGGAGTAGAAATTTGTCGTTTGGTGGTCGCTTGGTTCTCCTTAAGTCCGTCCTGTCTTCTCTGCCTGCCTACGCCCTTTCCTTCTTCAGAGTTCCCTCAGGTATCATCTCCTCTATTGAATCTATTTTACTTCATTTTTTTGGGGTGGGTGTGAGGACAATAGGAAAATAGCCTGGGTTGATTGGAACATTGTTTGTTTGTCGAAGGAGTTGGGTGGTTTGGGGGTGCGGAGGTTGAAGGAGTTTAATATTGTTGTGTTAGGTAAATGGTGTTGGAGGTGTCTGGTGGATAGGGAGGGTTTGTGGTTTCGGGTTTTGTCTTCTCGTTATGGTGAGGAGAGGGGGCGTCTTTTGGAGGGGGGGCGAACGGGTTCGGTGTGGTGGAGGGAGATTGTGTCTATTCGTTAGGGGATTGGGGTGGAAGGCGGGAGTTGGTTTGAACAAAGCATCCAGAAGAAAATTGGTAACGGCTTCAATACCTTTTTTTGGACGGATGTTTGGGTGGGGTCGGTTTCGTTTAGGGAGAAGTTCAGGAGGCTGTTTGATTTATCTGTCCATCAGGATGTGTCGGTAGGTGAGATGCATTCCTTAGGTTGGGGTGTGGGAGGGGGGCGTGGAGGTGGCGTCGTTGTTTGTTTGCGTGGGAGGAGGAGTTACTGGGGGAATGTAGGTCTCTGCTTTCTAATGTTATCTTGCAGGAATTAAATTCAGATGTTTGGCAGTGGAGCCCTAATGTGGGTGATGGTTATATTGTTCGTGGTGTGTATCAATTGCTCATGAGGCAGGAGGAGCACAATTACAACGCAGTCTCGGAGGCAGTTTGGCATAAGGGTGTCCCTTTGAAGGTCTCAATTTGTGTGTGGCGTCTCTTTCGCAACAGGTGGCCAACAAAGCATAACTTAATGCAGCGCGGTATTATTCATACCGATTCCCAAATGTGTGTCTCTGGATGTGGCCATAATGAATATGTAGATCATCTTCTAATTCATTGTCCCTTTTTTGGATCTCTTTGACAACATGTTAAGACTTGGATTGGTGTCTACTCAGTGGATCCTCAACATATTTTGGATCATTTTACTCAGTTTGTCTTCTCTTCAGGACGGTACAAACCTCGGCGTTCCTTTTTACATCTCATTTGGCTTTGCACGGCATGGACTTTATGGAATGAACGAAACCATAGGCTCTTCGATAATAATGTTAAATCTCTTTCGCAGCTTCTGGAAAAAGTTAAAATTACTTCCTTAGGGTGGCTAAAAGCCAAAAATGTTTGTTTTTCTTTAGATTACCATTTGTGGTGGCAGCAACCCCTTCATTGTTTGGGAATTGGCTGAGTGTGTTCTTTTCAGTAACTTATCAACTTTTTGGTTGTAATTTTGTTCTGCTTCTTCGGCATATCTTGTGCTAGGGAGCAGAATCTGTGGTAATATATCTCATTTTGGCTTGTTCAAAAAAAAATAATATGACATTTGATGCTTAAGAATATTAATGCAATAATATGATATTTTGGTGAATCTAATTATTTATATACTCTTTAAAACTATAGTAGCGGAGAGGAGAAATCAAGAGAGAAAATTGAGAAGATCCTAGCAGGGTTGAGGTGAGAGAATTAAGGGCTATAGTGATAAGGAGTGATCATCATAATATGTTATCTGATGAGAGCTAAAATTTTAAGACAACTTTGTGATAAGATAATCATAAACTCAACCTTCGTGTCTTGACCTAATAGTAACAACAATCTTTATTCAAAATTGGATGGCTAGAGAGGCTCATAATAATATTCAGTTATTTAACAAGGCAAATGCCAGAAATTTTGAAAAAACTAAAAGATGTCTAGCGGAAAATCTTGAAGATGATGAGTAAAGAATACTTGGGTAGCCTAAAGAGACACAATATATAATACTTGAGAATCTTGAAGATGGAAAGTAAAGAATAATTAGGTAGCCTTAAAAGGCAGAGTAAAGAATACTTGAGAAGTTTGAAGAGACAAAGTAAAGAATACTTGAAAAGTCTGAAGAGGTAGAGTAAATAGTACTTGAGAAGCCTCAAGAGGTAGAGTAAAGAGTATTTTGTTCTTACAAACAGAGTAAAGAGTACTTGAGAAGCCTCAAGAGATAGAGTAAAAAATATATGTGAAACCTTAAGAGGCAAAGTAAATGGATGAGATTATATTTTTGTCATTATATTGTGTGACACTAAATTTTCTAAATATATATGTCTAAAATGGATGTTTATAGTAAATGATCTTGCTAACGAGTGTCTTAAAGATATTGGTTAAAAAGTTAATAAAATGAAACTTTGTCTTAAAAATACAAACTTAAACAATTACAGATGTAATGATTATAATATTGCTCCATAGAATTTTTCATTTTTTAGCTTTCTTAAACAATCTTCTAAAGATATTTGTTAGCATTCTCTTATAATAAAAAAGACAACGTGAGTAACATGATGACAATTGAAAACAAACTTTCCTCCTAGTCCAAGTCTTGGCTGGTCATGGATTTTGGATCCGACACTTCTAAAGTGAACACACTTTAAAGTGTAAAATGAATAATATCATTAATTAATTAATTAAGTAACAAAGCACATCTCATGTAGTGGTTGGGTTCGAAACCCTGAACTCCCCACTTCTCCACCTCTCTGGTGACTAGGTCACATGACAAAAAAAATAAAGACATCCATAAGAAATTATGAATTTGTTAAATATCGATTGTTGATTTTCACTTTACATGATCGAAAATTCTGAATTTAAGTGTGAGAATTGGAGAGGAAGAAGAAGAAAGCGTGAGAATAGGGTCTAACTGTGGAAACGTTCTATTCTCTCTATGGTTTTGAGTCTAATATCAATCGTTAGCATTATTTAAAGATGTTATTATTGATAAAAGGTGTAACGTGACCTCAATGATCTCAAATTGATGGTGGATATTAATCAACAATCTTAATTGAACTTCAAAAAGTTGATGTTCCAATTGATTTCTAACACCATATAAAAATAATTATTTATAATTGTTGGATGCGATTAAAAGAGAGAAAAAAAATTATAAAAATAATGTATACAATCGCATGACATCATTTTTATGTTCATACGACATATCGCGGATATTTTTTATGGTATGTAGACAGAGATAAGAATTACTACAACTCCTAAAAAATATCTCGGATTCAAACTAAGATAACCACAACAAATGTTTACTCTAACAATATTGACACTATCATATGAGTCTTTTACGGACACATTACTTGTATTAATGGAAGTATATGTGTAATTTTAAGTAAATTATTTGTAAAAAAAGTAAGTTATTTAAAAAAAATCTCATTTCAAATTTTGTTTTACAGTATTGATAAATTATTAACTTTAATTTATATCCAAAAAATTGTATTAATTAAATTGTCTTTTACACTTATAACTATTTATTACTTTTTCCAAACAAAATATATTATATATATAATATCTCTTTTTCAATTTTTTTTTGAAAGGTTTCAAATCATTTATAAATGCAGTTAATAAAAGATAAATTTTAGAATTAATAGGCTTTAGGGTTGATAGATAAGGTTATAATTTATCTTTCATAAACTAAATTTATAAATTATAGTATTACTTTTTGAAAAAAAAAAATTAAGGGTTTGAACACATCATCCTCGAGTTACAAAGCTAAGCTCTTATCTTTCAACTAACACCTCAAGTGTTACTTTTTAAAATAATCTATGATATTACTTGATAAAAATTGTTAGTTTAAAAGTCCATCATTTGTGTCGAACTCGGTTAGTTTTTACAATTCTTTAAAACAGATCTAATATTTTTAAAAATTTTAAAATGGCAAAAAGTTATTTTTCTAAAAGCACTGTTTTCAATTTAGTATGTATTTATAAATAGAATTACTGAAAGATAACTAATAATAATTTTTATAAAGTAATAGATAATTTTTGACTAGATAATTTTGAAGTAATAGTTTATAAATGGAGTTAATGAAAGAGATATAAGGCTAACAAAAAAAAAGATATATAAGGATCTTTTGGTGGTTGAGATGAGTCAAAATCTTCTCTGCTTTTTACCCTCTTCATTTTCACCATTACCATAATATGACATTTGATGCTTAAGAATATTAATGCAATAATATGATATTTGGTGAATCTAATTATTTATATACTCTTTAAAACTATAGTAGCGGAGAGGAGAAATCATGAGAGAAAATTGAGAACATCCTAGTAGGGTTGAGGTGAGAGAATTAAGGGCTATAGTGATAAGGAGGGATCACCATAATACGTTCTCTGATGAGAGCTCAAATTTTAAGACAACTTTGTGATAAGATAAACATAAACTCAACCTTCGTGTGTTGACCTAATAGTAACAATAATCTTTATTCAAAATTGGATGGCTGGAGAGGCTCATAATACTCGATTATTTAACAAGGCAAATGCCAGAAATTTTGGAAAACTAAAAGATGTCTTGCGGAAAATCTTGAAGATGATGAGTAAAGAATACTTGGGTAGCCTAAAGAGACACAATATATAATACTTGAGAATCTTGAAGATGGAAAGTAAAGAATAATTAGGTAGCCTTAGAAGGCAGAGTAAAGAATACTTGAGAAGTTTGAATAGACAAAGTAAAGAATACTTGAAAAGCCTGAAGAGATAGAGTAAAGAGTGTTTTTTTTACAAACAGAGTAAAGAGTACTTGAGAAGCCTGAAGAGGTAGAGTAAAGAGTACTTTGTTCTTACAAACAGAGTAAAGAGTATATGTAGAGTAAAGAATATATGTGAACCTTAAGAGGCAAAGTAAATGGCTGAGATTATATTTTTGTAATTATATTGCGTGACACTAAATTTTCTAAATATATATGTCTAAAATGGATGTGTATAGTAAATGATCTTGCTAACGAGTGTCTTAAAATATTGGATAAAAAGTTAATAAAATGAAATTTTGTCTTAAAAATACAAACTTAAACAATTACAGATGTAATGATTATAATATTGCTCCATAGAATTTTTCATTTTTTAGCTTTCTTAAACAATCTTCTAAAGATATTTGTTAGCATTCTCTTATAATAAAAAAGACATGAGTAACATGATGACAATTGAAAACAAATAACATAATGACGATTGAAAACAAACTTTCCTCCTAGTGCAAGTACTCACTGGTCATGGATTTTGGATCTGACACTTCTAAAGTGAACACACTTTAAAGTGTAAAATGAATAATATCATTAATTAATTAAGTTACAAAGCACATCTTATGTAGTGGTTGGGTTCGAAACCCTGAACTCCTCATTTCTTCACTTGTCTGGTCATTATGTTACTTGACAAAAAAAATACAGACATCCATAAAAAATTATGAATTTGTTAAATATTGATTGTTGATTTTCACTTTACATGATCGAAAATTCTGAATTTAAGTGTGTGACCCATTTCGTTATTTTCAACGTGTGGAATTATGTGCTAAGATTTGGAATTTGGCCCGTCCTATGTGACAAGATTATCCGGGTAAGGTACGTTGCAACAAATTATGTCTTTCAGGTTCGTCAACCATTTTGAATTCCAATTTGATTTGAATTACTGAATCATTTCTAGAAATTTAACTGACTTTGAATCTTTACGAATCTATATTTATAAATGTATTTCTTTTTAAACAAGTTAAGATTATGGGAGGCACATCGATGTATGCAATGCAAGTCGCAACCCACTTTGGCATTATATGTCTATCCATTATCTAGTTTGGCATTATATAGTCACCAACGGTAACCTTTTGCTTATTAAAGAAAACTATAACTTGCAGGAAAACCCAAGGTGTTGTATCATCACACTCATGTACAACTTGATTAGCAATTAGTAAATAATTTGGTCTTCTCCAAGAGTTTCAAAGAATATGTTCACTAGTTCATTAGGAGTTGAGCAAGTAGCCATGTCTTTCTTTTTTACACTTTAATAGATTAGAAAGACAATCTTAATGTGTAGTTTGTTCATAAAAGACGGGATATGCAGTAATGTCATGCTCCATCAGTCTCTAATTATATAATACTATCAATTTATATTATAATATGAAAAATTAATACTGAATACCACATCTAATATGAAAAGGATAATTTGGTAATGACCACACACATTTATGACAAATTTATCACAACAATTTTTCTTAATACTTGTGATTTTCATTAGAGTAATGATATTTGTATAATTGTTTGATGACAACTTTTGTGCCAACCCCTTTTTTTCTCTTTTTTTATTAGTCAAAAACAATATAGAAAAAAAAAACAAAATTGTTTAAAAGTTGTCACAAAAAGTTGTCACAAAAGTTGTTTAAAAATTGTCACAAAAAGTAACATAATGAGAGTATGAAAGAGAATTGTTTAAAAATTGTCACAAAATTGTTTACAAATATAATTTCTCATAAGCTTTATTAAATGACCGCGAGGCATTCCCAAGTTTAAGTAGATTTTGAAACCATAAAAGTTCATTAGTTGCCGTGATGCACAGAGATTTAAGAGTTCAAAATGTATTATGCATTTTCTAGCACATGGTCAATGTACCAATCTCAATATCTCATTCTCATATGAGAAGAAATTATTTCAGACTTCAAATCTCAAGAAAGTTGTGAAACTAAATGCATGGTAGATAAATCCAATGTTTCCCAGACTCTTGACAAAAAGTAAAAAAAATAAATTGATATCAGTTTCTTGATCAGCTAAGGCCGTGAAATGCAATGTTAAGCGCCATGATGAAGCTCCGTGATGAAAACAATCAAAACTGAAACTGCATATCGGGAGCATATTCGAGGGCTTCAAGGTGAGCAGCCATAGCCTTATTCATTGGTGGTGGCCCACATCTCAATATCTGAAAATCGTTAGGGAACATGTTTAATCAGTTCTCTTCCCTATTACATTACAATTAGCCAAAACACGTGGAATTGTCATTTTGGAGGAATACGCAAAATAATGAAAAGGATTACCTTAATATCTTGTGCTGGAGGAGGTAAATGTGCTTGAATCATCTCTTTTGAAACAAATCCGACGCCACCATCCCATACCTCAGGAGGCTAAAGAGATTATATAACAAAATCAATTATTACAAACTCAGCTTTTTATACTAAAATAAGTAGAAATGTGCTTTTTAGGTACAAGCTCAAACCAATAACAATAACACTAATAAAAAACACAGGAAACAACCAAGTTACCTCCTCAATTAGATAACTAATTGATTCAACAATGTTAAAAAGATATTACAAAATAATCTACAAAGCGAGATATTACATGATAATCTATAGATATCAACACCAACTTAAGAGGTGATATGCCTCGAAAAAGCACAATCATATTAATCATGGAACTAGTGTTCAAGTTAAAATTCAGATAGCATGGTACAAGTGAACCCATAAAAAAATTGTAAAACAATTGTGTCAAAGACCTAGCTTTGTGGTCGTGGTCAAGTTAAAGGGTCATGGTCAAGTTCTATTAATTTTTTTCAAAAGTCCAATGAAGTATTATTGTCTTGTTAACAACCTTAAAATTTCTACAAGAACTTCTGAACAGAATCTTTTCTTGCTATAGCATGATAAAAGTGGACGCACCAAAAAACAGTAAAACAATATCAAAGACCTAGCTTTGTGGTCATGGTCCAAGTTAACGGGTCGCAGCTAAGTTCTATTAATTTCTTTCAAAAGTCTAATGAAGTATTATTGTCTTGTTAATAATAACCTTAAAATTTCTACAAGAAATTCTGAACAAAATATTGACATTTAGCTAGATTTTTCAAATCAAGGTTTGTCGGCACTTCGATATTTGATAATATCAAGAAAATATTGTATATGGTGAATCAACAAACAAAGCAAAAGTAACAAATGAGCAAGCAAATAATAATTCTAAATGCACAGCAACTAACCTGATTCAACACATAGTATATTTTAAACCGATCTGGATAGTTAGTAGCAAGACCATCAAGTTCTTCCTGCACAGGCATATAAGTAGATCTCCATTAGGCATTGGCCAGTGAGGAGAATTTGTGAGCATTGCATAAAGAAACAAACTCAGGATAACATAAAAAATAAAGACGAGGGTATATATTGCTTCTAAAACGAAACATTTTTCAAATTCTTTTGCACTAAAATTTTGAAGATAAAATTTTAAAATCTTCTAGCAATATGAGGGCACTGATAAAAAAAACCTCCGTAATGGATCCATCTGAACCAAGCATCAAGTTCATAAATTCTTAAGTGAAGAGTATCATATATCAAGTGGAAGGATCAGAGACATCACCTTCAAAAGAATGTCCTCAAATGTAACATTGGCATAGATAAGATGCACCTTGGTCTTGTCATTTGGGTTTTCTAATATTGCTCGAGCAACCTTGAATGACAACAAGCAAACAAATTAAGAACTAATGGAACTACAAGAAAGAATTTTCTTCTTAATGATAAACAGAAAAACAGCATATGTCTTACTAACATACTTGGAACATTGGAGTGATTCCAGAGCCTCCAGCTAGCATCCCAAATGCTCTAACCTCACCCGGTTGGTACTTGAAACGTCCCTGAAAGCAGAGACATCAAGATAGATTCATAAAAATTAAAAAGTATGTTAAATTGAATTGTGTGTCGCCGTTGGGTATTAATTGCACTAGTAACCATGGTTATCAAATTGAGATACAAATCATGAACCAGAATATTTTTTCAGATCTTATTATGATTCATAAAATACACTACCAATAAAAATGTAATTTTTTAGTGAAAAAACAAGTAACATAACAATATTATAAGCTGATATATTATATATGAACCTTAAAATATTTCAAGATTTGAGTCATATATCAAATGACAAAAGGAAAAGTAGTTGGTTATACAAAATTGACTAAAAAAAGTTGTTACACTAATTTTAGCTAGTGATCCATAAGAGTGAATGGGAATTCATCATAGTGAATTGGGATTCATTGTAATGAATCAGAATCCAAGTTGGGACTTATGTCCAAATAGATACACATTGGAGATTTGTATCGATTAGTTTCAATTTAGTATCAAATCGAGATACAACTCACATGTATTGCAAGATACTGATAACCATGTTTGCAACCACGATGAAAATTATGAAAATGGGAAGCCCTGAAAACTGTGTAAAAATGAGCTAAAAAGTTACCTTTGGTCCTTTAACAGCAAGATAGTCACCAACACGCATCTCACGGAAATGGTGTGACATCCTTCCTTGAGGGTACATCTAATAAAGCCATATTTTTGACAAAGAAGCAAGTAATTAAGGGTCAAAATGATGAATAATGCACATAAGTTAGAAAAAGCATAGGGATATAAAACCAATTATATACCTTGATAACTAGTTCAAAATGTCCAACATCGGAATCCAAAGTTGTAGGAGTATATGGTTTGATAACCTCGTCACCTTGACCATCCTTACCCCTGTTTGAAAAATAGCTTGTTCACAACATGACAAGAAAACATCTGTAAATAATTTTAAGAAATAAGGGCATGTTTGGATTGGCTTCTTTGAGCTTATCGATTGACATAAGCACTTGCGAGACTGTTTGTGAGAGCTTATCAAAACAGCTTATGACATGTCCATGAGTTGTTTTCAGCCTATTTCAATAAACTTTCCAGGATATCTTAAGTTGTAAAAACAACATAAAGCTTATACGAAAACAGCTTGACTTATTTTATCTTTTGTTATAGAAATAGCTTATACATAAGCACTTACATGATGAACATTCATGTTATAAGCACTTATTAAATTATTTATCCAAACATGGTCGAGTCCTACTATACTTGCTACTATTAAATAACTGAATATTTGCGATAGATATTCTCAACCAACAATACGAGAATATGGCGAGCAGTTGCAAAATGAAACATATAATGAAATAATTAGAGTGACATGAAAAATAGACACAAACAGAATCAGACAACAGAACCTGCAACTTATGTGTTGTCCAATTGGAAGACCCAAAACAGATGTGGGTGTTGGGAGTGAAAAAGTGAACTTTGCAACATTATGACTCAGCTGTGCTTTCTTGACAAGTTTAAACTCCCTGAACTGCTCTGGGTCCAAGCAAGCTACAACACACGTAGATAATATGAATGGATGCTTAAACTAAATACAAAAACAACCAAATTTGACAAAATAACATGAAAAATATGTACAAGAAAATGAGAAATATAATCTCCAAGTTTGAGTGCAACGAGCGAGCTTCACTTTACATTATCTTAGGATTCACTTTGGTTTCATTATCAAATATTTAGTTAAGGCCTTTCCTTTTCACTTGTGTAAAAAATAAGGTTCCATGAGTGTAAACATCCATGTCAAGAACTGATTTACATTGTAGCTTGTGCAGAGGAAAATGATTGTAAAAGACGTGTTTTTAGTATTACCACTAGAAGTACAACATAAATCAGCCTCAAAATATCATTGCCAACTCTATAGCACAACTTATTCATCCATTTATGATAATAATCGATGCAGAAATCTGCTAACATACCCCTAAAAAAAGCAGAAACCATGAAACCAGACCAAGAAAAAACTCAATTTTGAAAGAGAAAAACATGGAATCAAGAGCAACCAGTATGGAATAAACCTAAACCACCAAGCAGAGAAAGGTTTTCTAGTAACAAGAAACAAACTGAACTAAGAGTAAAAAAAAATGCTTTAACCAAGTGCATAAACAGAAATTTAAGCCCATGAGTTCAAATCACATAACTATCCATTCCAATGAAAATCAAATTAAAGATGCTATAAAGATACAACAAGCATTTTCCATACAGAACTTCATAACATTACCAATATTATGTGAAATATATAAACATACAATAACATTAGCAATACAAGATGATAATAACTAGTTTCATAAACAATACTATTACTAAGAATCTAAAAACATCCTTAAAAAACATCATTAACATCAGATTCTCGTAAACAATAAAAAAAAAAACTATGTTGGTGCTAAGACAAAACAGACCGAAAATTCAAAATATCCAGAAAATGAAAAGTCAATAAGCCCTTATGAAAAATTCAAAGCAGAAGCAAGAAATCTGAAGTGGGGCAAAGATGAAACCTTTGGACTTCTTAGAAGAAAGGAGATAGATAGCACCAAAACCAATGGCTACAACAGCAACAGCGACACCAACAAGAATTTGATTTTCTGGTGTTTGTAGAAAATCCATGATTTGAAAAATGGGTTTGTGAAAAATGGGTTTGGAATGGAGAATAAAAGGGAATGGGTATTGGGGGTAGGTGAAGAGAGTGAGCTAATGGGGGGTGTTTAGAAGAAGGGTGGTCACAGTGAAGAGTAGGGATCTGGTGCAACTACCACTGGCTCATCAATTCACTCAATTCATCAATTTTTTCGATAACTTTGGTGAAAAATATCATTTTTAAAGTTCAAAATTTAGATAAGATACATCATCTTTTGTTTACTGTATGGTGTTAAATTTGATTGACGTCCGGCCCTAATTTTTTAGTGAAAGAAACTTCATCTTCTCTCTGAGTTTTCTTTCTCATTCATTCATCGAGGAGTGGTGGTTTTAGGTTATTTTTTGACCTAGAATCACCTCTCTGCATCTTTTTTCCCTTTATTTCAATCTAAATAAGTGGTTTTCACATATATCAAGTTTTTCCTTTTGTGTTTTTTGTGTTTTCATCGTCTGAGTGAGGCGTTGTGTTGTTCGTCGTGACGTTGCAAATCCGGAAGCATGGGTATTTCGGTGACTTAGAATTTATCATATTATTTGTAGGTATTTTGTCGTTGTATGCTATTAACTTGGGTGATGTGATTTTGTTCGCAGATTCACCCTTTACGTTTTTAGCGATGTTGAACATGTTATTGTATCTGATGTACTCTATCAATTTGAATGAATGAATATCGTTTTGTTTTTGTCAAGCAAAAAAAAACTTTTATTGACTCAAATATCTTTTAAAAATATGATGAGGGAGCAATTGGCCTTTTTTAGATTCTTTTATGACAAAAGCGTAATTATAATTAGTCTTATCCATTACAATCCCAACGAACAATTGAATATGATGATATATATCTCTTATACGATATAATTTAACCAAAGTTTTAGGGTTTAAACTCAGAGTTTGAGAATGCAACAACAATATAGTGTTTAGTCAGTGTGGTTCAATGGATGGGAGAAGAATAGAGGGGTGGAAAAAGAAAGGGATGAAAATGAAAGGGAGATATATTAATTAAAAAGAAATGCTATGATCACTTCTTTTTAACACTTGTTCTATTATTGGATCAAACTCATGTGAATCTCACTATGTGAAATCCATTTCTAAAATGTGGTACCCACATGAATTTCACTAAATAAAAAAGTAGGGTTATAAAATGTTAGAAATAAAATGTTCATCGCAGACCTTTTAATTAAATAAATGTCCATGTTCAAAATAAGAAATGTAATAAAAGAAATTTCAATTGAATATACGCTTCTTTTACAAAACAAAATCAAGTATTTTAAAACTATTCCCCTAGTAATAAAAAAACTATCCCCTTGGTAATAAAACAAAAGTTTGTCTAATATATGTAATATTGCATATTTATTAAAATAACTAAAAATAATAAGTTTTTATTAAAAAACAACAATTATTTATTAAAAAGTGATATAATTTAATACAAAATATACAACTTTCAATGCAAGTTAAAACACGATAAAAAAAAGAAGAATTTTAAAACCAATTTACATTTATATCCTTAAAATCTCAAGGCACTCGTGTAGCTCGCGGATTTGACTCTGTAACCAACTTTTTTTATTTCCATATGGCCTATATGAAATGATAAAAAATGAATTGGGAAATGCAAACAGAATGGTAAAAAAAAACGGGCCAATTATAAAAAAAAAATGACGAGAAAAAAAGTGAACAAAAGAAAAGGACAAAAATAAGAGAATGAACGTGAAAAAAAAAAGATTGAACGTGGAAAAAAGATAAAAGAAGTTGAAAGTTAAAAAAAAACCTAATGTTAAAAATTCTGGACAATTTTGGAATTCAAAAATAAAAAATATAAACATCGTAATCTTCCCTTCCCTCCAAAAATCTTAAATTTGTAGGAAAGTAAAAAGTGGTGTTATGTGGGTTTTGAGCCTTCCCTTGCCTCTGCTCCAAAAATAATCATGTATCTTTAACTTATTTTTTTTTATTTTATCGTTTCCGTGTAGCGTTGTTTGTTATCATTTTTAGTCTAGATATGATGCTTTTTCATTTTCCGTATTGCAGCAGCGTTTATTTGATTAAAGTTGAAAAATTAGTTTTGATCAAGTGTCAATTCATTTATTGACTTTGACGTTGTCAATGTTACAGATCGGAAAACATTGGTATTTAGAACACTTGAATAGTCATTTATGTGCTTATGCATTTTGCCGCTTAATGCTACTAACATGGATGTCGTAAACTTACTCACAAATACATTATTCTTGTTGTTAACGGCTTTGAATTTGTATTACATCATTATACTCTGTTTATTTAAAATAATAAATGTCGTTTAGTTTTTAGTAAAAAAAAAGTTTAATAGATAAAGAATAATTAAAACTTCTTTGATATTCCAAAACACCGTATAAAGTGTGAAATTGTTTTCGCTTAAATGTCCTATAATAATATGATATGAACAAATTATTCTTTCATATTGTAACAAAAAAAAAAAGTATTCTTTCATATTACCAGACTCATATGTTCATTTTACAAAATTATAAATAAAAGAGAAAGAATCATATTTTTATTAAATTATCTTTTCCAGTATTGATGTAGTATTCATTATCGTCATAAATTATGAAAGACAAATTGATTCTTTGGTCTACAAAATAAAAAGTTGGAGCAAATTGATGTAGTATTCTTTTGTCTACCAAAAAAAGGTACAATAAAATTTCATATATATCAAAAATCGAAATAATGACCATTTCAATTTATGGAGCAAACCATTTGCACCTGCGTTATGGGTCTTGGTAAAATGAAAAGCTGGAAAAGAAAACCATGTGCTTGTGTACCACCAGGTCAAAACTGTTTTTTTTTTTTTGAAGGAAAAACTGTTTTTTTTGTTAATCATGTTACAAAATAATCAGATATTTAAATATTTTGTCAAAACTAGTTTAATTTCAAATTGCAACAAATACAATTTGAATGTCCAACCATCCTTGTCAAACGTCATTGGTGATCAATCTATTATTCATTTTCAATTATAAAATTATCCCCATAACTGGTTTTTTTTTTAATCATGTTACAAAATAATTAGATATTTAAATATTTAGTCAAAACTGGTTTAATTTCAAATTGCAACAAATACAAGTTGAATGTCCAACCATCCTTGTCAAACCTCATTGGTGATCAATCTATTATTCATTTTCAATTATAAAATTATCCCCATAACTGGTTTTTTTTGTTAATCATGTTACAAAATAATTAGATATTTAAATATTTAGTCAAAACTGGTTTAATTTCAAATTGCAACAAATATTCAAGCATATTAATGCAAATATTTTACTAATGTTGATCATGTTATAATCTTTCTTGTTTTATTTCATTTCACATTCAACATATGTATCAAGTCTAAAAAACAAAAATTTCATGTCTCCAAATAACCAAAAAGAAATTCTCATATTTTAATCAATGGAACTTAGCAAGATTCCCATGTATGCTCCAGACTTTGTGCAAATTGCATCTCTCTGCCTAATAGCACAGTGCTGTGATCTGCATTTTGAATTATGTTAATTTCAGCATTTGGAGCCTTTAACTTGAACTTAGTGATACACTCCTTTGGGACAACTTGATCTCTATCACCCTGTATTACATTTATTCTAACTCCATTTTTTGTCAAAATTTTCAAGTAACTATCCATGAATTTTGCTCCCCCACATATCACATTATGCATGGAATTCCAAGCTGATTGATGAGTGTGTCTAGTCATGTCTGTTATCAAGAAACTAAGATCCCTGAAAAAGGTAAAAAGAAATACATTATAGACTAATGAAACTAAGATCCCAGCCTCACATTATGCTAGTAACACTGACACTTCATATTCAAGGTGTGTCTCTGACACGACATCGACCCTATTCAATAATATAATTTTCTCAAGCTATTATAGGTGTAAATGTGTCCATGTCATTATCATATCCGGTGTATGTGTCCAGTGTGTGGTGTCTTTACAATAGAGCCTTTCAATAAATGGTTACTACCTCGTCCGAGTAATGAACTTTATAATCCTCTCCCATATCCTGTGATTTCTGCAATAGATAAGGCAAACAGTTCGACCCAAATGCTCATACCAGGACATAAATGAAGAACCAGCTGATAACATTGGCCACAATTTCTTTCCAGCAAACTTTTCAAGTGCTTTTGAACAAGCATCATTGTCCTCAGAAGAAGAGTATGGCTGCCACCAAAACCATAAGAAGAAAGTAAAAAGAAAATCCAGTGATATTTTCCAAAGACGAAGTGTGTGTCTGATTTCATGAATAAAACATCAAAATTGATATCAATGTTATCGAATTTGACGCAACGTTTATGGCCTCTATTTTACTCGGCCATAAGTTTGATGCAAATTTAATAAAATAAAAAGCAGCATGTACATGAACACTAAGTCTCACATCAAACTTATGGCCGAGTAAAAACATCAAAACATAAATCATTTCACCTTAAAATCAATTTAAATCAATCAATTGTACAAAATCTCAGAATCACGATGGAAAAATTCTCACCCAAACACACTAAAAGTATAGAAGTATAGAATACTTATTTTGACAGTAGAAGACAAGTGCCAAAAAAATATGTAGCACAGAAGTTTCCAATTTGGTTCATACCATTCCAATTCTTAAAACTTGAATGCAATATATAGTTTGAGTCCAAGGTACTTACAGGAGCAACAAGGGTGATTGATTTTACACAACTGGGATACTTTGCAGCCAAAGCCAATGCAATTACACTGCCCATAGAGTGTGCAACCAGATGAAAACTACCTAACTGCAATGATTGAACCACAGATTTCTCAATCATTTCCACATGATCCTTTAATGTGTACAAACAATCTCTTGGCTTTGGACTCTTTCCAAATCCCAACAGGTCTATAGCAATCAATCTGTAATTATGATTTACATTTTCACAGAAACATGGAAACACTGTTTGAGTCCAAAATGAGGAAGAACACATAAATCCATGCAAGAATATAACATTCTCACAAGGCTCTCCCTTGCAGTTTTCACCAGTGGCTGTAAAATAGAAATTATCCACAATATCAAAACCAGCTACACTTAAGAATGCATTAAAGAGTCACACAAAAAAGAAAGAATCAAACAAGGTTGTTTGGATAAACAGCTCAATTAACGCTTATGATATAAGCGTTTATCATATAAGTGCTTATGTAAGCAATTTTTATAACAAAAGACATAGGCCATGAACTTATATACATAAGTGATTATATAAGTGCTTATGTACAAGTTATTTCTATAACAAAATATCAAATAAAGTCAAAATGTTTTCATATAAGCTGTAAGTTGTTTTCATAAGCCATTATGGAGAGCTTGTGAAAGTAGGTTCAAAAAAGTTTGTAAACATGTCATAAGCTATTTCGATAAGCTCTTCCAAACAGTAACACAAATGCTTATAGCACTAGATAAGCTCAAATAAGTCAATCCAAACAAGCCAATAATAAAGTCAAACTATTTTCATAAAAGCTATTAGCTATCCTGAAGAGTTTATGAAAATAAGGTAAGAACAGCTTATGGATATGTTGCAAGTTCTTTCAAACAGTCTCGCAGGTGCTTATGTTATCAAAATAAGCTAAAAATAGCTTATGGATATGTTACAACTACCATACCTATTAAGGGTTCCTTAACAACAAAATGAAGTTTATAGTCATCACCACCACCATTCTCCCATGAAAGACAAGACTCACATCCACAATCAGACCAACTTTTCACTATCCTTCCACCACATTTTCCATTAGAATCTTCCTCCCTTTTTCTACCAAATCGAAGCAAACCTATTTCTCTAAACATGTTCTTCCTCTCAAACAAACTATCTGAAACACCATCATCTTCATCATTCATCACCATCTTCTTCTGTCTCTCCCATTTAGAGCAACAACAAGGAGAGGCCACCCCATCAATGCGTTCATCAAGGTATCTATAGATAACACATAAAACAGCATCAAGAAGATCAAAGATGAGGAAAACAATGTAACATATGATTGAGTTGAACACTCTAATACAATTGTTCATCCATTTTTTTGGTGAGCAGGAGGAAGAAACTGCTAGGGACATTGCGTGGTGTTGGTGTTGGGAATGAAACAAAATTCTAGTTTTCATTAATATGAATGAACATGTTGTTATTATACAAAAGACACTTGTTTTAATAAACTGAAATGCAATCAATTCAATATTTTATTTTTTAGAATCATTTTTCTATTATGTAAGAAAAGTTGACTAAACATTCATGATTAGTTATCTATTAGAAAGTACTACATCAAATTAAAGAGACAAAGACATATAAGTGATTAAGGAAGAAAAAGTGATGATGGAATGGAGAGTGAACAAGTGGAAATGCGTTTAGGATTAAGAGAATAATATGAAATGGTGATTGAGATTGAGACACGTAGGTAGTAGGATATTTAGCCACATTCACGGTCATGAATATTGTCTTTTCTTGAGACACTGAGAAATATTAGCCAACCAACGGTAGCTGTTCTTTGTTGAAGGAATGGTTCCATTGCATGCATGTCTTGTCCTCTACCATTCTATTGTCTTTCCTATTTTCCTAGTTTTCTACCGAAGTATAAATGGTTTTTCTTAAACCAAGGCATTCTTTATGTTTTTTTTTTTTTACTTAGGCATTCTTTATGCTGAGGGTAATTCTTGGACATAATTGAAATCTCTGTAAGGGATCCACATCTTATAGTATTTTTTTCATACACACCTATGATCAAATCCATGACCAAAATGTTTAAGAGACTGAGTTTGAACCCCACATGTGTTTTTGAAGAAATAAATATAAATACATTTGTAAATACTTTTTGAACTCGAAAGTCTTTCTACTTTAAAATGGGGCATCAACCCCTCACCGTAAATTTTTCACATCAAAAAATCATCTAAGAGACTATTATTTATGGCACAATTATGAGACTATTACTAAAATCACATATATTTTTAATTTAGTTATTTAATACTTCAAGTTTGAGTTGGTTCAGTAAAAAATAGATCGAGTGGTTTTAAAATTTTCAACTTCACATATCAACTCAATCAAATTTTCTAATATTTCTTTTATCCAAAAAAAAAATACGGTTCAATTTTTCTCAACTTACTCTTCAAACTCACTTATCAAAACAGTAAATTCCTTTAAAAATTTCACAAAAATAGTCGTAAATTTTCTCTCTTTCAATTAATTTTACATCCTAAATATCCATAAAATATTATCAAAGTTTTCATATTTATTATTTTAAAATTGATATAAACCTCAAATTCATGTAAACTGAGAGGGGTACAACAGTTGACTAATTTTAAAACTAAAGAGACTTGATTAATCCAAAAAGACTTGAAAAACTAAGCTTGGTCCCAAAAGTCTGTCCAAACTTAAAGGTCAAAAGTGTAATTAAACCATGATCTTACATAGATAACATTAGCATATACTTAAAAATGAAAGGCTAAAAAGTGTCTTTGGGGCATTTAAGGGATTAAAAATAGAAAGAAAAAAAAAAAGATAACATTTGTATTGAAAATAAGTCTTTAATTTCTTAACAAGTGCACCTCGGTCACTTTGTTAGCATGACCTTACTTAACAAATACACTTGATTTGACCATAGAATCAAGATAGAAAACATGAAAATATTGATTTTAATGCATCACTTATTTATGAAATATGACAAGCTAGTCCCCATCCCCAATATGAAATAAATCAAGGGAGCCTCAACAGAGATAGATAAATAATTGATGTCAAAATTCTCTTACAGATGTCACAACAGAAAGTTTTTAATATTCATGTTTTCCAGATCTTCATTTTCCTTTTGTATAATTGCTGGTAAAACTTTAACATCACCTTCAAAAATAAACACTACTCTTCAGCTACCTTCATTTTCTCTCTTAACAGGATCTGAGCTCACAACTGGAAGATTTCTTCGGTACTGCTGAGATGTCAATCTCCTTTCCATTGATGTTTTCCGCTTGCTCACAACGAATCTGTTCACCCCTTTACGCATAGGCATTATTGAAGGAAAATCTTCGTCTGGAATCTGACTGAGCTCAGAAATATCCTTAATTTGGGCAACACGACGGAACCACCTCTCTGCCTTTGCCTCCTCGGACATATCCAAAGGATCCGGTTCCCTGACCGCTGATCCCTCTAAACTTTTCCCTGACCATTCTGTTCCAACACTCTGGTTCTCAGATGCTGAACCTGTGGATGAACTCTCAGTCAGATTTGGCACATGATCTTGATTGAAATCCTGACTTGAATTTCCACTGCTTGAAGCCGCATAAGTAGAACCAAAACGATTGTTTTTAATTGAGATCAGATCAGAAGAAGGTTCTGGACTCTGTTCAGGTCTAGCTCTAGCATCACCTGACATCTCAGTCCCTTCAGATACCGAGGATGATTCAACATTGGACCTATCTATTGAATTTGTTCCATCTTCCTGTGGTTTGTCCTTTTTGGCAAAGTAATCTGGGGGGAAGGGTACAAAGGGGACAAAGTTAGTATTGCCAGATTGCTCCATGGCCAAACGTCTCTTATATGCTGGTGTTGTCAAGGACCGGTCCTTTTTCTTGCTAACAACAAATCGATTTTCTCCTTTACGCATCGGCATTATTTCAGGGAAATCATCATCGGATATTGCACTTGTTATATCTGGAACATCATTCAGCTCCGCAATCTTTCTAAACCATCTATCGGATTTTTCAGCTTGCTCTTTCTCTTTATCCTTGATGACGTTTTCACTTGAAGAGTTATTAGAAAGTTGTGTACTGTCAGTGTCACCAGAACTGGCATATGATGGAAAAGGGGGAAGAGTATTAGTGTTTTTCCCTTTCACATCTTGGAAGTGTGATGTGTTGCTAGCAACTGACGGTTGCCTTTCTCCACTGAAACTTTGTTCAACTCCCATGTTTTTGTAGTCAGATCGAGGAGGGCCAGTTGAACGACCTAGAATGTCATCCAGAGTATCATGAGACTTGGCTGACTCCCCAGTTTTATAGTCCTCAACTTCGGGAGCATCGTTATTTCCCAAGCTTCTCTTGTATTGAGCATTGGTCAATCTCCTCTCCAGTGGAGTTTTCCTTGTGCTTACAACAAATCTATTAACTCCTTTCCTTAATGGCATTATTTCCGGAAAATCTTCATCGTCTACCACACTGTTAATATCAGAGTTGCTGTCTAGTTGAGAAACCTTGTTAAACCAACGTCGTGCCTTCTCTTCATTAGCCACCAACCTAGCATCAATATCTGAAGTATTAGAATGGTTTACATTTCCATACCCTGGATGTGATGTGGTATTTGTGGAACCCAAAGATATTTGTCCAGGCCGCTTGCAATCACACCGTAAGCAAGCTACATTCCTCCCATAATTATGAAAATCACACCTTGAAAACGAAAATCCTGTTAATTGGATGCATGCATCAAAACTTCGGGGGAAAAAGATTCAGAGGTGAGAAAAATACTTACTGAGGACATTCCCATTCTCCTCCAGTCAGTTGTCTTTTTGGCCTTGCTTCTTCACATTCAAGACATTTAATATTTCTTGCAAAATTCATGAAATTACACCTGCCAATATTAGAAAAAGGGAATGCTAATTCATCAGTATGTTATATAATACTTGTAAAACAGCTACGACATTTTCTCTACACTCACCTTTGTTTTCCAGCATTACACAATATGACAGTTTATTATTTCACTGGGACTCAAGAAAAAACTTGAAATAATTTTAAAAATACCTTGGGCAAATCCAATCACCCCTTTTCATTTCAATGTTTTGTCCAGGAGGCATTGTATGCCCAAATCTACCACCAGGTATTTGATTTTGCACTGAATCAAAAGAGTTAGGTCTAGGTGTACTATAACTCAGCTTGAAAAGTTCACCAAATAGGTTTCTGACAGAGGATTCAACAAGATTTCTGTTATAGAGACTGTTCCTTTCTGAAGAGACCAAGCAGCTACTTGCATAACTCAGCATAAATTTCATCAGATCAACCATATTTGCTTTATCAGAGTCCAAGGCCTGCATATCAAGCACAAATCAGAAACCACTTAAAAAACCAGTCAAAATTTGAAATTGAGTGTTTGTTAAGACATGAAAGGAGTAATGTTCCATACAATATGCTTATTGTTTCTCAAATAGTTTAGAACGAGAAGAAAAGATAAACAGATATTCAGGATTTCAGGCAATTTCCACTTTTCTTCATTTCTTTAAACCCAAGAGAAATATGAATTTAAGAAAAGGCCACATGATCAGAATTTCCAATCACCAACTGATTTTTTAAATTGCTTTCTATTATCCGATTCCATATACACCAATATGCTTCTTATGCAGCTAAGGTGTTCACTGTTCAATAATGACAATAAACAATAACAATAATAGGAATGTAAAAAGACCATTGACTAAATTTGAATGTTGTATCTTGTAATAGCAACCACGTTTTGTTAGGAAAAAAAGCCTACTGAACGTAAAGAGCATAACATAAAAGAAAACTCATCGCTAAAGCCAAGTCTGTTCCAGGAGATTTAAGATGAAAAGAAGTGACAGAAATTGACATATGTAACCTGTAGTCTAGATATGTTATAATTCATTAACCATCACTCAAAAATGTTTTTCATGCCAAAGATTGCATAAGATCTAACATGAATTAAAACAAATAAAAAAAAATTCCATATGATACTTCAGCTCAAACATAAGACAGAGGACTTAGAATAACAAATAGTTATACATATATCATAACAATCTTAAAAAATGATACCAGACTAAAATGAAATTTATAGAGTGGCAAAAATGAACTTTACTACATTTGCATCTATCTATATCATGAACAAATATAGTAGGCCGGCAGTTTTCTATCTTTATTATTTTTTCCTGAAACTATCAAAAATACCTTCATACAATTCAAATAGTTTCCGAGGGGGGTTGGGTAACTCAACTGATTTGAGCTAAAGGGAAAAGGAGTTGGAGGTCTTGGGTTCAAACCGAACGAAGGACTAAATATTAATCTAACAAACTAACTACTAACATTTGCCATTCAAAAAAAAAACAAATAGTTTCCAACTGAACTATAGAATTAATTATAAAAAAAGTAAAAGTATAAAATAGACTAACTTAAAAAACTGAATAAATAATAATATTCTACATTCTCAACAAATTTCCCTTCTTTCTCTCCTATATAATCTTATCTCCAGAACTATCATGCAGACAGAGACCAATTTCCAGTAAATATAGAAGAATTGAGAAACTTAACCATAAAACAATAACTAGAGAGACAAGCAGAGAACAAAAGTCACTCTGGCGGCAGTTCTATGGCAGTTTTTTGCAGAATCCCAAAATGGAAACTTGTGCAAATAAATGGCGTCAAAGTTTTAATTTTAAAAGAAATTAATAGGCTTCAAACAACCAATATGAAAGATCATACTTTTGAGCAGGAAGTTTAAGGACAGTTACTACATTACATAAATTTGAAAACTAAGAGCACCACCCTGGATCAATTCTATTTGTTTCAAACAAGAAAATAAATAGAAGGGGCCTAAAGTGCCCCCTACCCACCCACTAGCCTACTAAGGATAATGATTTATGAAAAACTAAAGAACTTGAAGCTTCCAATCTAAGAAACGCTAACCACACTCATAATGTCTAAGGTGCAAAACACCACAAATGGAGAGACGGCATGAAAGCACAATTTTGCATGGCAATATAAGGCTCTTGCTTCTGACAAAGTGCCGCCTAGTTTCTTGTCTTATAATGTACGGTGTTATAGTGCTAGAAAGCTTACAACAACAAGTCAACAACCAAATCTAATCCTACTAAGTGGGCTCAGTCACATGGATTAAATTACGCCATAATGTTCTATCATAAACATATTCAAATCAGCAAGTTCGTACATTTACAAACGGTTCATTTTGCAGTCCCAAAAAGCACTACTGCAGTGTTACAAGGGCACATTTTGATTGAGTTATTTGGGCTTATCTACTTGCATAAACCCTTTGTGAGACTATGTGGGAGAACTAATGACATGTTCATAAGTTGTTTTCCGCTTATTTATATGCTCTCCAAGATAGCTTATAGCTTATACAAAACCAATTAAACTTTATTTTATATTTTATAATAGAAATAACTAATACATAAGCGCTATAATCTGAAAATTAAGTTGTTTATCGAAACAAGGACAGAATATAAAGCATGAAAAAGTATCACTAACAGTGGAGTCACCGTTGGTTATAAAAGACTTCATCTTCGAAACAGAATCCTGCGAGTCCGAGAACATAAACGGAGTACCGTGTTCAACCACAACCGCAACGTCTTTCATAGAAAGCAACCTATTGAAATCAAATTCAATTCAAAATTTCAATTCAATTCAATGGAAGAGAACAAAAAAAAAATCAATGAAATTTGGAAACACTAACAAACCTGAGAAGGTTAGGTCTATCTCGAGCAAAAGCCAAACAAGCACTGACCTCAGCCTGCGGCACTTCTCCGGTGGAAGGAAAACAATCGCCGGGGGAAGTGTAGCCGGCGGAGGAGATGTGTGAGAGAAATCTGGAAAATTCTGGCCATGGATGGTGGGTCCCACTGAGGGGAGATGAGGTGGGTTGGGTGTGAATGTGTTGTTGTTGGTGTTGTGAGGCTTTGAGTTTGAGTTTTGGTGTGAGAGAAGAAGAAGAAGAAGGAGAACGAGTGAATGACGAAAAGAGAGTGCGGTGGTGGAAATGAGAGGAGAAAGAGGGAGAGAGGAGACGGAGGTTGTGGCGGAGAATGAAGATGAACCTTGGGGCGGCGGCGCCGCCCATTTTTGCCGGAGGAGGATGAGATAGGTCAGACTCTGCACCTCTTACTCACCACAATCGAACCATATTTTCCTTGGGAGCAATGAGATATTGAAGTGATCCACCGTGAACCAGTATCGTAACCAAATATACAAACCCATTAGAAAATCAAATTTAAACCCAAACCATAAAAAAATCATATTTAATTTGGATGTAATTGAATATTTTTTTGGTGGTTTGGTTAGTTTTGTGGTTTTTATTTTACCAATGAATTAAATCACATCAAACTGCAATATAAGAGAATATATGTCATTCAACTTACTACTCATAGAAACTCAAACAACTTGGGATATGTCAATGTAACGTGACATTGACCAATCACAGTGTGTCACATGTCATTCTTTATTTAAAAAAATTAACAAAAAGCAAAAAATTCTTGTGAATGAGAGAGAAAAATCAGTTGTCACATTGTGGCTAGTCAATGTCACATGACATTGATACCACGATGTCTCTCAAGTGTTGTTGTAGAAACTCAATAATAACTTTTATAAAATGGCGAAAAAAATCTTTAGCTTACTTTACTTTTTATTTCAAAAATGTATTTATGTGATTTAATTTCGTGTTACTTGCACTTTTATAAATCTCTTTATGTTAGATGTATCTTAAATTATAGAAACTCAATGAAAACTTTTAAAGAATGATAAAATCTCACCATAGAGGGTTATTTTTGGTGCATCTTTTAGTTTTGGTCTATGTTGTTGAGAACATTATTGGATGAAAATAAAATTGTAATAATGGATGAAATATGAAATATTGTTGGAAATAAGTTGTTTTTAACTTGATTTTAATGTTTGGAAACAAAAAAGTGTAATGTATCGCAAAAAACCACAACAATCGCACCAACTCAAACCACATAGGTTTGGTTTGGTTTTTATTTTAAAAACTAACCGAACCAAACCAAACCACAAATTTTTTTATCTTACGGTTCGGATGATTTTTAGCCTTAAAATCAAACCAATCGGTACTGCGAACACCCCGAGTACTAAAGATTGTTTAAAATTTTAACACAACATACATAGTCTTTTAACCATAAAAATTGACGGTCCTCCTTATTTTTATGATTGAAATAATGATTTAATTTACATTATTTGATTAAAATAACATAAAATAAATATGTAGTTTGTATTGTAGACATCAATCAAATTATCATCTTAGTCACATATATGAGAATGATAGTCATTTTTTATTTCTAACTGTTTTTTGAGTAATTAAAAATGTATAAATACGTAGTTTGTTTTAGAATAAATATTAAGTATTGTACTCTTCCTATTTAATAAAAATACCCAACAATACATTATTTAATAAAATAAAAACAGTATAATATTACTGATATTGTTTGAAAGAACTTATTTGGTAAGATACATAATTATAATCATCTTTGATAAAAAAAAAAAAAAAAAAAAAACTAACTCCTTCGTCCTCATCCCCTAATCCAATCCCGTTATGCCGCGATGTAGCTTTAGTAGGCAATGGTGCAACACCTCCAAGGTTGCATCATCATTTTTAACCCTATCGGGTTCGTAACACCCACAGGTGGTCTTTCAACTACACTGCTGCCATTGATCGGTTAGGTTATGTACGTGTTCCTCCAAGAGGTGAACAGTCCGCACCATCAGGAATTACTCCAATATAATTATGAATCTAAGGAATATCTAAACAAACAACACGAAGATAACACCACCAATTACTTTTTGGCTAAAGTGTACTTTTGGCATTGCGATTTTGGCCCCTTATTAAAAAAAAATGAAAAATTTGGCCCCCAAAAATTTGCTCCTTTGCAATAGTAGTCCTTTTGGCCAATTTTGACCTAGTCAACGCTTATGTGGCAGGCCACGTGTGTAATTTTTTAATTAAAAAAATTCAAATTGCCACATAATCTCAAGGTATCGTTGAGGTATCGAGGCTCCCTAGTGGTATGGTTCGATTGGGCATCATGGACAGCGAGAAGCTTCTCACAGAGCGCATATGAAAGAAAGGATGCTTGCCATTGAAGGTGGTTCTTGCTTTATCAATAATAAAGCCTTTTTTTTTTACCTTACCTTTGTATTCGTTCGCCAAATCTTGCTTTGTTTCATCCAAGCTCTGAATCTTCGTGGAAGAAGAAGAAGCGGTTCACCAGCCACTACATCTGTGGATCCCACCAAATCATTAAACCTGGCGGCTGCTCGCTCTTTGATCAGTGATTCGCCGACTACTAGATCGATGAATAATATCTCCAAAATCTTCTTTTTGATCAGTGATTCACCGCCCACTAGATCCAGGAATCCCACCCTATTCTCAAACCTGGTGGCTCGGTTGATTGGCACTCATGTAGGCTCATCTTGCTCCCTTTTATTTTTTATTTTTTTTTATTTTTTAATTCTTCATCTTACACACGTGGCTTTTTTGTTTTTTTTAAATAGCTATTTACACACGTGGCGTGCCAGGTCCTTTAATAAAGTGACACATAAGCATTGAAAAAGTCAAAATTGGCCAAAATGACTACTATTGCAAAGGGGCAAATTCTTGGGGGCCAAATTTTTCATTTTTTTTAATAGGGGCCAAAATCGCAACATTTTCAAACTTAGGGGGCCAAAAGTACACTTTAGCCTTACTTTTTCCAATACTGGCAAAATCTCTGTCACAATCAACAATTGAATTTATTCTTTTTATTGATGTGCAATGATTTAAAAAATAAACAATTTTTTTTAAAAAGAGTAAACAACTTAAATCATGTTAAGAAACTAGTCATTACAATATTTAATTTTAATGTGAATTGATTCATAGCCTTAACAAAGAGAAGCATTACCGAACCTTGGTAAATGTATGTTTTATTAATTGAAGAAAAGATAAAAAAAACACAATTAATATATTATTAATTTTAAATTAAAAAATCAATTTTGGATATTAGATAAATCACACATAATTCATTTTTGGATAAAACTTATGTGCATTTTCTTAAGTGCATTTCAGCATTTGTATGGTTCTTGAGTTCTTCACATAAAATTCAATTGTTGTGATTATAACAGACTTTGAGAAAACCGTGAATTTGAGAAAGCATCGGTAGTTATAAGTACTTTATTTAAAGAACCACACAAAAACCACTTAAGAAGATGCATATAAGTTGTGTCCTTCATTTTTTTTTATCATTCTCGTGAATACAAACATGATTTTTGAAGTCATGTATTTCAATCACAAGCAACAACACCAACTAAATGCACAAACCAACAATATATTTTGTAAAAAATGTGTGTCTCCCTCATTATTTATATATTAAATATGATGTTTGAAGTCATTCATTGTCGTGATTGTAAAATTTAACCGTTTTTACATTTAAGTAATATGTATCTATTATCCGTCACTTTAATCCACCAATAAATTTGTATTTTTTTGCACACTCTTTTTTCAATAATTTTGATGTGTTATCTTGCTCTCATAACAAACAATTGTTAGTTATTTTCTCTCTTTTCAACAAATTCTTGCACTTTTTCACAAATTATATCGTTTTTCATTTGAATTGTTCTTTTATTTTGCACTTGAAATTTTCAACAATGCTACTTTGGGGGTTTAATGGACCATTAAAGCTAAATCTTTTTTTAAAGGCATTAAAGCTAAATCATTATTGATCCAAAAAATAAATAAAAAATAAAAAAGCTCACAATCTTAGCCTTAATTTTCTACAACAAATTTTGTATTTAAATCATTGTTATCTAAATGATTAGTTGTTACATGAAAGCCTTAAAATTCAATAACAAATTTATTACTAATATATTAAAAAGGGTTAAATATGTTTCTGGTCCCTACATTTTGTGCGACTTTGAAAAATAGTCCCTACATTTCAATAAATGTTTTTAAAATCCCCATATTTTTACTCCGTTAGCATAAATAGTCTCTGTTGTCAATTTCTTACCTAGTCACCAAACGGAATGGTGATGTGGCACATTTTTTTTTACTGTTTTTTAATGGATTGGACCGAATGAAATGGGCAAAATAAGACCCGACCCATGGGTCCAACCCATTTCATAGAGGATTCCAATCCCTAAAACCCCAAATTTCCTCTTCTTCCTGCTCGCGTTCTCTCTTCATTCCCAAATTGAGAGTAACTAATAAAATCACAAAACATTTTATTTTGCCAACAATACACTAAGCTATGAAGTCCGGATACATGTACGGGTACGATACGAAACGGGTACACGGATACACAAAATTTTTTAAATTTAGGATACGATACGACTAAAATACGTTAACAAAAATTTAATACTAAAACTTATATGTGTGTAAAATACTTGAAGAAAATAAGCATTGATTACCCTTCATTGTTATATGTATGTAAAGTTTTCTTGTAAACCATATTATATATAATTTTAAGTGGTTCATCGAGAAACAATTCTACTGATGCATATCTAAAATTGAATGATATACATCTCTACTGAATTTTTACAACATTCTCACTTTTTTACCTTTCATCTTTTCTAGGATACGTACCTGTGAAGTATCTTATAAGTATCATTGTGTATCTATGGAGTATCCTATAAGTATCAGATAAAATATTTTTTAAAAATTAAAATAATTAATTTCGATACTTTGTGGGTACATATCCACGAGGGTATCCGTGGAGTATCGGTATCCGATATGGGTACGTCTCTGTTTTGGAGTATCCGGACTTCATAGACACTAAAACTTTGTTTGAGAGTTTGAAGGGGAGGGGAAGGAAGGGCTCTTGGGGGGGACAAAAATATATGGGAAATTTGAGAAATCTTTTACATTTTTTGAAATAACATTTTTTTAGAGAGTGATAAATTAATGTTTATGATTAATATATTTTTAATATTAAGAATATTGAAACAACATATATTAAATTTGAAGAATTCATATAAACCCTCTCAAACTCCCCAAAACCCTCTTCCAATACAATTTTTTAATTCCTCCAAATAAGGAGTTTTATATTATGAAAAAAAATAAGCCCCTCAAAGCTCCATCTCCCAATGTCCTCTATTTCTTCCATCTCCCAATGTCCTCTATTTCTTCCACTTACTCCTTCTTTTTTCCAAATCCTTCCCTCTATTCCCCTCCAAACTCGCAAACAAAGCCTAAACAGACACGTCATCACCACTCACCATGTTTAACAATAGACATTCAATTCATTTGAGAAACATTTTAGAGAGTCAAGATCCAAATTGAAATATTGATAATTTTAAGGCTTAAATATACTTTTGGTCATTTATCTTATTTATCTTTTACAAGTTTTAAATAAAATTTGAAGTGCCAAGGCTGTGGTGGTCAATTCCTTAAACCAGGGCGATGGGTAGGGTTGGTGGCTATAGACTTCACAACAAATCAAATCAAACGTTGCTAGAGATGGAATAGGAGGCTAGAGTTTGTCACTCTTACTGTGAGAACAAGAAGTGTACGGATTATGGCTAACATGGATTGTGATGGAGGTGAATTATTGTATACATGTGAATTTTGTCGGGCTCAAATTAGACATTAGTTGTTAACCGACACTATTGAATCGTCTTCTACCTACTTGATTAAGATATGATTTCTTTTGTTTTTAGGCTTCTGCCCTCTTGATTTCAAAAAATAAAAATAAAAATCCTTGCACTTTCAATGTTATTCAATTCTGAAACACTCCCCATAGTAACAATTGACACTTAAACATTGCACTCACACTTCTAATCGAAGACGTTTTCCGGTGTCCACCACTGACAACACCAAAAAATGTGATTGCATTGCATTATGTTATTTTCTCGAATTATCAATGTCAATGTGTCGGTGTCGTGTTCGCCCTTCATAGTTTACACAAATGAAAAAGTGATATTAATTTCACCTAAAAGGATTACCATCTAATTAAGACTTTTGCAGACAATAAATCCTGCTCAACATAGTGTATTTCTGAAATCAATGTAATTGTCGTCATGGTATCAATATTCTGAAGAAATATTTCTCAAGCAGAGATTAATTAGAACAATTATGTCTGTCGTACGTGCTCCATCAACTATTCACCAACACCAAACATTCCCATCTTGTCTTTAGCAAATCCTACATTCTTCATTATAGTTTGTAACCCGCCAATGCCACCAAATTGCTTCAATATTTCTGGAGGGAGGGCTTTGCCCATGTGCTGCACATTCACATTCATATCTCGGGATGATAGGGCACTCATGTTACCCTTTGGCATTTTAAACCTTTTCCATATCTTTGCAAGACGTTTGCACTCTTCCATCATCTCCAACACTTCCCTGACTTGATGACCGGAACCTCGAGCTATTCGCATCATACGTGATTCATTCATGAGCTTTGGGTTTGAACTATCCAACTCTGAAACATTAGCAATTACTCACGTTTAAGTAAAAATATACTATATTATTTCAATGACAGCATAAACATTGCATGCATAAAGTTGGTATTTTCAACAATCAATTCATAATGCATGCCTTTGTTTGTCATTGAATCCATCATTGTCATGTAACACTTAGCTTTTGTCTGGCTTTCTTTCTCACGGCCTTTTGGCATTAGTTCAGCACTAAATCCTGGAAGCATGGAAAACACCTACATATATCAACGAATGAGTCAAATAAAATAGCATTCACTATTAGATAATTAGTATATATATAGAAACTATAAAACAAGCGCTGATTAGTATCTTATGGCACATCAAATGTAAATTAATATAAATAAAAAGTCAATGAAACGTAGTTAATAACCTCGTTGATAGGACCCATTTTAAGTAGGCTATGAAATTGGTCATACATAACCCTCAAGCTGAAGTTTCCTACTGACAGATTTTGAAGCAATTCAGGCTTTTGATCCACAGGAATAGCTTTATGAATTGTGTCCATCAACCCGGACAAGTCACCCATGCCTAGTTCAAAAGCCAATTGCATCTATCCATGACTTTGATACTAGTGTATTATCAGCTGTTACGCTGGTACTAAGAGAACCACCACACCACCCTTGGCATGGCCATCCATTTTGGTGAAAATTACAGCTCCAACAGCAACACTCTGTTTAAATGCTTGCGCCTGACCAATACTGCTATCCATAACAAATATAACAAGATCTGGTTTCTGAACAACAAAAAGAAAATATATTATATGCTTTATGAAATAGTTTCAAATGCATATAGTTAGTATAAACAATAATAATTACCGTTGCTTCTGAAAGTTGACGCATTTCTTCAAATAGGGCAGCTTCTTGTTTGTGCCGCCCACTAGTATCAACAATTATTTGAACCACTTTTGTTGACAACTTGTGGGACAACATAAATATATAAAGAAATAGGAGTATTGACACAAAAACCAAAGCAATAAAGAGACGGAGTAAAAAGACAATATGAGGATGAGAGAGAAAGTTGTCACAAAATGGTTGTTCAAATATCATTTTTCTATCAACAATTATAAGATCACAGTTTTGTTTCTTGAATCTCTCCACTCCTTCCACAGCAATTTTGACAGGATCTGACTCCATATAGCTTCCAAAAAAAGGAATGTTAGCTTTAGTGGCATTTTGCTTCAATTGATCAAATGCACCAGCTCTAAAGCTGGCTTCCATCCTTTCTTCTTCTGATAATAATGCGCATATTTTGTACAAGTTGTAGTCTTTCCAGAACCTGGATTTCATTTTAATAAGTATCTGATCAAAAAATGCTGAATTTTATTGGCACGTGCCCGTCTTTTCGCTAGTATATATAGTATAAACGATCAACTACATCTATACTCCATTTTTATAAATAATTCAAGCACATTATTTATGTATTCAATCTAAACCTCAAATTAGATGCTAGGAGCAATTTGGGTGGAGAAATGATGTCTGTTTTGTACAACTATTTTTGCACAACTTTTGAAACAACTCATATTTTTATTGTGTTCTTTTCCTCTTTCTCTCATTATTATTTTTGGCTCAAAAAAAGGGAAAAAGAAGTTTATCTCAAAAATTATCCTAAAATGATTGTATAAATATAATTTCTCTCGTGAGTGAGCCTGCCAATGTGTTGCAACCTTTCACCATTTTAGAGTTAAAAGAAAATTGGACAGCTGTCATCACCGTTGCTTATTGACGCATCATAACTTTGAAACAAAAGGGACTAAAATAAAATTATTTTCTTTTGGTTTGTTGCAATAAAAACAGGGTTCAATATACAATAATACATATGAATAAAATATTATTGTGTGATAAAGTTGTGGTTCTAATATTAGTTCTTTAGTGTTTACCATTGGAACAAAAAAAAAATAGTTGCTTCAAGATGATGTGGTTAGAGGACCCGCAAAACAACCTTTGGTAAAGATCACCACCATTTGAGTTGCTCTAGCTCACCAGTAGTAACCAACAATAGTGCCCACTACAATAGTAATTCTTCAGAACAGTAAACTAATGTCAACCACGAGTTTCTATATAGAGCTGATTATTCAGAAGATACAATCACTTCATGACTGTGAAAGAACTGGTATAGTTTATAGAATAAAAGGTGGCAAAGGAACTAAATCCGCTTACTGAGTACACCTGAATGCCAAAGGATCATCAACAATGTCCAATGATTTCCCATTTTTAAATTTTAAATCAAGATTAAGTACCACATTCTCAACAGCTTAGGAAAGAACAATAGGTTTGCCACACAACTGCTCCAACTCATCTTCTAAAATTTTGTATAAATTTGCTTTGTTCCGCCTATATATCCAAGCTTTAGTAACCTGATCCCAATCAAACCTAGACGGACCACTGCAAAAGAAATGGGAGACTTTTAGACAGGTGTAAGAGAATGTAGAACTTTTTTTGAAAGGAAGAGAATGTAGAACTTGTAGAGAAATAGATAATATCAATATGCAAGTCACATTTTTATTATTATACCTATTTCGTCCAATGTTTGATGTCAATGGCCGTCTAGTTTAGGCAAAGCAGATTAAAAAGACAAGCAGGATAAAATAGAAAACTATTTTCCTAAAAAAGATGCACGTCAAGAGGATCAAACTGTATTCTACTTAAAATAAATAGAACTACACTTAAAGCCTCAAAACCATACAAAGGCCTTTGTTATGTGAATAAGGTCAAAAGGAGAGCTACCACAACAGGCTAACCCATTAGTAGGAGAACTCCCAAGACTTATCAGTCACATTTATCAGGTGCAAGGTAGACAAACTTAAGAACCTACCTAGGATCAGGAAGAAGTCTGAAGTCGTAATTTATGGGATCGTTACACAGACTGTATTATCCCACAAATTTCACAAACTCATATTTATGTGCATACAAACTCATGCATATACATTAAAAAATTTAACTTCATTTTTGAATCATGACAAGGAATTCATACAAAATTCGAAGCGTCACAATACAAGTAATAGCTCCAGATAGCAAATATAAAAACACCAAACACGGAAGAAACAGAACATAGCACAAACACACAACACATACAGAGAGGAAGAATGGACTGTGTCACAAATGAAGAGCAGTCGCAGCAGCGCATGGAAGAAGGAAGATGAGTGGTTGTATAGCAGGGGAGAAGAACACGTAGCGACCTCTCTGTAGAACTGGAAAGGAAGCCCTTGCAAATGGATAACGGAAAACGGAGGGATCATATCAAATAGAGAACCCACAAACAAAAATTAGGGCTGTTGAACAGCAGTTGCAAGAGGCTTAGGATTACAGGGACAAACTTAAGTGACAAGGTCTAGTTTTTGCACAATCTGTGTGCTTTTTCTAATATGGGTTTTAAAACTTGACCCCCACAGAAGGATCGCAAAAACACACTGCTCATATCGAGTACAAGTTTTCGTAAAGGGAGAGCTCATCTAAAAGACTAGACTATTAGATGGGAAAACTCCTTATAAGTTTCACTTATTAGGTGAGACTCTCCGACATTAGAGTCTTGGCATCCTCCAAAATGATAAGAAAATTCCCGTGGCTACAATCGATCATTATTAATGTCACTTAAAGAGTTAAGGCTGAATGCGTCCTACTTCTTTATTGATAATCAAAATAGCATTGAAGGGAGATACAACAAGTGTAAGATACCATATCTTATGGTACAAACAGACAAGATCGGTCTGCATATGTTCTTGCTACATAAAACAAGATAGTAACATCTCTCAATGCAAAGAACTAAACCTATATTTTAATAGAATTGCAAATATTAAAAATTACTACTATACTCATTTCTTCCGTAATCTCAGATTCAATTTACATAACAGGTGGTGGGTACTTTCCTCCTAAAGAAAAACATGAAAAATGAACCCTGCCATAAAATATTGTGTATATCCTCAATTTTCTCACAAAGAAACTATAAGATAACACTTCAAATAAAGCAATTAAACCAAAGGGAAAGTTTCTACAAGTTTTCCAATCCTTGCTTCTTTCTTCTCCACCAATAAGATAAGAAAGACCAACATGCAAAGGACAAGTAACACCAACATATGAAAAGCTTCAATTACACAGGGTTGCCTTAATAAATAAATACACAACTACTAACATATAAATAGCATGTTTGATTAAAGAAGATTGTTTACAATACCAATTGGATTTGTTATCTCCAGTTCATATTTAGTAATGATGTCCTAGGAAATATTAAGCAAGCATGGCTATTGTAGTTTTCTATGAAGTATTCACATTCCATATACTTACTATATGAATACTGATGGCTAGAGACTAAAACCTGATATAAAAAATATACATCTGAAAAAAAAAAAACCATAGATACAATAAAATACCTCACTGGTGAAGACAGCCAAAGTTGTCTGTTTGGTGTTTGTTTGTTCAATACATAGGTGCCCAACTCCCCAAGTTTGACAGTCAAAACATCATTCTGAAAAGGAAAGCCATGTTAACAATTTGTATATCTCCCACACAAACACAGGGATGATGCTTCTTAAAACTAATATGAATAAATTATTTAAAGTCTTAATAGGGAAAATAAAGCATTTAATTTTCAAAAGATCAAACTACTTAACTGAGTTTCATCGATAAAAACGGTTATCAAGTTATCGATGTGATTATTTTTTAAATAATCACATACGACAAGATAGCTTCCGTGTTGTCTTCTAAAATACATAAGTTGTAGGATATTCTCTAAGAAATAATTTTAGCTACTTGCTACCTATCTTCTATAAGACTATAACATACTCTCCAAAGAAGTTTCTCACCGCATAGTCTATGTCAAATCCATCAAGGTCGATAGAGTCTCCATAGTCCTGCCAAGTAACAAGTAAACCAAAATAAGTTTAAACTCTTAAATAATATGAAAGTGTACATTGTCACTGTCAAGTTTCCATCACAACCAATACTAATTTTATTGAAACCCGTTTGAATTTAAGCATAATTGTATCAAAATTCTATATTTATCAAATAATGTTGGCGATTGTTAGATCAAAAACATAATTTGTAGTGGATGTTAAGAACCGAGATTGTCATATCATATAAATTTAAGTTCGTGTAAAACACAAAACAGTGCTGGAGAATAGATACCTCAAATTTCTCTTGAAGGCTATGTATTGTGGACTCAGCCAGTCTATGGAATTCACCCTCCTGCAGTAGAGAACTGCATCCATATTAATCATTAGCAAATAGCAAAAGCATACCAGCCATTTGAAAGGAATAAACAAAACACAACATCTATTTTAATCAACACTACGCATTAATGGCCCGCGAGGCATTAGCAATTGCCACTGACATTTAGATTTTTCAATAATATTATTTTAACACTTTCCTTATTCAAAAAAAAAAAGCAACTCAAATTCGAAGGGTCAAATTATTTTTTTTCGCTTTTCAAAAAAAGTATCTAAAAATTCAAATTTACAGAGTTTTCACGGATCAAATGAGAACAAAGGGACGAAAAACACAAAAGGATGTGTCATACGTGTAATCAATAGGTACGGGGGCATGAGATTCATCAACAAGTTTGGACTTCCGAGAGCAGAAGCTTCTAGAAGAAGTTGAGAAACCCAATATTTCTGTTAGTTTCGCAGAATGGAATGAGGACCGTTGAATGGAAGATGAAGAAGAAAAGGGGTATAAGGAGGGTTGTGACTGTCGCAAGAACATGAAGAGCCTTCTTTGCAAAAGCAGCTTGGAGGCCATAGCTTGGTTCCTGCAGCTGTAAATATTATCACACAAGTAAAGGAGTAAATACAAAAATCAATACTCTCTATTAGACCATACAACAAACACTTTGAAGGGGCACAAATCAGAAGCATAAATGGAATCAATGTTGAGATTCAAAAAGCAATTCTATAATGTTCACAACCAATCACGTGTATGTACGGTTCCACTATTGGATAAGTAGAAATTCATTGTAGAGGTGTATAATTGATTTTGACATGTTTGATTGCTCTTGATAAAATTGATTTTGCCTCCAAAAGTGATTCTAACTTGAAGCTAGTAAGTGAAACTTTTGATTCTTGAATTAATTTTTACTCAAATTTATTGTCCAGCTTGCTTTTGCATAAATGTATCCAAATTTAAATCACTTTATGTTCAACTCACTCTTAGGCTTAGCCAGAGTCAATTCACTAAAAATCATTTTTTGTCATAGCAGAACCAACACACAATAAATACTCAGTTTGCAACACATTCATGATAGTTGGGTTTCGTTGACATCGAATGAAAGTAGGACTATCATATATTATTCCAACATCTAATTGCATGAAAATATAAGAATAGTTAAATAAAACTTGGGTATGCAGAGTTATTCTAAAAGGAGAATCTACAGATGACATTTCACAAACATGTTATGTGCACACAAATGAAAGAGTAGAAAATGTGGAAATTCTCACCGTGAACAAAGTAGAGAAGAATAAAGATGAAACCCTAGTTCTTAATTGAGAGGGAGGGTCGGTGACGATGACAGAGAACAAAGCTGAATGTGTTGTGACTGTGGTGGTGGTGGTGGTGGTGATCGTGAGAGAAGAAGATTGAAGTTGAAAGATAACAAAGAGGGTTACCGTGTAATTACTTATTTATTCCTTATTACAAAATTAACCCCAACCAAATCGAAAATATGATCAAGGAGATTTCGTTTGCAATCTGCGGGACCTTATTCAGTGGAGTTTGAAGCTAGTTAAGGATAAGTTCATTACCCTTCGCTAAACCAAAATTAACTACCCTTCTTCTAAACCTATTTGGGTTGGTTAAATGATGTTGGTTTGTAAGGCGAAAGTTTGATTCTTGTCAATTTCAATGTTCTAGTTTGACTTATTAAGAAGGAAAAAAAAAATTGGTCAAATCACTTTTTAAACCAGTTTAACAACTTTAAAAAGTGTTCGAACGACAATTAACTATAGTTCGACGTGGGTTGTGTTCGTACTCATGCTTGTCAGACCCATTTGAGTTTGACTGATAGGGTTGGCTTAGGACACCTCAAATACTGGTGGTAATAATATCACAAAAGATGAGATCGGTAAATAGAAATTTACAGAAATGCAAACGTTGTTAGATCGTCAATTTTGTACTAAGGGACTCTTTTAAGTATCCTGAATTAATATTAGGAATTTGTAGTTAATGAATGTTATTTGTGTTGAAATTTTTTACTTTTCTTTTGTGATCGAAAGGTGTACGTTTGTTTTCAATAGAAAAATGGGATTAAAGAAAGTGAAATTTAGGATACAAACACAAAAAATTTAGAAACTCATTTTGTTTTGTTTTTTAAGAGGAGGAGGGGTATTCAGATATAATTTTTTGTATTCTTTTGGCGATATAGTCGTGTGTTACTCTCAAGGTCTCAAGTTCGATTATCCGTTGTCAATTTTGATTGGTCAGTGCATACGAAGCTTTGTTTCCCACAAATAGACAATGAGATTGTATCTATCAAATAGTCGATCCTTGAGTTGATATCAAATTTTAAAAAAAAAAAGTGGTGGATTATGATTATGTTAAAATCACTTATGTTTTGAGAGAGGCCAACCTTGTGGCGGATAGTTTGCCTTTTATCTGTAACTCCCTTTTAGGAGATGCTCGTTGTGTAACCTTCCCGCGTGGATTTTAATCTAGCTTTCTTCTGGTGAGGCAAAACTCACCATTCACCCAAAAAAGGCACTGGATTATGATGGCATGCCTCTAAAAATTAGACTCGTGATAAAAGTTAGGCTTTGTTTGGGAGTTTAGAGGGGAAGGAAAGGAAAGACTTTGGAGCGATAGAAATATAGGAAAAAATCACGAAATCTTTTACAATTTTTGAAAGAGTGTTTTTTTAGAGAGTGATAAATTAATGCTTATGATTAATATATTTTTAATTTTAAGAATATTATAACAACAAATATTAAATTCGAAGAATTCATATAAACCCTCTCAAATCCCTCAAAACTCTCCTCTAGTACAATTTTTTAGTTCCCCAAATAAGGAGGGTTTTATATTTTGAAGAAAAATAAGCCCCCAAAGCTCCACCTTCCAATATCCTCTATTTTTTCCACTCGCTCCTTCCTATTTTTTCAAAACTCTCCCCTCCCTTCCCCTTCGCAAACAAAGTCTTAACATCTTATAGCCACTATGCTTACCGTTCTCAGCTAAAAAATAGTATAATTGTTCCGACAATTTTGAATTAAAGAGTGTAAAAAACTGTCTCTTGAAAGAAGCAGTAGGAAGGTTATTATTGTACCGCATCTATGTTTTAGTCCTTATATTTATTATACTTTTTTTTTTCTGAAGAAGCTTACTTGTATCTAGAAGATTGAATTTTTTTCTTTTGAAATTAAAAATAGAAACTTCTGTGTATATATATGCTGCTAGTTACATGTGACATGAGATATTTGGACTATGTTTTGATTTACTTTTATTTAGAGTTTTGTCTACTAAAATTTTCTTCTTGTTCTCCATTTTTTTTATATACTAGATTGTGGAGGTGCAGAGTATGCGAGAAATAACGGTATCTTGGTCATATTGTTTCCTAAAGCAAATGATAAATCTCATGGCTTATCTCCAAGTGACCTTGTTCTCCATATTTGTTGTGCCGTCTCTTGCAAGCCATTCTCGCTGTTGAAACCACAATTTCCACTCATTGAAACCAGATTTCAAAAGCAAATCATCCAGGGAGAGCAAAATTTGCAAGTGATGGTTTGGTGGCGTGTTGATTGATAGGTGATGTGGAGACCGGTGGCATGAAATGCTTCATGGGTGAGGTTTAGGGATGGTATTGGTAGTGGCTGGTGGTTTGGGAGAGGAGGAGATGTGAGTAATCTTCAAACCAGTTGTGCTTGTTGCCCATTACACAGTTTAATGAAAAGAGTGGTGTGACCGCATAATAAAGCGTGTGTTCTAAGGCGTTTGTTTGAATGTATGACCATTGCATTCCTCTTAGTATTTTCATGAATCTAATCCTTGGATGCTTTGTTTTATATATAAAAGTTCAGTTTAACTATAACAGAATTGGCAAACGCCCCTCTGGCCAAGACCCAACTCACTTAAACTTTTGTTTTTCAATAAAAATGTAAAAAATTTGGCAAGCAGGGATAAAAGAAATGTTGATTTGCTAAATATGGACATGATTATAATTTATGTATTAATTACTAATGTATAATAGATAGTACATTTTTTTGAACAGGGGATATGCGATTGATTTTATTCTTCTAGCTGGATACCTCAAACTCATACCAGTGGAGCTGATCAGATTATATAAATGTGAATGAATCACAATTTTCATTTCTTCAATTACAAATGAAAGAATGTGGTATACGCCATGTCAAGCCAACCAACAAAAACAACAGTGAATAACTTGTCAAAGTTGTATAACAATATGATATTGCGTTGGGCATCCATCCCTACCAATGTAACACACTAAGAAGTGTTCCACGTGGGTTAAAGCTTAAAGGTCTTACAATTTCCGATGTTAATAAATTTTAACTATACGCACGATTTCACCCAACGGGGACCACCCTCTAAGCCTAAGTATTCCTCAATGACAGATAGCGTACATGCGATCTTTGTTGTTAAGCGAAGGTGGAGAGGTAGGGGGCTTTGCTTTAGTGTGATTGACGAAGGCTAGGCTAGAGATATAATACCCAAAAGAAATGAAAAGAGATCGGGGTCGATAGTTGGCAGAGGAATCCCGCCATGCGTCACCTAATTTGACGACAGGCACAATTCTGGCTAGTTCTCCGCACTATTTTTTTGTAGGTAGCACCGAATAAAGGAAAGAGCGAAATGGTGGTTTTTATTGTTCCCGTGAAGCTAAGATCATTCGCCAAGCAAATGAAGTGGGTCAACCTCTTTTTGGCTTCGGCCAAACACTTTTTTTCGCTGGTCCTACTTAAGATTTTTCCTGAGTTTTCAAATTTATTTTACATTTTTCTATTTGTCTCATTATTTGCATGATAAACATAGCCTCTAACCACACCATTTCATTAGATGGGTCTAATCATCCCTTACCCTGTAATAACTTTTCTGATTTCGATATAGCAAAATATTTCATCCTAAACAGGTTGCAGTAGTAACTTTCATCCAGAATGTTAAAATTTTCTAGTAACCAATTTCATACATCATTGCTCTTTTTTATCTTTTCTAGAATGTTCAATAGTTTGGCTATAAGCCATTGATAGAACAAATTGAAGGGGAAAAAATCACAAAATGAAAATATAAATATAAATTTATTGCAATATGATAGGATTCAAAGAGTTTAATAGCGAAATTTGAAATTCACACATTATAACAGGAGGTTTAACATCCGAATGAAAAGACAAATCTTAAAATAAATTCTTGAAGCATTCCTTCTTAAAATTGAAGACTATCCAAGCCGCCAAATCATCCATGCAATATCTCAAAGAATCAACTATGACTCTATTTTTGCCATCTTTAATCAATTCTAAAGCATAGCTAAATTCTTGTCCATCCAAAAGATGTGCGTCCTTAAGATTTCTCAAGATTTCAATGCAATTCGGCATATTGTATTGTCCATTGATATAAGATGTGTCTCCATTATCATCTTTTTCAACTATATCTTGTGGTGTCTTTTTTTCCTTTTTCACCTAATATCAAAAACACAACAAAAGAATTTAAGAATAGTTAGAGAAAACATTCGGCTCATCCTCAACACAACAAACAATACGAAGTTACATGTACAGAGGGAAAAAAAAGTCTGAAATCGAACAATACATGTAAATGGAATTTGAGTTGATATTGCATGTTTGGATTTGCGGTAAGATTGCATAATCAATGAGCTACTGCAATTTTGATAAAAGTCATTGTTGATCCAAACATACACATAAAAGTATCAAAAATTAACACTTTATTACTGAATTTCATCCAACTAATCATAATTGAAAAACCCATCGGGACACCATGTGGGTGTTCCAAGTCAACCATGTAATTTTTTCGATCAGATAGAAAGTCAACCATGTGATTTGAATCTTGATAGTTATATTTTTTGTTATACTTAGCAATGAAAATCAATGCAAACCAATTTAGATTTTGGTTGAAATCAAAAAATACACAAACACCTAGCTTCAATATCCCCAAACATTCAGTTGATACTAAAAAAAGCACCCAAATTGAAACATCTAAAATAAAGTAAATGAAGTAGAGATAGGTAATAATATCATGAATACAAATTCATCATGCAACTGAAACATCTAATCTAATCTAATCTAATAACTTAAAAAGAGAGATGGACTTACGTCAGACATGAGGGGAATCTGTGTTGGAGTCACGGGCACACAGTCCTTGCTTGTTTTGGACTTTTGGTGTTTGTAATGTCTCTGGTGCAGCGGTGAACAATTGGTTTTGGAGTCGCAATGATTTAGTTAGATACTTAGATCTATCTATCTATACTTACTTACAGAGGCGTGTAAATGGAACATATTATCATTAATCACTTTGATTAATTCTTTAATCAAAGAAATATATGATTAACCATTAACTTATTTAGTGTATCTCATTAACCACAAAGTGAATTCATTAATCACTTCTTTTATAAAAATCTATGTACTTATGCCGTTTTGTAAATAAGTAGTTAATGATTCGCGCTTTGGTGGTTAATAGGATGTTCTAAGTGGCTAATGAGATATATGTAAAATAAGTGGTTAATTTAATAAGTGACATAGTGGAATTGTTTAATGAGACAATTTTGTGTTGTGTTACAATTTTTTTTGTATTTAAAAAAAAATCAAAAAGATAAATTGTCCCATAAAAAAGTAATGTTCATCGTATAAATACAGTAAATAGGTACAATGTCATGTATTGTGACAATTTTTATGTGTTTCAGTGAGTATTTTTCTATTTATAGTTAGGCCGAAGACAAATTTAATCCATAAAAATAACAAGGTTGGTTACAAATAAAAGCGGTATTTATACGATGTGAGATCTTGATCACTTTTTTTGAATCTTTATTCGAACAGTCATTGCTTCTAGAGCAGGGTTACACTTTTCTTAAAATATACATGACTTTGTTGTTGAAAGTTGAAACAGTGTTATAACTATTAGTTTAACACTACTTATCTGTGCATCATTTTTCTGTGTTAGTTAGATTTTCAGGTCCTACAATTCATTTTGTTGATGAACACTAAGGTTTTTTGACTGAGAGTTTACTTCAACTGTTATACGCAGGTAAATGATCTATTTGTAAACTCGTACGAGTTTATCTAAAATTAAAATTATATAAAAATTGGTGTTCCTCTCATTAGAAGCACAGTAAAGCCAAATGAGTTTAAGTGATTACAATTGGAATGGTCTGAAATTCACTTCTAAAAAGCACTTATGATGGGTCGCTTTCATATTATACTTCATTTCTTCATCATATTTTTACTAAAATGTCTTGCATCTGATCTGATGGGACTTTGTTCCTGTGGCAGGGGATTTTGGTTGATATTTGCTGATGAACATATTTTTGCAAACTTCTTATGTAATAGTCATGGACAAATTATACACATTAATTAAACTACCAATTTTTCTTAATATATGCAAGAAGTGCTAAAAGATCTTATAAATAGAGACGGATGGAGTAACGAAGATTGTGATAGTGTTTTTTTAGTTTTATAAATTTGATCGTTGCAAATAAATAACTGAGTGTCTTACCATTTTAATCCCCAAAAGTATATGATATTGTCAGGTTAGTCCCTCAAAAATGAAAAATTAGAATACATTATTCTTCTGCGGGTCAATTTAGTCTTTTAGTCTCACTTTCTTAACGTTAACATTTTGGTCGATTTGCCTAATTGGATGCTCAAGTCAAAATATGTTGCATCTCTCTATTTAAGGACAAAAATAACGAGGCATACTCTTAGCCATGTTACTTTCCTTCAACCTCTTTAAGAATAGACTATATAAATGTGTGGATCATGAATCAAATTTTCATTTCTTCAAATTACAAATGAAAGAATGTTACGCTGACATCTACCGAATGTGACTTAAGTCACGCATGTTATACACTAGCGTGACTTAAGTCACGTTGATATATACCGAGCGTGACTTAAGTCACGCTGGAGGTATTTTCGTCTGTTTGTATGGGAATGAACAATATTTATTGAGAGAAGAGCAATTTTCTTATGTTTAAAGTCACACGGTGGTCCAACAACTCCAAGGTTCAAAGAAGGAGACGATGAAGATCCGGATAACGAGTTTGTGGTTGAGGGAGGAGAGATTGATTTGGAAGGTTATGGCGTTGGGGCACATGATGAACCATAGAGTATAGTCACCAGGAAGCTTGAGCAATATATTCAGAATTTTTTTTTTTTGGAGGAAAATTCAGAAGATTGTTATGATGGATTTTATCAACTAACAACCTTAATCAACGATTAAAATTCTATATTATTATATCAATTATTAAATTAGATGTTGGTGATATACGGTTAGATATGATAGATTTTATTTATCCAACGGTCTCCTTTTTAAAGAGGTTAAAATTAATGAAATATGATCAAATTGATCGACAAAACACAGGTAAAGGATCAATTTGAGACATTTAATAATTAAGAGACCAAAATAAAAAAAAATAAAATAAGTTAAAGGATCGAATGATCAATTAAGCCTACTATAATATACGAGGAAGCAAGAAATAGCTTTTTTACTCAAAGAATCAATATCCACTGAAATACTACTAAAGAGAATACAAGTTACGATTTCTCTCAAAAAAAAATACAAGTTACGAGTAGAGCTGTCGATTTATGCAAGTTCACAAAATTTGGCCGCAACTCACATTCACGGGGCCAAAAAAAACCCTCACTTAAGTAGTCTAGTGGCTCACAAGTTCTAACTTTTTTAGTTTTTCAGTAAAATAAATAATTTTAGAAAAACAGTATATAATTTGTCCAAAAAAAAGTATATAAATTGACCTCAAAATATTATGGATCGAAATCAACGAAGCCCCTCGAATAAGATCTAAAACAAATGACATGATAGATTGTGGAAAAAAAAAACTCTCTAAAAATATGGGGGTATTAGGGGATTTAATGGGACATAATAGGTGGGGACTTATAATTTAAGTTTTATCTAGCAACCGTTTTAGCTTGTATAAAGTAAATGTTAGAATATCAAAGCTAATGCACCAGATCATCAGAACTCTACACTTAGGATTGTTTGGTTTGGCAGAATAATATTAAATTGGAAAACCACAATTTTATTTTAGTTCTCGGGAGTGCAGCCGCTGTGACATTGATATTTGAATGTATCAAAATCGTAATATATTCATATATGTCATTTTTATTAGTCATTTTGGTCGTTAAATCTATTTTAAGATAGTCAATTTAATCTTTGAATTTGTTTTTCGTCGGTCAAAGCAATCCTTATAACTAGTAACAAAATAAGAACTAGGGATTTTTTTTAAATTTTTTTGATACATTTAAGGACAATAGTGATAGCTCCTCGTATACTAAGAAAACAAAATGACTATTTACTCATACTAAATGGCTATTTAGGGAGTACTTGTCAAATAATAAATAGCATGGAACAGTAAAATAATCTGTGTTGCTTGAGGAGAAAGATTTCTAAACTAAACGTAACTAATGAAGGTGTTCCTCTTTAAAAAGCCACATGATGGAAGTTTAAAATTTCAATCCGGCATTGAGATCCAAGTGCTGTCAAAACAAGGTCTTTTGTTTTGTTATATTTCCTTTTTTTTTCCTTTATTGTGAGGGGCAAAGGGAAATAACTAGAGTAAAAATGGTAAATATGATTAAGATGTCCACTACAAAGATTGAGGTCCAAATGCAATGTCATGAAGATCACTAAGTCTAAATTTATGTTCCTTTTTTTGTTTGTTGTGCTGGGTTCATTCTCCCTTTTGGTGGATAAGCATAAAGTCAATAATCACCGCGAGTGATCATGCATAAGTAATTAAAAATATTTGAAAAGAAAAGTGAAAAAAAGAAAGGTCCATATAAACAAATAAAAAGAATAACAAAAGGGCTCAAACATGGGAATTATATTACTATATTTCTGTTTCTTTTTAATTGTCACTTTGAGACAATTAATAAATGTCACTACTTTTAATACAATAATTTATACTTTTAAAGTCTTATTCATTTAATATATCATCTCATATATTTCTCTCTCCATAATAAATAACTAAGGATAATATTGGTAAAACAATATTTAAAATGCATTGAACTTTCAAAGTGACAATTAAAAATGAACACAATTTTTTTTTCAAAAGAAACACTTAAAAGAGACGGAGGGAATACTAATAGATATGACACTTGGGACAATTATCTTTGATGTGCATTGCAGTGGCAATTTATGTGCAGCTGATTGACAATTATGTTCTTAAGTTATGCTTTTTTGATTCATTATATATGATGTTTTCATGTAGAAAGAAAGAAAAGGGGTGAATGAAACTGTTTTTTTTCTGTTGCCACAATTAGGAAGACTATTTAACAATGCATTGTGTTTATTTTTTTATATGAAAGAATGAACCTTTCAAAAAAGATATGAAAGAATAACAATGCACTGTGTTTATTCATTAGCTTAATCTTATTGAATGATATATATAATCAAAAGGTCATGTTAGCCGGTGCCCTCGGACACTGGTTAAGAAAAAAAAAAGTTTTAAATTAAAAGTAATACTTTTTAGACTTTTAATGAGTTGACTGCACAAGTTTCAATGTGATATTACTATATTTACTTCCTTAATCAGTGTCCTGAGGGCACCGGTTAACATTTTCCTAATCAAAATCATAGCATTTCTACATACAGGTTAATCATATGATTTTTTATTTTTATACAAAAGATATTTAGCGCAAGGGGATGATGCCGCAGTCTAAGACAGAGAAAGAATTTAGGGCATAAAGATCACTTACAAATAGATTTTCATTTACCTTATTCCAAGGAAAGACAAATGGCTAGAACACAAAACCTTTGCATCCAATGCATGTCTTTTTTTGTTTAGATTAGCAATGTAGGTATCTTAATATATGCACAAATAATTACTGTGCTCTTCATATATCAATTTATATAAAGAGAGAACATTTACTTCAAGGAAAATCAATGCAATACAATAGTACATAAATGCCATGGGATCTACTTGGATAACATAAGTATCAAGTATAAGATAAAAAAGATCAAGCAGAGTGTTCCGTTTTTCAATATCAAAGAAGGATACGCCTTTTCATTAAAAACAGTACAGTACTTGATTTTAATTGAGGTAAGGAAAAAATCCTTATGTAATCAATTATAAATACTTGTGAAAAATTGGACTAGGAAACCTCAGAAGAGAAAAAAAAGAGGTGCAAAAACTTATTTTAACTTGTAGGAGAAGTTATTACAAATAATAATCATTGCAAAACAATTTCAACTCTTTCTTTATTATAATTAATAGTTGAAAAAAATACATCAAAATTAGCTCTTAATTACTCCACCGTCTTTCTAAAAATCACAACTGTTGATTTGAAGAAAATGGATAAAGTGAAATAGACAGAAACCGATATCATTACGTAGTGCACAAGAGCAAGTTAATGATTTTCTCTTATTACATTCACGTGCATAATTAGAAATGGGACCCATGATTAGGGACATATCGTTAGTTAAAACTAATTAGGCAGAATATGTTGAGTGGATATCTTTGTTGTTTAGGAAAATTCTGTCATTTGGTTAGGTACTATTATGAGATCAGGCGTGAAAAGCACATGCACGTGGATATATATGTATGCATATATAAATATAGATACAACAAAACATGCCCTTCTCTTGTCAATAAAGGCTGCGCCACATGTTCCTTCTCAACAAAACACAAGAATCAACTTCAACTGATATCAAAAAGTTGTCACTAACACCCATAAAGACCATTGTCCATTTAGTTGTTGTTTAGTTTTGTGTTATGGTAACTCCCCAATAGGTTTACTAATAGGGATTGAATCAAGTGGAGGAAGCTGTTATATCCTTATCATTCATATAGTAACGAATTAAAGTTCGAATTCTGATTGGACGAGGTAATTATATTTAATATCTAACGATGCCTCAATTAAAATGATCTCTATTGAATGTAGCTTATGGAAAGACAAAAAAACTTACTAGATTTGGAGAGTGCCAATTTATTTTGTGGGAATTTGTACATATAACATAGTATAGACATCGTACACCAATATCTAAAAAAGGACAAAACGTATTATTTTTGGTGTCTGTGTTTGAAAATTGTGTGCATAAATCATTTCTCAACAAACAAGTACATCTTTAAAGGGCAGGCTAGCATGAAAGCACAAATAAACGGATCAATTATATGACTTTAAAACACATATAGACCACATGTTAATAGCATTGTAAATAGTTCTTGGAAAGGGAAATGTTGTAGAAGCATTTTCATTCTTTAAACAACTTTGTTGAAGCATAAATTTAATCATGGTTTGATTTTTTAGCACCTCTATACCTATCTTGCCGGCTTCTCCCTAGCTAGCACATTTTCTTCAATTGATTTTTTAAAATAGGTATACAAAAGAATGAAATTGATTTCTAAAATCTCTTGTACTTAATCTTGCCGACTTCATTAGTGGCATGAGGCAAGAGCATTATTGAGGATATAACTATTAGGGTGTTGTATTTTTATTTGTTTAATTTAATATCTACCATTTTTTTTCAACAACAAAAATGAGGGGAAGTTGCACACTTGAGGATACGATTGCACTTCGTGAAATTTCATACGAGAGCGCTTCATACTATTTAACGGCTCTCTCATTGCAAATTACCTTTGTATATCATAGGCAAGTCTTGCTTTGTCTAATTGCATGCTCTGAAATTTCGCTTCTTAATAGAGTAAATTAAGAGTTTTTGGTGACTACAATATAAAGAAGACCAAACCTTGTATTTATGGCAACATAGCACACATTTGTTTCTTCAATTGTTGACGAACTTGAAAGTTAGTTGAGGATTCAAATAATAGCTATCAATAACGATTTCTTTTATCTTCAAATGATTACATCAAGAAAGACACTTTGTCCATCACATTGTGGGTTTCTTAACTGCTCCAAAGCGTGTTGAATGATGCAAATAATTTTCGAGAACTAAAATGCTGGAAAAAAGTATAAGTGAAAAGTTAAAGGCAGTTAAACATAGATGAAATGCAAGTAAAATAAGTTGTTTGATTGATTAAATTTATCTATAATGAGATTTACAAATGGTATTTATAGACCAATGAAATTTATAAGTGATGCAAATGATTAATTACCAACGCTTAATGATGTCATCATTAAGCCATAAAGCAAAAAAAAAAAAACTAGTTGACAAGCTACTTTTTGTCTGACTCGCCAACGACTAAGTGATCAGTTATTAAGCTCCTCGAATGAATTACCCTAATGATAATTTATGATTTCTGAGCTAAAATTTGATTGATCTTCTTCCATGTTGATAGCACAATTTCTCTTTATATAACTATAGATGATTTGCCCAAACTGCCTTTGATATATCTGATTTCTTTCTATGTTCTTTGTCTTGCTATCTTTCTAACCTTCAAAACCTTGTCATCTTCAACTTCTTTTATTTAGATCATCTTGAATTATGTCTCAATCAGATTTCTAAAACTTTTACATAGTTACTACGTTGTTAATGAATCGAACTCTGCCTCTTCTTCTTCCTCTTCCTTCGAGCTTCCACTTCTAACTTGATAGAAAGTTGAGGAATATCTCAACCAAGGTATCTTTATGGCCTCCCCGTATATAGTCTGTGATTGGTTACCGCCCACTAAGGATAGACCTTCTAACTTTAGATTATCCCCCCATCCTACGACTGATTATGTGAGCAGGCTAACTCGACTAGAGACAAAAAAACCGGTCAATGAAGACTAAAGGTCTCAACCAAGGTATCTTTATGGCCTCCCCATATATAGTCTGTGATTGGTTACCGCCCACTAAGGATAGACCTTCTAACTTTAGAATATCCCCCCATCCTACGACTGATTATGTGAGATGGCTAACTCGACGAGAGACAAAAAACCGATCAATGAAGACTAAAGGTCTTTACGACAGTATTGTTGGATCAAAGTAGCGCAGCATGAGATGAATAACAATGAAAAAATGAAATAACAGAGGAGAAGAATAGAGAAAGTTTTCTGAATTGTAATGTGAATTTTCATTAAGTGATGAGTACGCACACTACAAGCCTTTTATATACACAAAATGTCACTTGCTTACATCACAAGCTAATTAACAAACTCTAACAAACTCTTAACAAACTCTAAAAAACTTTAACAAACCCAGATTCTGGTTTCTAACAACCTCAGACTCTGAAGCTTCAGCTTCTGAAGCTTCAGACTCTGAACTTCAGCTTTTGAACGTTCAGACTCTGAAGCTTCAGCTTCTGAAGCTTCAAACTCTGAACTTCAACTTCTGAACGTTCAGTATCTGGTTTCACTGCAGTTATGGATTAAATCTCAACACTCCCCCTTAATTCATAACTGTTCAATATTGAGGACACCAAGTTTCTTCCTCAAAAACTCAAATCTGTCAATCTTCACAGCCTTAGTAAATCCATCTGCAAGCTGCATTTTTGTAGGACAGTACTGCACTTCAATCATTCCATTAGTCACCTGCTCCCTAATGAAATGGAATCTAGTCTCAATGTGCTTGCTTCTACCATGAGAGATTGGATTCTTAGCAAGACTTATGGCAGATTTGTTGTCAATTTTCAATGTTAAAGGTTTCACAACTTCACACTTGAGCTCTTTCATCACCGAATCCAACCACAAAGCTTGACATATTGCCAAGGTTCCTGCAATGTACTCAGCTTTACAGGATGAGAGTGCAGTAACAGGTTGCTTCTTAGTGCACCAGGATATGGCAGCATCATTGAACTTGAAGACATAACCTGAAGTACTTCTTCTGTCAGTCAAGTCCCCACACCAATCACTGTATGAGTACCCTATGAGCTCATTAACTTCACTTCTACTTCCATTAGGAAATAACAAGCCATAAACCACAGTTCCTTTGATGTATCTAAGGATCCTCTTTGCAGCTATCAGATGAGGTTTCCTTGGATCATGCATGAATATGCTAATCACACTGACTGAGTAGCAAATAACTGGCCAACTGTTACATAGGTACCTCAATAATCCAACCATTTGTCTAAACTTGGTTGAATCTACTTTCTCTTCTTCACTGCACTCATCTAATTTTGAGTTTGTTTCTGATGGATTTGAGACTGAATTACAGCTTTCCATCTCAAACTTCTCTAGCAATTCACCTATGTACTTTTGCTGATGCATAACCATTCCTTTCTTTGATTTCACAAATTCCATTCCTAAGAAGAATGAAAGCTCACCAAGATCAGTCATTTCAAATTCTGACTTCAGTTTATCTTTTACTTTCTTAATCTCTGATGTTGTGCTACCAGTAATGAGTAGATCATCAACATATAGACAGATTATGATAGTTTATTCATCACTGAGATTCTGAACATATACACCAAACTCAACTAAACACTTTCTGAAGCCTATATGGATCAGGAACTGATCAATCCTCTTATTCCATGCTCTAGGGGCTTGCTTTAATCCATATAAAGCCTTATGGAGTTTGTACACCATATTCTCCTTGCCTGCAATCTCAAAACCTGGAGGTTGTGACACAAACACTAACTCTTCAAGTGGACCATTTAGAAAAGCTGACTTGACATCTAAATGATAGAGCTTCCACTCATTTTTGCAAGCAAGAGCCACTACTAATCTCACAGTTTCAATTCTTGCTACTGGAGCAAACACCTCATTGTAATTAATACCATGTTTCTGCAAGAAGCCTCTAGCCACCAATCTTGCTTTATACTTTGAAACCTTAACATCTGGATTCAACTTCACTTTGAACACCCATTTCACATCAATTTTCTTTTTCTTCTCTGGCAGGTTAACAAGTTCCCAGGTTTGATTCCTTTCAATTGATTGCAGTTCTTCTATCATAGCTCTTTTTCATACATCAATTTTCAGTGCTTCTTTATAATTGATTGGTTCAGAATCTGCTAGCAATGCAAAATGAATAAGATCCCCTTCATCATTCACTGCATTATCAGGGATGATTTCACAATCATTCAGCTTGCTAGGTGCTTGGCTGGCTCTTTGAGGCCTCACTGGTGCTACATCTACTTCTGGATCATTTTCAACATCATCATGATCCTCTTCATTTTCTGATTCATCACTTGAATTAGGGTATAGACAGCTTTGCTGAACCTCACTGCTATAAACAGGATCACTTTCCCATTTCCACTGCTCAGCTTTATTCACTATCACATCTCTACTGATATGGACTTTCTGAGTTACAGGGTTGTAAAGCTTATATGCACGAGTTGGATGATAACCTATCAGTATCATAATCTCACTTTTATCTTCAAGCTTATTTCTTCTAGTATCTGGCACATGCTTGTAGCACAAAGAGCCAAAAACCTTGAAATGCTTCACACTAGGTTTCCTTCCACACCAAGCTTCTTCTGGTACTTTTAAATTTAGCTTCTTTGTAGGGCATGTGTTTAGGATATAAGCAGCTGTGGTGACTGCTTCACCCCAAAACTTGTGTGGTAGGTTCTTCTGCTTAAGCATGCTTCTGGCCATGTTAAGCAAGGTTCTATTCCTTCTCTCTGCAAAACCATTGTGTTGTGGTGTATATGGGGCTGTTACTTCATGAGCAATTCCTTGATTCATGCAGAAAGCTTCAAATTCCTTGGATGTATACTCACCTCCACCATCTCTCCTCAAAATCTTAATAGCTTTATCACTCTCTTTCTCTATTAAGACTTTGAATTTTATTAATACCTCCAAAGCTTCACTCTTAATCTTAATAGTATACAACCATATTGAAAATTCTGGCAGGACTGGTTCTGAACCGTAAAACAGAGTATAAAACGCAGAACAGAGTATACAGTTCAGAAGCAGCAAAATAAAAGACAAAAAGTAAAGAGCACAGTTGATTTGTTAACCCAGTTCGGTGACAAACACACCTACGTCTGGAGGCTACCAATCCAGGAAGGAAATCCACTAAATTGTATCAATTCAAAGACCTATGACAACAGCCCCTGTTTCTCAGTCTTCTCACTTAATCACTACCCGTATAGATTTCTACCTAGGAACTCCTAGATATAAGATCCCACTTACTTCCTACTCAAGTAATCACTGCCCAAGTGATTATCAGACTCTTAAACAATCAAAGATGGAGACACTCTCCTAAAAACTCAGTACGTCACTTTTGCTTAAAAGCTTCAAGTGATTACAACTCAATAAACACAAACAACCAACTCTAAACAGTTTGAGTGGTGTACAGAAAAACCAAGCACTAAGCTTACAGACTCAAAACACTAAGTATGACTCTCTCTTCTCTTTTGAATGAATTTCTTCAATAGCAGCGTCCTCTATTTATAGCTTCAGCAGCAACATAATTCTTGAATCAAATCTTCTTCAAAGATATATTCCCAGAATTCTTTAGAAGCAAATAAAAGCATTTATTATTTCAGAAATATATTTTCCAAAGATTTCTTTGAAAATATATTCACAAATAATTGAATCCAATCTTCAGAAAATATCTTGAGAAATTAATCTTTCTTCTAGAAACATCCGCTTGGAGAATTCTTCAATTAAATCTTCAAAAGATAATGTGAGAAAATAAAACAGCTCTAAGACACAAGAAAGAACGCAGATTCTGAACGCAGAAAACCATCTTCTGAACGTGCTTCTGAAATGCAGCTTCTGAAGGTTCAGCTTGTGATGAACAGTGCTTCTGAAGCGTAGCTTCTGATGAACAGTGCTTCTAAAGTTCAGCTTCTGAAGTTCTGCTTCCAGCTTCTGAAGACACATTTCAGCTTCTGAAGACGCACATTGCTTGTATATTTGATTTTAGCAAACATGAAGCCAACAACCAAATATCCAACAATCTCCCCCTTTGGCAAATTTTTAGCTAAAATCAATTTGAGCACAGAGAGATGCACAACGCAAATTCAACAGAGTCAGCAGCGGATGATTCACTACATTTCACACATAACACTCCCCCTGAAACATACAGCGGCAACTTCTGAGGACACACATCTCCTGAAATAGATCAGCTTCCAGTTCTGAGCACATAAATCAACATCTGATAGGAAACACATTCCCCCAACAAATTCTCCCCTCTGAGATACACAGGAACTCCCCCTGAACACAGAGACTCCTCCTGAACACATCTGAACAAACACTTCTCCCCCTTTTTAGCCAAACAATTTTGACAAAACACTCATGAAAACATCAGGAGCAGAGAAACAGCAGAGGTTACAAAGGAACACACCCAGAAAAAATTCAGAGGTTATAAACAAGCAACACAGTACAATACCACATACTCAGAACGCACAACAGAACCATCATCAGTACCATCATTAAAACCATCACAGGATCAGAATCACATAAACATGGTACCCACACACAGTCTTCACAGAAGATCAAAACATAAGAACACAACTGCAGAGTATAGCACAAACTTGCAGACCAGAAACACAAAATGAAATCCAGGACATCAGTCAAAAACTTGACAGTCTTTAGACTCAGCAACAGATGTTGTTTCATCATCAGACACACATTCAGATGTTGCTTAGTCAATGTGTGCTTCAGGCACATTCAGAACCTTCTTCCTAGCAATCTGCTTCTGAAAAACAACAATCTTCTTCTGAACATAGGGCATAATGTCTTGCTCAACATCATCCTCAGACTTACTAGGATCCACTTCCTTTCCTTTTAGTACCTTCTGAACAGGGACTACCACCTTGCTCCAGACTTTAGATGGTCCACAAACAACACTCTTCTTAACAATAGGAGTAGGCTTGCTGTCAGCAGCAACAACCTTTCCTTTCCTATTCTTCAGCCTCTTGTCAACACTTTCACATTTTGGTTTCCATACCTTCTTGACATTGACTACAACAGGTTCAGATTTTCTCTGTTGAAAGTTCTTGGGGTATCCATGTAGCTTGTAACAAAATGGCTTTATGTGCCCCTTTTTACCACAGTGATGACATACCCAAGCATGAGAAGCCTTCCTGCTTTTAGATCCCTGAGGTTGGTTCTGGTTTCCAACTTAGGTTTATACATCATTGGATCACATGTTTTAGCAGCAACAATGAACCTTTTAGCTGGATGTTGCTGTTTGTTGTTCAGAGTCCTATCATTATACCCAATTCCATTTGGTTTCCCTTGGTTCTGACTCTCCAAAATCTCTTCTAACACATCTGTACCAGTGTCTAACATTCTGAATTGTTTCTTCATATTTTCAAGTTGAGAGTTCAGATGGGTTACCTCATCTTTGCGATCAGAAATTTGTCCCAAGTGTTCGCTTCTTTCAGCCTGAAGTTGACTGATGTTCTTCTTCTGATTTTCCAGTTCCTTGCACATTTCTTCATTTCTGAGGTATAGTTTTTCATAAGAGGCAGCTGGTTCTTCAAAAGACAATTCTTCATCACTGGCTTCAGACTCTGATGAAGCTTCAGACTCTGATGGTGCTTCAGATTCTGATAGTGTTTCTGAACCCATAACTTCATCATTAGTCATGCACCTACCAGTAAATGCAGCAACATGCTTAGCAGACTCATTCTCTTCTCCTTCTGAGTCATCAGACCAAGAAACAGCCAAACTTTTCTTCTGTTTCTTGAGGTATGTGGCACATTCTGTCCTGATGTGGTCATATCTTTCACACTCATGACACTGGACTCCTTTGGATTGATTGTCTTTCTCATCAGTTTTTGTCTTCTGCTTCAGAAACTTCTTAAATTGTTTACTCAGCATCACAAGAGCTTCTGAAGTGCTTTCATCATCCACAATATCAGCATCTGCTAAAAAAGTAACACCTTTTTCCTTCTTATCAGTTCTGGCTATTTTAAAATTCTGAAGATACCCTATCAATTCCTCCACCTTCATACTGGAGATGTCATGTGCTTCCTCAATGACAGTCACCTTCATATCAAATCTCTTAGGTAGGGATCTGAGGATCTTTCTCACAAGTTTCTCATCAGATATTCTTTCTCCAAGAGAATCAAATGAGTTGACCATGTCCAGAACGTTCATATAAAAGTCTTGTATATTTTCATCCTCCAACATTCTGAGATTTTCAAACTTTGTGGTGAGAAGTTGAAGTCTGGACAATGAGTAGTTTTAAGAATCTCTCAAGCATCCTTAGCCACAGTACACTGCTTGATCAGTCTGAACATATTCTTGTCCACTCCATTGAATATAACATTCAAAGCTTTGGAGTTTCCAAGAGCTAATTCATCTTCAACCTTGGACCAATCTTCCTCTGGTTTTAATTCAGCTGTCTTCTTACCCTCTTTGTCAGTCACAACATGATCTTCCCAACCTTTCAGAACTGCTTTCCAGGTTTTGCTATCCATTGATTCAAGGTAAGCACTCATGCGTGATTTCCAATAATCATAGTTGGAACCATCCAACAGAGGTGGTCTGTTTACAAATCCTCCTTCTTTCTCCATTAAGCCAGAAAATACCTTCCCTGGAGCTCACCCTAAAACAGGCAGGGTGCCTGCTCTGATGCCAATTGAAAATTCTGGCAGGACTGGTTCTGAACCGTAAAACAGAGTATAAAACGCAGAACAGAGTATACAGTTCAGAAGCAGCAAAAAAAAAGACAGAAAGTAAACAGCACAGTTGATTTGTTAACCCAGTTCGGTGACAAACACACCTACGTCTGGAGGCTACCAAGCCAGGAAGGAAATCCACTAAATAGTATCAATTCAAAGACCTATGACAACAGCCCTTGTTTCTCAGTCTTCTCACTTAATCCCTACCCATATAGATTTCTACCTAGGAATTCCTAGATATAAGATCCCACTTACTTCCTACTCAAGCAATCACTACCCCAGTGATTATCAGACTCTTAAACAATCAAAGATGGAGACACTCTCCTAAAAACTCAGTACGTCACTTTTGCTTAAAAGCTTCGAGTGATTACAACTCAATAAACACAAACAACCAACTCTAAACAGTTTGAGTGGTGTACAGAAAAACCAAGCCCTAAGCTTACAGACTCAAAACACTAAGTATGACTCTCTCTTCTCTTTTGAATTAATTTCTTCAATAGCAGCGTCCTCTATTTATAGCTTGAGCAGCAACATAATTCTTGAATCAAATCTTCTTCAAAGATATATTCCCAGAATTCTTTAGAAGCAAATAGAAGCACTTATTATTTCAGAAATATATTTTCCATAGATTTCTTTGAAAATATATTCACAAATAATTGAATCCAATCTTCAGAAAATATATTGCGAAAGAAACATCAGCTTGGAGAATTCTTCAATTAAATCTTCAAAAGATAATGTGAGAAAATAAAACAGCTCCAAGACACAAGAAAGAACGCAACTTCTGAACGCAGAAAACCATCTTTTGAACGTGCTTCTGAAATGCAGCTTCTGAAGGTTCAGCTTCTGATGAACAGTGCTTCTCAAGCGCAGCTTTTGATGAACAGTGCTTCTGAAGTTCTGTTTCCAGCTTCTGAAGACACATTTCAGTTTCTGAAGACGCACATTGCTTGTATATTTGATTTTAGCAAACATGAAGCCAACAACCAAATATCCAACACATATCATTCTTGTAAATTCATCAACAAAAGTAATGAAATACTTACTACCACCCAAAGAAGTTACCTCAAAAGGTCCACAAATATCAGAATGAACCACTTGTAATGCCACATTTGCCCTTTTAGGTGCTTCAGACACAAAGGGCAACCTACTCTGCTTGCTCTTCACACACACTCCCCAAATGGTTTTTCTGATATTCAGTTTAGGTAAACCATCACCAATTCTTTAGATTCCAATTCACTAAGGCTTCTAGAATTCAAGTGACCGTACCTCAGATGCCATAGAGCTTCAGCATCTTCACTAACTGTTGCAGACAGGCACATCATCTTATCATTTGAGATGCTGCATCTGTAGGTTTTGTTCTTTGACAGGGTAGACTTTAGCACTAAGTTCTTCCTTGCATCAAACAGTTTCAATGAATTGCCATCCATTGTTACTGAGAACCCCTTCTCCACTAATTGACCTATGCTCATCAGATTGCACTTCATATCTGGAACATAGAAGACATCTTCAATAATGATTCTCCCACCATCATTGCTCCTGATCACCATATTTCCACTACCTTCTGATCCAAGCTTTCTACTGTCAGCTAATTTGATACTAGTTTTCTTGCTAGAATCAAAATTAGTTAACCATTCTCTATGAGCAGTCATATGATTAGAGCACCCAGAATCAAGATACCACTCTTCATTCTTGATCTTGTCTTCACATGTAGTGGCCATCATCAAGACTGTATTGGGATAATTTCCATGAGCTATATTTGCTTCCTCATCAGTCTTTTTATCTTTCTTGAACAAGCATTCATCAGCAAAATGTCCATACTTTTCACAATTGTAGCACTGAACTTTACTTTTATCAAAGTTCTTCTTCTTATTCTGACCTTTGCCAAAACCTCCTCTTCTTGAAGATTCAGTTTTGTCATCAGTTTTAGACTTTTCATTGTTGGACCAGTTTGTTCTTCCCTTTCCCTTTTTCTTGAAATTCTTGTGATTTCCCTCTTTCTTGACTGTTTGTGCTTGAAGGGCTTGTTGTATAGATCTTTCAGAACCTCTATCAATCACTAACAGTTCATGTGCTTCCAGTGAACTTTGCAATTCTTCAATCTTCATAGTTGTAACATCCTTTGCTTCTTGGATTGCTACTACTATGAAATCAAACTTTGAACTCAAGGATCTCAATATCTTCTCTACTACCATTTGATCAGAGATGTTTTCACCACAATTCTTCATCAGATTCACAATCTCAATAATTTTTTAGAAGTAATCACTTACTTTTTGATCTTCCTCCATTGGCATCATCTCATACTTCTTTCTATATGACTGCAACTTGACTTGTTTCACCTTTTCTCCCTCATTGTGATAGTTTTCCAGAATGTCCCACGCTTCTTTGGATCTTGTGGCCTTTGATATCTTCTCAAAATGTTGATTATCAACATTTTGTCGAATGTAAAACAGAGCTTTGCAATCTTTCTTCTTCGCTTCTTTGAATGCCAGCCTCTGTGCTTCAGTTGGATTTGCCCCCAAATCCTCATAGCCATTCTGCACCAGATCACTCACATCTTGTGCTCCAAAAAGTGATTTCATCAATGCGCTTCATCGTTCCCAGTTCTTGCCATCAAGAACCAGAATGTTTGATACAAAACCATTGTTACTCATCTTGCTTTGATCCAGAAATCAATACACACACCTCACTCAGTGTTTCCCTATGATGATTTCCCCTCACACTTCACTCGTGTTTCCCTAAGATTTTAAACAGGCTCTGATACCAATTGTTGGATCAAAGTAGCGCAGCATGAGATGAATAACAATGAAAGAACGAAATAACAGAGGAGAAGAATAGAGAAAGTTTTCTGAATTGTAATGTGAATTTTCATTAAGTGATGAGTACGCACACTACAAGCCTTTTATATACACAAAATATCACTTGCTTACATCACAAGCTAAGTAACAACCTCTAACAAACTCTTAACAAACTCTAAACAACTTTAACAAACCCAGATTCTGGTTTCTAACAACCTCAGACTCTGAAGCTTCAGACTCTGAACTCCAGCTTCTGAACGTTCAGACTCTGAAGCTTCAGACTCTGAACTTCAGCTTCTGAACGTTCAGTATCTGGTTTCACTGCAGTTATGGATTAAATCTCAACAAATATATCTTGTTGTCCAAGGAAGACTTTTATTTTGACATTGAGCTCTTTTATGGATATATAGGCTACCGATCAGTAAGTACTATACTTTTGTTAGCCCCACTCTTCTTGATGTAATTGTCATTCTCGACCTTTCCTTAATTGGAGAAGAAGCCTCGTCTACCTATATTTCCCCAATCCCCGATTTGAGGATTACTTTTTCAAAGAACACCTTAAGGGTTTCCAAATTTTTGGCTGCCATGTTGAAGTCGTCCCTGTCATTGATGCAGAACACAACACAATTTTGTTGTATTGATTCAAAAAGCTCTACATCTATACAATTATGATTCACAAGATGTCCATTATTTATTTTAAAAAATTTAGTGGCGAAAACCAAACACACTAATTATAAAAAAGAATCACACTTATATCATCAAGTGTAGCCTTTTAGCATATGAATCACACTTATGGATTTAGAGAATTACGTTATTATCTATTAATAAAAAAAAACCTTCAATGTTTCTTTTTAATAAAACATCAATCAGTCAAAAAACAAGATCAACATTCGCCTTGTGCCAAGAGTTTGTCTTTATAGTTATAGGAATGTATGTTTGTTTTCTTTCGAAATGAACTCCGGCTAATATTTTATTTGAAGTTAGTACACCCTTCGGTCATTATTATAAGCAAAAGTCTACACCTTAGATTCATTGAATTAATGATGTATATAGTTTTATTATAGACCATATTGTGAGACTGTATTTTCAAAGTGTTTGTTTTGACATGTAAGGTGAAAGCTAGGATGTACTGCAGAATTCTCAAAGTCTAAAACAGAGGTTTGATGATTTCGACAAAGATGAAATTTGACAAGGGTGTGTTTTCGACAATAGAAGGTTTAAATTCTCTGAAGAGGCAACATTAAGTGTCCAGACACGTGGGAAACATGCCAAAGACGTCAAAATGATTTAGTTTCTAGCCGTTGGTATGTTTAGTTATGTTTCCTTATGTATATATAGTAGTTTTTCATAGGAAAAACATGTCAGTCACAAATCATACTTACAGAATTCTAAAACTCAAAGTATCAGCGTCTAGAGAAACAAGTCACGTAATATATGTAAAGATTTGTTGAACCATTTACATTTCAATGCAATGCAATTTACATTTCTTTAAGTTTCTGCATTTAAACTTTTAAGTCTTTTTAATCATCAAACTTTCTTGTTGATTCCTGTCGAAAGACAGTTATCTTCATCACAACAGTTTTATTCATCTTGTTCATAAACAGATTCATGAATATGATGAATGTTCATACATTTTTTTTTGGAAAATCATTGCACAACATGTCTTAGAATTTCTAGTTTGATCCTGCAATCAATATTTCGAAACTTGTCTTATTGTTTACCAAAAACATCGGTAAACATATATACATCATTTAATGAATGAATCTAAAATGTTAATTTTTGCTTATAATAGTGACCGAAACGTGTACTTAACTGTGAAAATTGAAAACATTGATGCTTTGAACGTGCCCATTAATCCAATATAGATTAGATTTCTAATTTTATATATGATGGAGAAAGTGCTAATTAATCCTTGGAAACGCAATTAATTAGTATTGAGAATAACAAGAATGGATAAATTGACAATCTTGGTCGTTTTCCGTGACACTAGAAATAGGAATTGCCGATCCATTAAAATTGATCATCCCAGATGAACTCCCTCCAACCTGGTATTCAAGCAAAAATTAGTCCATACATATCATGAAATTAAATGTAAGTACAAATTAAAACTATTTTTAACAAAACAAATTAATATTTTTAAACCGTAAAAAAACACTTGTAAGTCTATTTAACAGCGGTGGTGATAGTAGTAGTGTTGTAGCGGTGATTGGAAGGGATCAAATTGCTGATCGAAGGTAGGTGAAGTGGCGATCATTAGTAGTTTGAATTGTTTAATTAGTAGTTAGAGTGATGGATAGAGGTGATCAGATTGATGATGATCGATTGATGGAGTGGTAATCTCTGAGTAGTTGTTAGAGTAGTGATCGAAGATGGTCGAGATAATAGTTACCATTGATTGGAGGAGGTCAAGGTATTGGTTGATGTGATGGCTGACAACTACCAATGATAATATATTAAAGTTAAAACAAACAAAAATCAGGATATTTATTTTTGTGATTTTTGTGGTTCTAACATTTAAAATGATAGAACATTATGACATGTTTGATTCATGTAATCGATCATATTTAGTTTTTTTTTTTGAAAGGAGGATAAGGCTTTGTTATTGACGTTGTTGTTGAACGATTTAAAACTTAGTTAGAACCAATCCAACCGAACCAGAATTGGGACACGTTAATATACTTACAAACAAAAACCGGACAACCTTTGTTCCTCAGTTGGTTACACGTACAAACAACACCAACCATTACATGAAAAAGATCACAAACAACTTATACCTTACACGTGTGCGGCCAAGATCCGACTGCACGTGTAACAGATGCTTGCATCATCACTTAGTACTAAGTCAAACTAGTTTCCAAACCATTACCATTAATTTATTTTTGAGTTCTAGCTAGACAACTAGCCTACTAGGGACTACCCAAAGCCCACAGAGCATGTCAAAGTTAAATTAAATCAATAAAAAATTCTGGTTAAATTAGAATTTAAAAGTCATTTTAATCTTTAAATGTGTTAATTGTTTTTGCCATAGTTTTTAAACTTACAAAAGTAAGACCATTCAAAATGGTGGTATCTAAGTCCATAAGCATTATTACCTATTAGACATCGCCATTGGAAAAATTTCTTTTTAAGTGTTTAATGACGGGAGGGTCTCAAGTAAACATTTCCTCTATCCGCAGGTCTCGCATCTCTTTAATATTTTAAAAAATAAAATATAAAGATATAGAGTTATTGATATGTGATTAATTAGTCCCATTTAAGAAATTTTTGTGAGATGATAAGTTAGAGAGATTAAGTGTTTATTAGATATTACTGTTAAAAAATGATAACTGAATAATATGTACATATGTGATCCATTTAAATATCTAAAAATTGATTTCTCTATTGTAGATGCTCTTACAAAAATATTCAAATGTGTTTTTGCTCAATGAACAATTTTTTGAGTGTGTCTTTCGTTATTTAGTTTGATGTTTAATGTCTATTACATTAATCACTTTATTTTTGTGAACAATACATTAATTACTTTAATCTATTAAATTATTAATAATGTACACATTCATAGATATTTTTATAATTTCAATATGGTTAGAGATTATAGTGACATCAATTCATATATTTTGAGATCAAAACAACGATCTACTCAAAAAAAACTTGCTCCTCCTGAGTTTGTAGAATGACAATTTACTCTCCAAGTGACCCTAAATTTCACCATCTTGCATTTCTGCCGTTCTGACTTTTGATTTAATTTCATACATATTCTAGTGAAATTATTTCCACGTGAAAAAATAAATCCATCAATTCTAGTAATTATAACTTATTTTTATATTTCTTTAAAAAAAACTTATTTTTATATAAAATCAAAACCATGAAATAAACTTAACAAACTTTTTAATACTTTTTAGGTTTGTTAATTATGTTTATTATAAATAAATTTAGAGAAATTATTACTATTTTGTTTATAAAATCAAAACAAGGAAACAAACTTGAACCATGAAACGTTTTCACTTCACCTATGTGGCTATTATGCCCCTCGTGGGTTCGTATCCTATACACTCATTATACTTGAAATTTAAACCGAAACCGTTTCTGTGTCAGCACTGTTTCATCTGAACCCTCACGCGTGTGCATTCTGCAACCAAACCAATTTTGCACATTTCTGTTCAAACTTGATAGTTCAAAGAGCTAGTTAACGGTAAAAATTTAATGCGTTTGATTTTTTTGGTGGATTTTTCTGTTATTCAGATTTGGACTAATGAAAACGAGATCTTTCTTTTCTGATAGGATCTTTTCTCTGTTATCTTCTCCCCCAACTTTCTTTTTCACTCTGTTCCTTCCAGTGAATTATTATCATCATTATTTTTATACACTTAACCCTCATCATGCTACCATAAATTAAGCTACTTTCTCTTCCTTTATTTCAATCCCAATTACCCCTTTTGGCTTGTGGGGCATACAACACCAGATCAATAAAAAAAACAACTTTTTTTTTAGTGATCAACATGTATAACAATTAAAATGTTAATTTTTCCTAAAAAAAATTAACATGTTAATTATTAATTTAATTTATTTTAAGAATTCATTTAATTTATGAATTAATTATATGGAATAAATAACACTCTGCTTGCATGTATCAATTTAAATTGATCAGATGTTTGAGAATGTCTCCCAGCCATGGTACTTATAAGACCTTCCTCAATTCCATCATTAAGGGAAATTGATGTTAGATATGTCAAAGCATATATTTAATATCACGGGAGATATGTCAGAATCACGACAGCGTGATACCAAACACACACAAAATAGACGATACCTAATAGGTAAGACTGATGAGCTCAAATTCTAGCATGAGTTAGGCCGTAAGAAAACAAGCTGAAAGCTCATTTTTTTCGACAAGATTCAATTATGTTGAATAAAAATTTGGTCAAAGTGGTCTTGTGCCATTAAACGTTAGCAGAGACAAATTAGGGTTTGGCCTGTGTTTTGTCAAGTTTAGGCTCATTTGTTGGGTAATCATCAAAAGAAAATGTTCATACAAACAGAAGCAAGCATCCACTAAGAAGAAAAATAACAAAAAGTACAATACAAAATTGATTAATGATTTACTTTTTAAATTAGGAGCAGCAGTGTTTAGTACAAAATTCGTTTTTTTAATCATTCCAAAGAAGTGACTTTTTCTATTTATATTGCCCTTACACTTTTTGTCATACTATAGTGTTATGGTAGAAAGGTCAATTTAAGTTTGGAAAAATAATCTTTACGCGGTAGCATTTAGAATACACAAATGATAAAATTTATGTACCATACCCAAATACAACAATAGCCATTGATTTAAAATCCAGTGTCTCAATGACAATGATTTAAGATGGGTAAAATGGTTGAAAAGTATGCGATTTTTTATGATCAACATGTACCAAAGAACTGTAGCCTGGAGTTACAATACTATTTTTCTTTTGGGAACATATTATGGTTCACTTTAAAATAGTAATATAAATATATAATATGCATAATTAATATACATATGTCGTTTGTAAAAAATAAATTAATTAATATACATGTCAGTGAGAAGTATTTTTTACCAAATTCCTTAAAAAATAAAAAGTATTTTTACCATATATATGTAATCAAAGATTAAATACATGTAGCATAGATTAAATATATTTTTATTCTCTAAAATTATCAATTTTTATTTTTTCATTCCCATAAAAAAATCACATTTTTTAATTAATTTATGTTTTTGAATTATTTTTTGCAAGTACGTTTGAAACTGAAGCAGAACGGAAGCAAGGATTAGCAAGCGCTAAACCTAAAAGATAAACAGACAGGCTGCAAGCGACAAACATATCAAATAAGGGTTCCGGAATCCACCAGAATTGAGAAAAGTCTCGATAATTTTATTGAATCAAAGAGTGACTCTTAGGTTGCATAAGTTCTGTTTAAATGCTAGAGGAAATAACAACACGTACGGACCGAAAAATAACAAACTGAAATAAAACAAAAAAAATAACAAATATGCTGAAATATTAAAATGCGGTTTTGGACTTCCAGACGACCTCAAATGACTAAATCCACCCCTAAATCCTGGCAAAGCCATGTGTTTGTGTTCGTGAGGTTCGGGGCTTTCCGAAAAGTTATAATTCGAGTCATTCCCGACACTGGATGTCAAATCTGCACTATTTCGAGTGATCATTTCTTGCGCGCTACTTCATCTTCGATACGAGCCGCCAGTTTGCCTACATCAAAAATATTATAAAATTTCATTCAGAAAATAACATGAAATCTGTTTATAGTTTCAATTTTTTTGTTACTTTTATTTCAAGATTTTGAAATTTGAAAAAATTATATTTAATTAATCTCATATTAAAAAAACTGTAGAAGAACTTCTTACAATAATTTAAACATATTTGCAAAAATAATTCAAGAATACATGTCAATTTAACAACAAAGACTAACTAAAACTCCATGTAAAATAATTTCTTAGGAATTAAAAACTATGGTTTTTTATTGGTATGAAAATAAAACAAAATCAATTTCATAGAGACTAAAAATATAATTTTCTCTTCGTTTTTTGCACTTGAGTGTAATTTTGTTTTTATACAAACAAGATTACAAATATTTTTCTCTTACAAACTCAATATTTATGAAATTAAAAAAGAACCATAAACAGTTCCAAAAAATAAAAAGCACTGTAGCCATGTTAATGTCTGTATACATACTCTTTTGGTTGGGAAAAATCTCATACTTCTCACACCAATTTATCCATCTCAAATCATTGCCATTGAAATTCTAAATTGTAAATCAATGGTCAATGTTGCATTTGGCTATGGTACACAAAAACTATCATTTGTGTATCTAAATGTCACCTTACATTGATAGAGTTCATGAGGTTACAAAGCAAACGACAATATATAATTTAAAACAGATTCTCGACAGATGATAATGTTGTACCTTGGACGTGTTATGTTGATCACACGTACATAATTAACGTTAGTAACGTCGACCATATCAACAACATTAGTATAATATATAGAGATACGTGGCATAGTGGGGTTGGAACTTGATGAATGACATATCACGTGCGATAATTTTGTTGGTTTGCAAAGAAATGGAAGGAATCTTGAGATGATGGGATTGGGACATGGGTCAGCCAAACAGAACGCAAAAACAAGAAATGCGTGTAAGTGGCAATGCAAAGATGTGTCGTAGAGTACGTTTTTATAACAACCAAACAAAGCAAGTAAGAATGGAATGGGTAACAAATGGTGTTAATGTCTCCTACACAAGATGCAATAAGATCTCTTCTTTTGGTCAAAGAAGTAGTAAAACCCATCATTTCGTACTTTCTTTTAACCTCAGAAAATTAAAGGCTTTCCTTTGAATTTGACCTTTTTAACTGTGTTTGTTTCAGCCTCATGCATTTGGTGTGGTTTTACAGCTAGCTTCTCTTGTCTTATCCTATTCTCATCTCAATGCTTATCTCAAATGTAATTGATTTGGTCTCGGGTGCTCTAATTATTTTATGGAAAAACAATTCTCATGTGATCTCTTATGGTGAACTTGGGGTGGGAATATGTCAGATCACGTGTGTGTCAGGAGTCTAAAGTTTGGTTCGGCCTAACTCGTTTATTAAATATATTAGGTTAAAGTTTTTAAAAAAACTCATTACTCCCTCCGTCTCTATTTATAGGAGTAGTTTACAAAAAAGTTTTGTCCCTAAATATAAGATTATATACAAATTCCTAGATGTATTGATTATTCTTTTTTCAAATATACCCCTTATTAATACTATCAATTTGTCTTGATATATGAAAAGTTAACATTAAATATATATTTAATTAAGAGTAATCTAGTACTAATAGTCACACACATCTGAGACAACTTTATTACTCCAACAACTTTTCTTAATACACGTGATTTTTGTAAACTACTCCTATAAAAAGGGACGGAGGGAGTAATTTAAATAGGTCATGTTAAGGCTTCTAGAAAAGTTTACTGAGCCTATTAAGTCGGCTCATATATGTATAATTATATATACTACATTATATAATATACGCGTATTAGCCTTAACAAAATGGATGTGCTAACTCTACAAAATTTTATTATATATATATATATATGCTAATAAAGTCGGAGAAAATAGATGTACATGTTTTATTAAATTTTATTTACCTATTAACCTTTTAAAAAATATATGTTTATTAGCTTTTTTTTTAGGGAATTTATTAGTTTTTTTATAAATAGGTCAAATGTTATATTTAAAATTGTTAGTACAAATTAAGCTTTTGGACAGACTAATAGGTCATGTCGGGCTTTTAAAAAGGCCATGTCAGGCTAAAAATAAAGCCTTTGACAGACTAATAGGTCAGACTTAGGCTTTAATTTTTTCAACTATGTCTAACCTATTTAAGCAAAGTTCGGCTCGATCCAGGCCTATTTCCACCCCTATGGAGAACCACCAATTCTCCTTCAAAAAATGGAGAACCATGTCCACGAGTTAACTTCAATAAAAAATTTGGATTTGATAAATGAGTGTTAATTAGTAGAAGATCTTGGTTTAAGATTAAAAACTTTATCAACATGTGTTGGTAACATAACAAAATTTGTGTTCGATTTCTGAAGTTGTTCATTTGAATAATAGCAAAATTTTGTGTATAAAACCTAGATGTCTCACGCCGCCGCTTGAAGAGGATATATCTCATACTCCATTTGTGTTAAAATAGGTGTTCTGTTTTATTTTTCTTTGTCTCGTTTATAATACCAATATAACATTTATTATTCTTTTCCACTAACATATCTCTATTTATTGCATTTTAAAATCAGCTAACTACTCCACTAACTATAATTAATAAAAGTGTTTTGGTAAATGAAACATATTTTATCATTGAAATCAACACTACAATAATTTTCTTAATAAGTGTGTAAAACTAAAAATGGACACTTAATTTGAGACGGAAGGAATAGTAGATTCAAAAGGCCTTAATCATGGACATACATTAAAATGCATATACTTGGGGTCATATATTACTCTTAAAAAACATTATACTAAATGCATTAAAAAGTATAATCACGGTTGGTTAAAAAAAACATGTTTTTGCTCTTAACCAAGAAATTGTAATTACGAAAGGCGTCTCCCTAATTAATAAACAAGATTATACTAAATCACATGCACGCCATAAACATCATGAAAGGGAGAAAATAAAATAACTAAAAGCTGGGGCTACTATAACAAGAAGAAAAAAGGAGCAGTTTGAATTGCATTTAAGCCTTATGTTAATTAAAATAAACACCTTTTCATTTTTTTTCACTCGAGAGAAGTTTGAAATTGGGAAAGGATCTAATTCATTGATAGCTTACAAATTATTTATTAATAGAAAAGAGAATGATCGAATCAGTTGATGGAATTGTTTTATTACATGTATACATGAAATCCTTGTTACATGCACATAATCACCCTTTTTATATTATATATAGAAAACTAACATCATTAATTATGTGATATATTCCTTACTTCAAAGCGATCAATTCAATAATTCCAGCATAATCTGATAATTTATTTATTTTTTAGCTTAATTTGCATGATTAAGAGCATGTATCAGTACTTGTTGTAATGCTACCTACCACAAGCCCTTCGTGCGCGTGCAACTAAATTGAGTTTCATACATATCAAGAAAGAATACATGTTTTTTTTTGTTTAATTGCATATCAAGAATATATGTCACACAAACGTTTAATTTATAAGTTTAAATCAAAGTGGCTCGATATGTACAATAAGTTTTATAATATTATTGTATAGTTTGAATAGGTTCTGTTTGGTACATATATAAACTTTTTAAAATTTTAGTCTCAACCGACGGCATTAAAGTACAAGCTTACGGCATTAGAATACTTAATTTGGTCTGAAATACCATTAGCACGTGATCATCTATTTTAATTTGGGAGAAAGAAGCTAAGTGCGGCCATTTTATAAAAATGTCCAAGAAAACTAAATTTTATATGTATTTTAGTTTACATTTGGGCACAAAATTATCGCAATGTATACCAAACATATATAGTTTCAACGCCCCTTTGAACCAATGCAAGCATCAAGTTACCTTTCCAAAATGTAGGTTCGAATTTCAATTCAAAGAAGTGTTCTTATATTTAGTATCTTTATATTTTATGATTATAAAAATTTAGATGAGTTTGATTCCGAAGGCTCGTCAAAATCAGCACCAATAGAAATTGAATCATTCAACAAAGAAATCATCACATCGACAATAAAAATTAAATGAATCAACTACATTTGACTCAACCATCATCGATTAAAGTGTCAATGTTAGTAAAAAAAGTATATGTAAAATGTATGTTAAGTAATTTATTTTAATGATGATTAAAATAATAATAACAAAAAAAAGAGAAAATAAAAAGAGAAGATATTGGTTGAGGGTAAAAAAAGATTGTAGAAAGACGTGAAGTGAGATTGATGGTTTTAACTTTGTTTGTTAGCTTTCAAAATCATATGTTTTCCGTTCCCTTTGAAAAGCAAAAAAAAAGACTAAACAAAAAGACAAACAGATTCTGTTTTTCTGCCCAAACCCCGAGTGAGTGTGTGTGCAAGCACATCCAGCAAGAAAAGAAGAAAAAAAAACAGTAATACCCAAAACACCATGCATTTGTTTTGTTTTGTTTTTGTGACAACCCACACGAGCGGTTCTCGAACTGTATGTACTGTGTACATCAACCACCACTTTTCCAGTGAGAGAAACCAAAGCGCCATTCAACACTACTTTCTACTGTATTGTTTAATTTTACACCAAGGTGAGGTGAATTTTGGGAAAACACACCATCAAAGATTGTTGGGTGGAACAATTTTTAGCTCTTGCTCAATTGTCGATTAACACAACAACCACAACCGAAGATTTAACACAAAAAAAGTGTATATTTAAATTGTGAGTCAATTAGACAAAATCTTAATGGCAACATAATTGTGTGACGCTCTAAAATATAGATCTTGTTAAAATGAAGATTACTTATTACAATTGAACTTCAGAAAACTACTACTAACATGTTTGGTTTGACTGGTGTGTGTGTTGCAAACTTGTGTCTCATGGTTTGTAGACTTGAAAAAGGAGAAGCTCAAAAACTAACTTTCATGTTAACGCAAATTTCTGTTGCGATTTCACTAACTCTACGTCATGCCAAATACATATGTAATCAAAATTTTGTCAAACTCATCACAATTCTAAACATGCACCAAGTTATTGAAAATTTAGATATGCATTAAATGTGTTGGGCATTGTTAATTTTTACAAGTTTAAAGCATACTAAAATTTATGAAATCATTTTTAACTATCTCTTTTCTTTTGTTGTTTACATATGTTTCCTCCATTAAGATATGTAGACGCATACATTTTTTTTCATTCGAACTTAATTCGTCACATTCATAAATTATTTATAAACAATTTCAAATATTTTTTTTTAAGAAGTTAAACTAATCCAACAAAATTAAAGATTTCAACCATTAATCTTTTGATCTAACTGTCCAGGTGAATCACTACACATAATCCATTTATCTCTTGATCTCATTTCCTCTCTCTTCAAGTGAAACATAGTGAACATAACTGTGTGGGCTCGAATCTTTTATGTACCTTTTGCTACCTCCTATTTCTCCCAAGGTTGAAAAAACCTCATTCAATTTCCTATTTCTTTTCTCTCCTTTAAAACGTTGCTGTTTTCTGTTTCATTCTTATAAATTATAATAACTCAACCCCACCTTGTGAAAGTTGAAACTCTGTGCTTTCGTTCTCTCTTCTTCCTTTTCTTTCTTTATTCCTAACTCTTCTCTCTCTCTCCTCTGTGATTCAGTTTTCACTCACGGGTGAATCAGAGAGAGATGGAATATACAACAATGCTATTAAATCTTTCACTCTTTTCATTCTCACATGCTTCATTTTTCATGTAATAGAGTAACAAAAAAACTCTTTTTGTTTCATTTTCATGCCTCTTTTTCCTCTTCTAGCATTTTGTAAGTTCCTAGGTGATAGTTAGAAGTTAGAATAACCAGTTTCTGATCTCAAAGTTAAACTCTTTTTACAGTTTTGTTTTTACTTGAGTCTCCATGACTTCACAAAAGTTCAACAATGGTGACATGAGTCTTTTTCCTTTAGCTCCTATTCCTTCAACTCATCTTGTGGATTCCAAAGCTCTTCCTTTGACAAACCCTGAAAAGGGTCTTCAGATTTTGAGACCCTCAATGTTTAAGTCCAAAAGTAGAAGATGGGTGCTTTGAGGTTCAAGGGAAAAACTTGTCTTTGAAACTTGGTAATGAAGTAGAAGATAAAAGCTATGTTTCTGTGAAAATTGGATACTCCAAGCTTTGTTCTAGAGGTCATTGGAGGCCAATAGAAGATGCAAAACTTAAGGAGCTTGTTGCTGAATATGGTCCTCAAAATTGGAACTTGATTGCAGAACATCTTGAAGGAAGATCAGGTGATTTATCCTCATCCCATTTTTAAGAAAATATCATAAGTTTCTGTTTGGATGAATTCTAGAGTAAGTGCATGTTTGGATTCAAGAAGAGTTTAGCATAATCCTGTTGAGTCACAAAGTGATATTAACAAAAGTTGCATTTTTTTACCTTCAACAAAATCAACATATCAATGTGATTTTAAAGTATTTTTTTGAAGTAGTACTTCTAAAGTTTAATACTTTTTTAATATTTATAAATTGGGGTGTGAAAGAATTTGTGCTTGATTTCCATTTCTGAAATGTGAGGAAGGGATCAAACCTTGCATGTATTTTAATATTATTTTTTTTTCAATTTTAATTGCAGGAAAAAGTTGTAGATTGAGGTGGTTCAATCAGCTAGACCCAAGAATCAACAAAAAAACCTTTTCTGAGGAGGAAGAAGAGAGACTCTTAGCTGCTCATAAAATGTATGGTAACAAATGGGCTATAATTGCTAGACTTTTTCCAGGGAGGACAGATAATGCAGTGAAGAATCATTGGCATGTGATCATGGCTAGAAGACATAGGGAACAGTGTACTGTGTATAGAAGGAGAAAGCCAGTTGTTGTTGAAAGTATTTCAAAGGATTTAAAATTAAGTCTTTCAAACAATGCAGCTAGTGATTCAACTATCTCAAGCACCATTGATGGAAATGTCTCAACTTGCACTAATCTCTCACTCACTCCTTCTTCAGCTAAACTAAGTCCTCAACTGTTTGATAAACTAGTTGTTCCAGTTGAGAATCACCAAGGTTATGGATCACTAATGGGTATGCAATATTTAATAATCTCTCATTAGGCCTATAATAGTATAAAACATGGTTTTAAGTTGCGGTTACGATTCCGCCACAAATATTTATATTGCGGTAAAATGTAGGCAAATGGGCCGATGCCGTCACATTTAGAATTGTGATGTTTTTGCATATACTATAAGTGCATGTTTAGAATCATGATGAGGTTTGCAAAATTAGGGCTGGTTCACCGTAAATTTGCTAAACTATATTGTAGTTGGCTAGTTGCAATTGTGTTTGTGATCCACAATTTAAAACCATGAAATTAGTTATTAGTTTTTTCATGTCCAAACTTAATTGTTACATAACATATGTTACTTTATGTGATGTGTAATTGCAGACAAATCTAGAGAAAGTGTGGTGGCAACTAGGGATGTGAGTTTTGACAAGTATTTTGGAGCTTGTAAGAAGCATGAACAAGTGGAAAAGCTAAAGCTAATAGATGTGGTGGACCAGTCCAATTTTTCAGATTCAAACTCAGAAGTATCAGTATCTGAGTCAGTTACTACCAATAGGTCCAATATCTCAATTTCTGGTGAAAGTGAAAATATTGGTGTTAAGATTAACATGTTACCATTCATTGATTTTCTTGGAGTAGGAGCTATACAAAGCTAAATGGTTGATACATGGAAGATGGGTTAGGAAAGTGAGGGTAGTCAGATGCAGGGGAACCGTTTGTGTTGGGTGAAAATGAGTCTGCTGTAGTGTATTCCCTTGTGTACAGTTTGTTCCATAAAAGGCAAAAAAGTAAAAAGTGAAAAAATGAATTGAGGGAAAAATGGAAGAAAAAAATAGGCATTAGTTAAGAGGAGAGAGAGAGTGTGTCTGTTATGAAGTGATGATGACTTAGGAGTAGTTATGAGATTTAAAGAACTATAATAATTGTATAAACTCCTGGTTTTGGACTGTTTCTCATATAGCAGAATACTAGGGGCCTTGTTTGTTATGCTGTGGTACTTTTGGCATTTTGTTAAACAGAAGCCAAAGTTTTATGACTTGGATAGATGGATGGATATACACTTCTTTATTACATAAATCAACCAACTAACCTGCCTTTGAATTACTCTTCTCTTCTCAGTGCTGCATCATGTCATTGGTTTTTGTGCTTTTTCTTTTCGCTATTTCTTTGCTGTTTATATGTTTGACCATATTTGACATGCTACTGGCTTAAGGCAATTGTTTTGTGTCTATATTTGTTCAATTAATTAACTTTTACATCTTCAATGCAAACTTGTTTTTGGCTAACTCTAACATGAACAAGTAGTAATACTTTAATCTTATTACAGATGTTCTTAAAGGTAATTACTTCTTAAAAAATGTTTAGTTTTGCTAACTTTTATAATAAAATAAGGTAATGTGTTCAAATTAAATACTTAATTAACTAGAATGATTGAAAGTAGTAGTAGTAGTAGTAGTAGTATACATAGTTAAGTATACTTTTTAAATATTTTTTAATTAGCACGCTAAGACATAGTTATAGCAGAGGTGATCCAAACTAAATTGATGATAGATATCAGCAATTATATTATATAGCTAGCATACCAAAAAAAAAAAATCTAAAGGAGAAAAGAATAGAAGAGTAAGAGGACACAAATCAAAACCCTTGCCAAAGAATTTACAAAAGTCATAACTAGGGACCCCTGTCCTATTGCAACAAAAATCATCACTAATCACAACTAACATTGGGATGGTGTTCCACCAAAGAAACCTTGGATAGCAAGCCTTAGGCAGCCAATTCTATCAACACAAAAGTTACATTCCTACAAATATAAAAACAGACCAATGAAAGACAATTCTCCCCTCTATATGTAAGTTGTCAAGAAGAATAGAGTGTAAAGAAAAAACTTGAATCACCAGCATAGAATCACAATCAAGCTGGAGAGACTCTGCCAACCATTGTAAAAGCAATCTCAATCGACATTTGAAAACTAGGTGACAAATCAATTAAATGAGAGTATTATTTGAAAATGTTAGTAAGTATTAAAGTGGCGGAGCACCACTTGGGCCAAGGTGGGCCACGGCCCACCCCCCAATTTTTTAATTTTTTTTATATATGTGTAAGTACAAATATATCATTAAATTTAAATACAAACTTCAAGCTGAGCCCACCCAATTATCTTCACCTCTATGTGTATGCCTTTGTGATTTGTTTACTTTAAGAACAATATACTTTTGGATCTCATCAAATGATTGATATTTCAGTTATTTGAGAAGTGTATAATACGTTAATTTTGAGGACATTAATTCTAAATATAGCATGACAATTTATATTGAAGGAGAAGTTAGTGTAAGTATTAGTTTTGATTCTATTTTATATGATTTCAAGTATTTTGGAATGCGTAGAGAATTATTTTAAATTTTTAATATATGTTGTTTAATTTTTTGATTTTCAACTTTATGTTTAATGCACACTACAACATAAATTTTGTTTTATATATCATAGTTCATTTAGGTGGCCCATCCGAATTTTTTTTTTTGGCTCCGCCACTTATTGATATTCTAAAAGTTACATAATTTGAAACAGAAATATTCTAACATGGGACTTATAATGAGATGGAGGGAATACTAGATTATGATAATTTATATTGGATATTTGTTCTAATTAACATTTTTTTTCTGATCGAATGTTGTAATTAGGATTTTAATATCTCAACAAGTATGCATGTATACGTGCATATAAAATAAATAAATTATGTGCACTCAAAAAAACTGTGATGATGCACAATTTTATATAGCCACGTGCTTACGTATAACCAAGTGTTTGGCCTCAAGAGCATCTCTTGCATAGACTAAACCTCAAATATTATTTCTTTTGGATGCACACACATGAGTTATAAAATTTAAAAGAGAAATGATATTAAATGATGTGTACTAATTATTTTTCTTTTGAATTTTATCATTTATGTGTGTGTTCAAATACCATTGATTTGGAGATTATGTCCGACTACGTATTTCTTGGCCTCATATACAAATCGGACACACTCCTTGTTTTCATATATCATTATCAGTCATGTTCAGTCTAATAGTAAAAATGAAATTTGAAATTGTGCTTAAGAGGAATAAAGGATATATTAGGCATGGCAAGCACACGAAAATTGTAGAGGGGGGTGGTACCATTTTCTGGAAAACGTGCCATTGATCAGTCGATGATTGTTATTGTTACCGAAATAAAGGAGAATTAGGCACACAACAAAAATTTGGTGAGGAGGAGATCTGGGAAAGAAACACTCATGTTCTTTAAAACTGTTTTTTTTTTTTTATAAAAAATATTTAGATAATTTATAATGAAATTTACTATAACCTACTAATTATGAAATTCTCTCTCTTAGAACCCAAGTCATGAGCGGAATATTCAACTATATGTGTCAACCGCAATTGGTAACACTAGTTTTTATAAGAGTTTACTTTTTTTTAGTGTATGTATATACGAGTCTTGATGATTAAATAGTTTGATGATATACCTCCGTGCTCTTCTTTTGGTACAATACATTATCCAAACTTTTAAGCTTTAACAATTTATATAAAAAAAGTGGTATTAGAAGTTGAAATGGTTTGTAAAGTTCTAAGTTGTTTTGGAAAGTCGGTGTGATTGTGAAGGATAAATCTTTGTATTACATTCATCATGAAAAACGTGATATTAGAGTTCAATTCAATGTGACTGCTGGTATTTGTCAATTCAGCATTAACTCCGTTAGTACGCCTCTAAAGTAAGATTTAAAACATTGGGCCTTTTGTCTCATGTTGGGTCTTTTTCATTTGTGCGGGCTTAGTCCCTTTAAAGGGGTCTTTGTTTGAAAATTGCTCTTTTTCTATTGATTTTTGCTCATTCCCACATGAACCGACCAAAATACCATCAACGTGTGTTAACTCAAGTTCGGTATACCCAGCGTAAGTTAACTCGCGTTGAAGTACTCCAACGTGAGTTAACTCATGCCGAACCCCAGCGTGAGTTAACTCACGTTGGGGTGTTTTATATACAAAATTACATTCTGATTTTAACATGGCTGTTAACATACCTGTAAGTGGCTTTTAACATGATATAGTGGCTATTAATGCATTACATTCTGATTTTCACCAAAATTACAATATATGGATGGACCAACATATTTAGTATACATTGAAACTATTATTCACCTAGTCAATTGATCTTCTAAGTTTCAAATGAATGCAAAGAGGTATGTACCATTTGATGTGGATACCCTGAAGTATAATGATGACTATGAGTTGAGTCCACGTGGCAGTTGTCAAGTAGCTAGGCACCTAACTTTCATGGGTGGATGAAGAGAATGTGACACGCAACATTTGTTAGTTGATTAATAAATAATCTAGTTTTGTATTTTCATATAGTTTTTACATGACTTGTATTAGAGTCATTACATTTACACTTTTATGATGAAAAAATAGTACACAATTGTAAGTGATATATATACCTTACACAGTGAATAAAAAAGTATGTTGCCTTTCAATTTCTGTTACAACCTCTCTCCGTCTCTCTCTCTGAGTATAGTGTGTGTGTGTGTGTGTGTGTGTGTGTGTGTGTGTGTGTGAACCAAGTGAAAAACCCCATTGATATTCAAGCTCCAACAAATGGTATCCAGAGCATGGTTGTTGAAGCTTGACGATTGAAAATAATAGTGCAAGTGAGATGAGTGAAACCTTCAACTGCGAAAAACACAGTGAGTGAGCAACAATGGCGAATCTGAACGGACATTTTTCGGTGACATTTCTGATTCTTGACGGAAGAAACTACGACCCATGGAGTATGAAGATGAAAGCGATTCTTGGCTCTCAAGATGTGTGGGATCTGGTGGTGAACGACCTTGATCCTATGCCGGAGAATCCAACAGCTGCGCAACAAGCGATGTATAAAGATGGAAGAAGAAAGATTGCAAAGGCTTGTGTATTCTTCACCAGTGCGTGAATCAAGCAATTTTTGAGAAGATTGCAAGATCAGAGTCGAGCAAAGCGGCGTGGGACATTCTTGCGAATTCCTATGCCGACGATCAAAAATTGAAGAAGGTGCGATTACAAACCCTGAGGAGGCAGTATGAATTGATGAAATGGAAGAAAACGAAAAAATTGCTGATTACTTCACCAGAATTCAAACAATGACGAATCAAATGCGTTCTTGTGGTGAAACCCTAACTGATGAATCAATTGTGGAGAAGATTTTGCGATCTGTAAATTCAAGATTCGATCATGTCCCGATAGCGATTGAACAATCAAAGGATCTATCAAAAATCAAATTGGAAGAACTTCAAGGCACGCTTAAAGCACATGAGCAACGAATGAATGAAAGGAAGGCTGCAAAATCAAGTGTTGAACAAGCATTGTTTGCACAAATTGGTAACACCAAAGGTGATAATCAACGAGGGCGTGGAAGAGGCAGAAACAATTACAGAGGTGGAAGAGGTAGAGGTAACAATTCTAACTCAAACTATGGTAGAGGAAGTGTTAGTAACAACATCAGCAATGATAATCAGAAGACCAATAACAATGAAAACTATAGAGGTAGAGGTGTGAGAGGAAGAGGAGGTAGAAAATCTGATAAGAGCCATATTCAATGTTATAACTGCAACAAATATGGTCATTATGCTGATGAATGTTATAGTAACATCAATAATAATGATGCAACATTGGCACAAGAGGAAGATGAGAAGGAAGAGGTTCTGCTGATGGTTGTAGAAGAGAAAATAAGTGAAGAAACACTGAATATGGTAACTGTAATAAATGGAGGTGATCATGGTGATGAATGGTTTCTTGACACTGGGTGTTCAACACATATGTCAGGTAGAAAAGATTGGTTTATTGAGATGAATCACTCTATCAAAAGTAGGGTGAGATTTGCAGATGATAGGACAATGAAGGTGGAAGGTGTAGGAAAAGTGAAGATTAAGAAGAAAGATGGCTCTGTGTGCCTCATATCTGGTGTGCTATATGTGCCAGGAATGATGAGTAATTTACTGAGTATTGGACAACTCTTGGAGAAAGGTTACAAAATGGTACTAGAGGAGTTGGCAATGAAATTATATGATTGTGAGAACATGCTATTGATCAAGGTAGTGCTGTCTAAAAACAGAACCTTCAAGGTTGAGTTGGAAGTTATAATTCAACAATGTTTGGCTACTACAGTTAACAAGGATGAGTGGTTGTGGCATTTCAGATATTCTCATCTGAATTTTGGTGATTTGAATAAGCTACAAACCAAGGAGATGGTGAGAGGTCTCCCTCACATTCATGTGCCAAAGGATGTGTGTGCAGAGTGCATGGAAAGTAAGATGTCTAGAAGCTCATTTAATCAAAATATGTCTATCAGGTCTAAGAGGAAGCTACAAGTGATATTCTCTGATGTATGTGGACCAATTCAGAATGAGACACCTGGAGGTAACAAGTATTTTGTTACTTTCATAGATGAATTTACTAGAAAGCTTTGGGTTTACTTGATTAGGAGGAAGAGTGATGTGTTGAGTGTATTCAAGAAATTCAAAGTTCTAGTAGAAAAACAATGTGGAGAGAGTATTGAAGTGCTGAGAACAGATGGGGGTGGAGAATATGTATCTACTGAATTCAATGATTTTCTTGCAAGTGAAGGAATTACTCATGAAGTCACACCTCCATACACACCTCAGCATAATGGTGTTGCTGAGAGAAAAAAAGGACCTTGTTAAATATGGTGAAGAGCATGTTGAAAAGTAAAAACTTGCCTAAGTACTTGTGGGGAGAAGCAGTGAACACTGCTGCATATATTTTGAATAGAAGTCCAACTAAGAAAGTTGAGAACATGACTCCTGAGGAAGCTTGGACTGGTGTCAAGCCCTGTGTATCTCATTTGAGAGTGTTTGGGTCCATTTGTTACAGACATGTGCCTGATCAAGTGAGAACAAAACTTGATGACAAAGGTGAGAGGATGATTCTACTGGGATATCACTCAACTGGTGGATACAAACTGCTAAATCCAGTGAACAACAAAATAGTAATCAGTAGGGATGTGGTGGTTGATGAGCACAATGAATGGAAGTGGAATGATGTTGCTGAAACAGATAAACAGAATTTACTAGACATGTCTGCTGATGAAAATGTTGATAATAATGCACAAGAAATTGTTGATACAATTGAACCTGTGCAGCAAGAGGAAATAGCTGAGATGCCAAGAAGATCAGTGAGACAAAGACAGCCTCCCGCAAGATTAAATGATTGTGAAATAATGACAGACAATGCAGAATGATGAAGGTGACATAGTGCATTTTGCACTGCTTGCTGAGACTGAACCAGTGAGTTTTGAAGAAGCAATAAAGAACTCTAAATGGTTAGGTGCTATGAAGGAAGAGATCAAATCAATAGAGAAGAACAATACTTGGGAGTTGTGCACACTACCTAAAGAGAAGAAGACAATATGAGTGAAATGGGTGTATAAAGTGAAGGTGAATGCAAAAGGAGAGGTAGTGAAATACAAGGCAAGATTAATGGTTAGGGGCTTCCTACAAAGGCAAGGCATTGATTATGAGGAGGTCTTTGCACCTGTGGCAAGACTTGAAACTGTGAGATTGGTTGTTGCACATGCTAGTATGCAAGGATGGAACTTACATCAATTAGATGTTAAGCCAGCCTTTCTAAATGGAGAATTGGAAGAGGAAGTGTACATAGACCAGCCACAAGGTTTTGTAAAGAAAGGTAGTGAAGATAAGGTGTTGAGAATAAGAAAAGCCTTGTATGGTTTGAAACAAGCTCCACGTGCTTGGAATAAAAGGATAGATAAAGCCTTGATCAATACGAACTTTGTGAAATGTATCTCAGAACATGGAGTATATGTGAAGTCAGGGGGTGGAAACACAGTGATTGTGTGCTTGTATGTGGATGACTTGTTGGTAACAGGGAATAATGAAGCCAAAGTAGCTGAATTTAAGAAAAATATGATGAATGAGTTTGACATGACAGATCTTGGGGAGTTATCTTACTTCCTAGGCATTGAATTCAGGAAAACAAGTGCAGGAATTGTTCTCAGTCAGCAGAAATACACTGCTGATGTGCTTACCAGATTCAATATGATGAATTGTAACAGTGCAGAAACACCTGCAGAAGCTAGACTGAGTCTTGTGAGAGATGGTGATGACATTTTTACCAAGTCCCTCAAGAAGGACAACTTTAATAAGATGAGGAACAATTTGAACATGATTGAATGTAACAAACTAGATTAAGGGGGTGTGTTAGTTGATTAATAAATAATCTAGTTTTGTATTTTCATATAGTTTTTACATGACTTGTATTAGAGTCATTACATTTACACTTTTATGATGAAAAAATAGTACACAATTGTAAGTGATATATATACCTTACACAGTGAATAAAAAAGTATGTTGCCTTTCAATTTCTGTTACAACCTCTCTCCCTCTCTCTCTCTCTGAGGATAGTGTGTGTGTGTGAACCAAGTGAAAACCCCATTGATATTCAAGCTCCAACAACATTAACTACAAGCATTCTATTTGCCAACACATCAATCAATAAGGCAATAAAGCTTGCTTACAAACATGGTTTCTTTCTTTGGTTTTCTCTTAAAAGGATATGTTTTTGTATATAAAACACCCAATGTGAGTTAACTCACGTGTAGTAATGTCAGTTGACTCACGTTGGAGTACTTCAACGTGAGTTAACTCACGTTGGGTATACCGAACGTGAGTTAACTCACACTGGAGGTATTTTGGTCAGCTTATGTGGGAATGAGCAAAAATTAATAGGGAAAGAGCAATTTTCTCTTTGTTTTGATGATTGCTCTATTGGCCTCCCTTTTTACTCAAAAAGTCTAAACAACGTTTGGTGGATATCTACCGAATGACTTATAAACATGAAAAAAACTATTCAGGAGTTATAAACCGAACAACTTTGAAGGTCAAAAGTGGCAAAATTCCTTTCTTTTATCCCTTTTGTAAAGCAACAAAAGCTAGAAAAGCATAGAGAGAAGAATGAAGAAGGGTTTGAACTATGTCCATTTTTAAAACTTCTTTTGTATCCGTTACCGACTGAACTACCTATACGGACACAATATTGTATGTTGAATCTTTTTATTTCTTTGATTTAGAAGCATTTGATAATCTTGCATTTAGTTTCTTGTTATGATTGCTGCCATACATACACGTCGTGATTTTACTCATTTAGTATGCTATGCTTGCTCTCAATTTTACTGCATAGTTGTTATGTACTGCTGTCATGTTGTAATTTTTTGCTTCCATTCGTGATATACTGCGACTTCTGCACCAGATGCACATATTGAAATTCCCAACAAGGATATGACCAAGTACTATACCCTATATTTAAATAATGACATGAATGTGAAATGACCATCATTCTCGACGAGGTGTCATGCTTTCTACATTTGTCCATGCATGTTATACTTCTCAATCATGTGTCCATGACGAAAGATGAAAGGGCTGAATGGTTGATTATTGAGTTCCTTGGAGTGGAACCAGATGATGGCATTGCAGAGTGTGATAAATTACATAGGGCTCATATTTCATTGGATGACCTCGTGACGTTTACCACAAAAATTTGACCAACGCAACCCAGTACGCAAATGAGTTTGGGTATGAGAATATCAGAGATACAGACGAGACTCAATACATCATATCTTATTTGCTTTACATGGTTGGTTTTAACATATTCATCGATAAGAGTCGGTATTATGTAGATGTCTTGTACCTGATACTTCCAAGACATCTCTACATTGAATTAGTGTTCGTGCGGTGCTGCCGCTCTTGCCTTCCAAAACATCATTTGGTGTCGTACCCCAATTTTTGACCCAATTTTGACTCGTTTTAATCGTCTTTTTAAAGCCGAGAATTTTCGTCGTTTCAGACGAAATTTCGGCAGGGAGGTATTTTAAAATACCTCATTTAGGGTTTCAAAAGCGGTAGTTTTAGTTTTATTATTATTTTATTTTTACTTTAGTTTTTTCTATTATTTTATTAATTTCGTTTTTTATTTTTATTGTTGCTGTTAATTATATTCTGTTTTTATTTTATTTTTTATTTTTATGCTTTTGCTTTTATCATTTATTTTATTTACTTAATTAATTAATAAACAGCTCTATGCACATCACTTTCTCCATCTGATCCATCACTTTCTCCATCTGTTTTTTTTGTCCCTTTTGCTTGGTTTCTTGCCTTGTTTCTGATTAAACAAAAGATCCAATCTCAACAGCTCTGTGCACATCCTCTTTTGTACATCCAATTTCAATAAAAACATATCACAACCAACAGAAAGAGGGAGTTTTTTTTCAAGAACAGTGAACAAAACAGTACTAGCCAAAACCACCACCCAAAACCAACCTCCTCACCCACAACCAAACACAAATTCGGCCAGCATACAGCACAACACGCCCAGCAAAACACAACACAGCAACGCAGCCAGCAACAACAACACACACACATACACCCAAAACCGCGGCCACCCACGCCCAGCAACAACACAGCTACGCAGCCAGCAACAACAACACACACACACCCAAAACCGCGACCACCCACGCCTAGCAACAACACCACTACACGACCAGCAGCAACAACATACACGCCCCACCCTAAACAAACTCACCCACGGCCACAAAAACACGGCCACACACGCACACAGCAGCACCACACACGCACACAGCAATACAACACGCAAGAACACCATAAAGCCAGCCCAAAACCGAATCAAACAAGCCAAAAAAGGTAGTTTTTTTTAAAACTTTAGACTTAGATCTAGGATTTTTGAAAAGGATTTTGAAAAATCTAACTTTGGATTTGAAAAGAGGGTGAGAAGAGGGTTTAGAAAAACTAATTTTTTTTTGAAAAAAAGCGGAGTTTTAAAACTCCGGCGCGGTGGCGCCGCCGTCTAGGCCGGCCGGCCACCGCGCCGGAATTTTTTTCCGGCCACCGGAGAGAAGAGAGAGGAACCGATTTCTAGAGAGAAGGGAGAGAAGAGAGAAGTTTGAGAGTTAGAGAGAGAAGGAAAGAGGAAGAATGAGAGATTTGTGAAGGATTGGGATATTTATATCCCTCTCTAATCCTGTGCGCGTGGGTGCACGCCTTAGCGTGCACCCTCGCCCCTCTGGCGCTCTGATTTTAAATCAGACGGCTTTGGTTGTTTTCCCTTATGATCAGATCAGAGCCCTCTGATTAATCAGACGGTCCAGATCAAATCACGTTGGCCCAATCCATTTTGGGCCTGTTTATTTAAATCTGATCATTTTCTCACTTCCTGCACCCCCCCCATTTTATTTTTTACACCTCCCTATTTATTTCTTTTATTTTTCTTCGCAATTTTTATTTCTTTTTATTATTATTTCCTTTTTATTGTTCTTTTATTTTTAACATCTTATATATTTACTTATCACATCATCTCATGCATTTTATTTTATTTGTCATTTTACTTTGCATTTGTCATTTTATTTATTTATATGTCATTAGAATGTATTTTAGGAACAATGTAATATAAATGAAAATAAATATTAAGGGTTCAATCGACCGGAAAAAGGAAAACTTGGGTAGACACCCGACGCTTCCCCGAATGCGGAACGCGAGATCCCCGTCTCGGCTACGTTCAAAGTATTCGCCTTCGATTAAGGTTTTAATAAAACAAAAATAATCAAACCTTTTGTTTCTTTTCCTTCATGTGAGTGAAAAAGGAAAACTTGGGTAGACACCCGACGCTTCCCCGAATATTCGGAAAAGAGATAGACACTTCACTTTTCGGATATTCGTCCTCCGCTTAAAATCAATCTCAACCCACCTAACTTTATTTCATTCACACCCATGTGCGTTTTCAAATGGATATCATCGCCCAAGTGCGGATCCGTCTTTTTTCTAAAGCAAACTTTTTCGCCCAAGTGCGACTAAACCATTTACATAAATAAAATCAATCAACCCACAAACATTTTCTACAAAGAACTACGTAGCTTTGAATTCTCCATCGCACCAGGAGATACGTAGGATCTTGTCAAGCACCCTAATAAAAAACTTATTTTTAGTCTTTAAATCATTTTTCTTTCTCTTCCATTCTTTACAAACATTTTTTTTTGAAACTAACACATTTTGAAAGCTAATTAACTAATGGTTCCCGTTGAGTACAACGGATGCGAGGGGTGCTAATACCTTCCCCTCGCATAACCGATTCCCAAACCCGAATTTGGTTGCGATGACCTTATTCTCGTTCTCAAAGGGGTTTATCGACGTTCCCCATTTCAAAAATAAAACTTCGGTGGCGACTTTACTGTCTAGCGAGCGTTTTTCGCCCGCACATTTTCCCGCCGCTTCAGCTGGCGACTCCACTGGGGAGATTAGAGAATCAAGCCTAGTTAGTTAGTTTAGCTGTTAGTGTTAGTTTTTTTCCTTTCGTGTTTTGTTTGTCTTTGGTCTTATTTGCTTTATTCTATTTCCGCTTTATTTATTTTTCCCTTTAATATTATTGTGTTATTGTATCGGGGTTTGTGCTGTTCAAAACACTTTTGAGTGGAGCTCTGCACCCGAGCTTGAAAAAAACCTAGGTTTAGGATGGTGGTTGCGTAGTATTGGCTTTCGAGATAGACATCTCGTTTAGTCAATATGAAGACCCCGCTTAGAGATGGTCCTCTTCGCGAAAGGTCGTCCGTATAATGGTTAACCCGTATTTATGGCGAAATTCCGAATTGGACCCCTAACTCTAAGGACCTTCTTCTTAGAACCTTTTCAAATTTTGGGTGTTTGTATTAGATTTCGAGGTAGACACCTCGTTTTGGTTAATGCAAACCCCACCTAGAGGAGACGCATTCGCGAAAGGTTGTCATATAATGGTTAAAACGTTATTATGGCAAAATTCCAAGATGTTTCTATGACTCTAGGTACCCCTCAAAACAAAAACTTTAGAGCTACCCTCGGTGAGAACCTTGATATAGAAAGCACCTAGAACTAAGTCCTCATAAGGAGCCTTCCCTTTAAGTCTTTTCCCAATTATCTATATCCACACAAAGCATACATGCATTGCATCCACATGCATAAAATCATTTTCTTGATGCATAAGTTTGTTTCAGGAATTTGCAAAGGCTAAAATTGTGTTGCAAATGCCTAACAAATTGAACATGGGCTCCAAAAAAAAAACGGAAAAAAACTTTTTCATGCATTTGCATTAACATCATCCATAGCATGCATACATCCGTTTTCATACCCAAAACTCATCCCCCCTTTTATTACCAGGAATCCCTACAACCCAAACTGATTCGTCGGCACTCGCACTACACTCGAAACAACGCAAGAAGGGTCATGGACGAGATCGAGCAAAACCAAGAAGTCATGAGACAAGATATCAATCAGTTGAATGGGAAGTTGGACCGCTTGATGGACACTCTTCAGGAACTAGCAAATAGGGAACAGAACCCGCAACCTCAAGTAGTGGAAAATGTTACCCTCGAGCCACAACCAGCCCCTGCAGCAGCTGTCGTTTGGCCTCCATATGGTCTTCCTCAAGGCTATACACCTCCGCAGTTGGAGAACCATAATGAAAGGGGTCCGTCTCAGCCTCGCCCGGCTCAAGCATCAGTGCCTCGTCCCACTGAAACTCCTGTGATGCAAGAGAACGCCGATGTTGCCACAGGGTTTCCAATACCTCAAGGTACGGCAGAAAACCCATTGTTGGTGTACCATTCTCCCAACTTGTCAGGCCCTCATAAGGAGCATGCTGAACCTTCGGAAGGTGAGAACGAAGAGGCTAAAGGAAAAATTCTTGCTTTGGAAGAACGAGTCAAAGCAATGGAAGGAAATAGTGAATTCGGGTTAGACGCACTTGACATGTGTTTGGTCTCGAATGTGGTGATTCCTCCAAAGTTCAAAACTCCGGATTTCGAGAAGTACAAGGGATTGACTTGTCCTCGCAATCATTTAATCATGTACTGCAGGAAGATGGGTGTAGCTGCACAAGATGATAAACTCCTCATCCATTTCTTTCAAGACAGCCTCAGTGGAGCTTCCTTGAACTGGTATATGCATCTGGAAAAAAGTCGGATCCGAACTTGGAAGGATTTAGCCGAAGCGTTCGTCAAGCAGTACAAGTACAACATGGGCATGGCCCTAGATAGAATGCAACTACAAGAGTTGACCAAGAAGGGGACGGAAACGTTCAAGGAATACGCACAAAGGTGGAGGGAATTGGCATCGCAAGTTGAGCCTCCCTTGTCGGAAAGAGAAATGACAAGGATTTTCATAGGCACTCTGCAAGCTCCATATTGTGAAAGGGTGATTGGAAGCGCCTCGTCCGGTTTCGCCGACTTGGTCATTATTGGAGAAATGGTGGAGGTAGGTTTGAAAAACGGAAAAATCAAGGTGCTCCAAGTAGTCAAGTGGTTGCAAAGAAATTTCCAACCTCTTTCCCTAAAAAGAAGGAAGGAGAAACCAATGCAGTAATGACCAGTTTTCCAAATTCCCACCGTCCACCTATGAATGCTTATCACCCCCCTGTCCTTCAAGTACCATACCAAGATCAGCACTATGTTGCCACCGCAACACCTATACAATATCAACAACCATCGCCTCAAAGGCCTCACTATCAACCCGTTCGTCCAAATCATTGGGGTCAAACCTCAAGTCAGAATCAGTACCGGCCTCCCAACAATCAGCGACCAAGGCAGATTGACCCGATCCCCATCCCGTACAGTCAACTTTGGCCGCTTTTGATAAAGAACTCCTTAGTGGTACCTCGAAGTGTCAGGCCTTTGGAACCACCATATCCGCATTGGTATAACCCAAATGCCAAATGTGAGTTTCATTCTGGGGCCATTGGCCACTCCATTGAAGACTGTAGAGCACTTAAAGAGATGGTGCAAGAGTTAGTCAATAACAAAAGGCTTTCCTTCAAAGGAAAGGGGCCCGACGTGAAGAATAATCCTTTACCGGGTTATAACGACCCAAATGTCAATGCTGTGGAAGAGGATGCGGATTTCGACGAGGTCAAAAGAGTTGAGGAAATAAGTACTCCTTTGTTGATGCTCCATGCTAAGCTAGCCAAATATGGTTTGATCAAAGGAATCCATGACAATTGTGAAGAATGCGCCTTAAGTCCCAAAGGTTGTCAGTTGGTCAAAGAACAAGTGCAAGAAATGATAGATCAAGGCGTTTTGCAAGTGGGTCGAGCGAGGAAGATGGGGGATGTGTCGGTTATCGAGCCACATCTCGAAAGCGAGAAAGAAGTCCCCAAACCAGTTGAGATCCTCTACCAAAAAGGAGACGCTCAACCGTCAATGAACCATAGGCAGCCTGTGGTCATATGTGTTCCATCGCCATTTCCTTACAAAAGTTCCAAAACAGTGCCTTGGATTTATGATGCAAAAGCCGTCATTTATGAACCAGAGGGGAGGTTGGAAAGAGAACCTACAAAGGTGATGGGTGGTGTTATCCATATTTCTGAAGCTAGCGGCATGACCCAAAGTGGTCGGATCTTTGCTCCCAAACAGCTTAGAGGAGAAGGTAATGAGGAAGTCCAAAAAAGGAAAGAACTGCCCAGTCAAGACAAGGGGCAAGAATGTGGTGATCATCTAGCATCAAAAGAGGATGATGAGTTCTTAAAAATTGTCAAAAGGAGCGAATACAAAATAGTGGACCAATTGAATCAAACTCCTTCCAAGATATCTATCCTATCACTGCTGTTGAGTTCCGAGGCACATAGAAAGGCATTGTTGAAAGTGTTGAATCAGGCGCATGTAACCCAAGATGTTACAGTAGACCATTTCAGTGGGATAGTTGCCAATATCACCGCTAGTAGCTGTCTAAGCTTTAATGATGAGGACTTACCTGTGGAAGGGAGAGCTCACAATAAGGCATTACACATATCCACAATGTGTCATGACACCGTCCTTGCAAGAGTGTTGGTTGATACGGGTTCGTCATTGAATGTGCTGCCGAAGTCCACTCTTAACAAGATGTCCATTGACGGAGTCTGCCTGAAGCCTAGCTCTTTAATTGTAAAAGCTTTTGATGGGTCCCGGAGGTCTGTCATTGGAGAGGTATGCCTGCCAATCCAAATAGGTCCGCACACTTTCGATATCACTCTCCAAGTGATGGATATAAACCCAGCCTATAGCTGCTTATTGGGACGCCCATGGATCCATGCGGCTGGAGCTGTGACATCCACTTTGTACCAAAAGCTAAAATTTGTGGCAAATGACAAGTTGATCACCGTTGTGCGCTCTCGCTAAAAAACGCAAACCTCCGGGCGTACGTGAACGCTCGAAAAGCTGTGTGAAGTCGCCACCAAAGTTTTTGTTTAAAGGGAACGTTGATAAACCCTTAAGTTTTTTATTTTGAAAAGGGAAACGATAATAACACCCTTTGACGATGAGGAAAGGATGGTCATCGCAACCATTACCGGGTTCGGGAGTCGATTACGCAAGGGGAGGGTACTAGCACCCCTCACGTCCGTTGTACTCAACGGGAACCTCCTAGTTAGCTAAGGCTTAAAATGTTTTTAAAAGTTTTGCTTGCATGCTTGACGATAAATAAAGATAATAAAGATAAAAGGGGAAAAAGTTTGTTTTTTATTATTGTGCTTGACAAGATGACGATCTTGCTCCTACGTATCCCCTGGTGCGATGGGGAATTCAAAGCTACGTAGTTCTTTGGTAGAAAACGTATTGGTTTGTTGTTTTTTAAATGAACGATGTTTTAACCGTATTCTTGCGATCAAACGTAGCTTGTATGCTCGCGCATGGGAGGCTTAAGCGTTTGTTTAAAATCGCGCTAAAAATGTTAAAATCATGTTCGTTGGGAAAAAGGGTTCGAATTGGCCGCGAGGGGACCAAAAGGATTAAAATGACTCAACCGAGTCGAGAAAGATTCGATTGATCCTACGGGATCAAGAAAGGGTGCAATGGACTCAACCGAGTCGAACATTGAATCAAATGGTCACAGGGGACCAAAAGGTTCAAATTGACCACAAAGGGGCCAAGAATTGGTTAGTGTGGTGGATACCTTGAAAATAGAATGACGATTGTCCGAACAATGAGACATACGTCAAGCATTCGTTCAATCGGGGAAATGGAGAGACATACGTCAAACCACCCCTTTTTCATTCAAGTTTTTATTGTTGGAACCCAAAAATGTATTTTTGGTGAAGTTTGAAAAGAATGACGATTGTCTAAGCAACGAGACATACGTCAAGTGCTTATTCAATCGGGGAAATGGAGAGACATACGTCAAACCACCCCTTTTTCATTCAAGTTTATGATTTGAAACTTAAAGAAATCCCAAAATCAAGCAAAAAACACTTGGTTTTAAAACTTAAAACCAAGATGGTTACTCAAATTGAATGTTGTAACCCATGAACAAACCTCTTGTTCAAATTTGTTTTGAAAGTTAATGAACAAAGCTTGTTGTTCAAGTTTGTTGGAAAATCATGAACAAATTTGTTCAAGCTTGTGAATGAAAACTCATTGAAAAAAAAGATAAGTTTATGAGAAAATGCACAAGTTTTTTTTTTAATGAACAAGTTAATGTTCAAATGCTTTTGAAACTTGATGAACAAAAGTTGTTTATTCAAGTTTGATTTTGGAAATCAATGAACATAACTTGCTGCTCAAATTTACTTTGAAATTTAATGAACAAGTTAATATTCAAATGTTTTTGAAACTTGATGAACAAATTAATGTTCAAGCTTGTGCAACTTCAAAATAAAAACCAAACATAAGTTTTAATCCTTTTAAAGATGAAGTTCTCAATAAAAGTCAGGTTCTGAGCTTTAAACATAAGTCCAGAAGTGTTTTTGAACCTTAAAAATAGCCCAGAAATGCTTCAGAAGCTGAAATCCTGAGTCTGGGTGAACAGTGCATCAGAAGCTGAAATTTCAGCTTCTGATGTACTGTTCAGAAGTTGACTTTGGTTGACTTTCAGAAGCACTGTTCAGAGGTTGACTTCTGTTGACCTTCAGAAGCACTGTTCAGACTCTGAACTTCAGAGTCTGAAGTACTGTTCAGACTCTGAACTTCAGAGTCTGAAGCACTGTTCAGACTCAGCTTCTGATCAGCTTTCAGAACCTCAAAGGGGTGTAAAATTTTCGAATTTGGTTAGAAAAGGGAGTATACCACTTCTGTTTTTGGGTTTTGCAAACTTTGGGATTTGTTTGAAGTCTCAAAAAATGTTTCTTAGTTCAAACCCAGTTAAAACACTTAAAAAATGCAGAAACAGATGCTGGATCACAATGGAGCCAATGAAATGAATGCAAACAGTAATGCAAATGCAAGATAAGGAGCTCAGAATAACTTACAAAAATCCTGCTGATGCTTGGGATGCAAGAAACTGAAGGGAACTTGGGATGATTGTTGTTTTGTAAAACTGGAATGTTGCAGAACAAGAACAACACTTGCAAGGGGTGTTTTGCTGTTTATTTCTTGTTTTGGATATGATATTTATGGGTGCTTGATAGCTGGTTTTGATTTCTGGGTTGGTTTGTGATTATTTGCAAAAACAAGAACAGAAAACAGAGCTTCTGGTTTTTGTTTGCTATTGGTTCTGATCCTGTTCTAAAATCCCCTAAAACAACTGCTTAAATGTTCTAGGAATTGGATTGGATTGGATTAGAACAAGTTGGGTTGAACTGGGGTATTTTGTTCTTGGGATTATGTTAAAAACTGGTCTGAATTCTGCTAAAAAAACTGGTCTGAAATGTATATCAGAGTTGTGTGTTTATGTGAGAATTTCTGAGAGTAAATTCACTGTATTATTGTCTCTCTTTAATCCCTCAGCATTGCATTCCTTTTATAGGCAAAATGAAATCAATTTGTCATCATTTGAAATCAAAGTAATCATGGCAAATCTTCTTAAAGCAAAGCTGGTTTGTGGGCTAAGATCATGACTAATGGCTATGCATTTAATGCAAAAGGAGGGAAGTGACCCTGCCTTGTGATCATGGTCATGACTTTGGCAAATTTCAGAAACCAATGGGGGCTGATTGTGACCTGAATTGCTGGAATTCATGGAAACAGGGTGCAAGCTATGCTTTTTGGGATTGACCCTTGAGGATTTGAGAAGATAAACAGGGAAAGCCATGTGCTGGTGAGCAGAGCTTGGGGATAAGCAACAAAAACGTGCTGAATTGCAGAAGAAGGAAGAAATGCTGGATTTGGTCAGCTGTTTCTAGAAACAGGGCAAGTGGTTTTGCAATTAGGGCAGGTGGTTTTGCTGCAATAGTTGACTGGTTTTTGGGTGGAAAAGAAAGGGGAAAGGCCAGGTGGAAAGGAGGGGACAGGATGCAGAGCAAGTGGGGAAGAAGGAATTCTGGGTTTCCTTCTTTCCTTCAGCTTCTGAAGACAACGTGCCCAGCACGTGCTTCTCCTTTCTTTCTTTCCTTTTCCCAACTTCTGATGGAAACGTGCCTTGCACGTGGGTTCCTTGGCCAGGCTTTTGTTTTCTGAAAGGGAAGTGGGCTGGGCCCATGTCCTTTCTTTCTTTTTTCTTGTTCAAACCCCCTCTTTGCTTCTTCTTCTCCTCTTTCTTTTTTTTGTGTTTCCTCTTTTTTTGTAATAAAACTTAAAAGAAAATAATAATAATAATAATACAATAATAAATGATAAATAATAATAATAAAAGGTAATAAATGATAAATAATAATTTGGTTATTATTATTATCATTAAAAATAATAATAATAACTTTATCATTATTATTTATTATTTAATAAAAAAGTTTGACTTCCCCTTTTTTGTTTTAAAAGGGTTATGACAAAATTGGGGTACAACAACCGTGGCTGGCGAAGAGGACATACTTGTAAGCCATCTGTCTTCCTTTCAGTATGTGGAAGCGGGTGAAGGATCTTTGGAAACTGCTTTCCAAGCCTTAGAGGTCGCCAATGCTGTTGCGGGGTATAAGGAAGTTTGTGTTAAGGAAGAAAAAGCCCCCGCTACCTTTTGGAAGAATGATGCGCTATTGGCTAAAGGAGGAGGCTCCAAAGGCTGTGAGTACTTGTGGGATATGCCCGTGAAAAGAGATAGGTATGGATTGGGCTACAAACCATCCATGGGAAAGAGTGATGCTGCAAAGATACCCATTGGTGACATTCAGGACACTTTTCATAGTGCGGGTTTTGCTAGTGAAGATCAAGTAGCTGTCGTTGGAGATGATTCAGAAGAGGGGGAGACACCTTGTTTGGTTTACCAAGGCTCTCCGAATGCAAGCCTCAACAACTGGACTGCCGTTGAAATTCCCGAGATAGTTTCTTTTTCAAAGTAATTTTTATCATGTTTTTCAAATCCTTTTGCTCTACCCAAGGCTTAAGGATAACTTTGTAGGGCACCCTTTATTTCAAATGTTGAATCATCAATAAAAAGCATTTCGTTTTCCACTATTCTCTATTCTTCCATTTCTGCATTTATTTTTCTTAAAAAAAATGATAATCCTTTCCGTTCTTTTGTTTATTTTTGTTTTGTTCATCCTTCTAAAAATAAAAATCATCATAAAAACACATGCAGATACCTGAACAAACCCATTGAATGTGATACTGCTACAATCCCGCGTAACCTTGAACTCCCCATTAACCAAGCTGAAGAGGATGGTGAGAGCGATTGCGAGCTTCCCGAAGAATTGGCAAGACTGCTAGAGCGTGAATCTAAAGAGATACAGCCGAATCAAGAGCCTGTGGAGGTAATCAACTTGGGAACTGAGCATGATATAAAAGAGGTCAAGATCAGTTCGTCTTTAAAGGCAAAAGAGCGCGAGAAGTTGGTCGAACTTTTGAGGGAATATGTAGATGTGTTTGCGTGGTCATACCAGGACATGCCAGGGTTGGATACCGAGATAGTTGAGCACAAGCTACCACTCCGACCAGAATGCCCGCCGATAAAGCAGAAATTGAGAAGGACAAGACCGGACATGTCACTTAAGATCAGGGAAGAGGTCAAAAGACAATTTGATGAGGATTCCTAGCCGTGGCAAAATATCCACAATGGGTTGCTAACATAGTACCGGTACCGAAGAAAGATGGTAAAGTGCGAATGTGTGTCGATTACCGAGACCTGAACAAGGCGAGTCCCAAGGATGATTTCCCATTACCTCATATCGACGTGTTGGTAGACAATACAACCCGGTTCGCGGTTTTCTCATTAATGGACAGATTCTCCGGCTATAATCAAATTAAGATGGCTCCGGAAGACATGGAGAAAACCACCTTCATCACCCCATGGGGAACATATTGCTACAAGGTAATGCCTTGCGGCTTGAAGAACGCTGGGGCAACTTATCAAAGAGCAATGATGGCTCTCTTCCACGACATGATGCACATAGAAATAGAGTTCTATGTGGATGACATGATTGCCAAATCCGAAACTGAAGAAGACCATGTCCTTCACTCGCAAAAGTTATTCGTACGTTTAAGGAAATACAAACTGCGACTCAATCCAGCTAAGTGCACCTTTGGTGTCAGGTCCGGAAAGCTACTTGGTTTCATCGTTAGTCAACGAGGGATCGAGGTCGACCCTGACAAGGTACGTGCGATCCAAGATATGCCAGCTCCTCGCACTGAAAAGGAAGTTCGTGGGTTTCTAGGGAGATTGAACTACATCTCTAGGTTCATTTCTCATCTAACCGCTACTTGCGAGCCATTCTTCAAATTGCTACGTAAGGATCATGCCGTCATATGGAATGAGAATTGCCAAGGGGCATTTGAAAAAATCAAACAATACTTGCAAGAACCACCTATCTTGATACCGCCCGTTCCTGGAAGACCTCTCATTATGTACTTAACGGTATTGGAGGAATCCATGGGATGTGTGCTGGGGCAACATGATGAAACTGGTAGAAAGGAGCACGCCATTTACTTCTTGAGCAAGAAATTCACTGATGTCGAAACCAGATACACCCTGCTAGAAAGAACTTGTTGTGCTTTGGCATGGGCTGCACGCCGATTGAGACAGTACATGATCTGTCACACGACATGGTTAGTATCAAAGATGGATCCAATCAAATACATCTTCGAGAAACCCGCTTTGACCGGAAGAATTGCCCGTTGGCAGATGCTGTTATCCGAGTATGACATCTTGCATGTGACTCAAAAAGCTATCAAAGGAAGTGTGCTAGCAGACCACTTGGCTCATCAACCGGTGGAAGACTATCAGCCCATACCGTTTGATTTCCCAGATGAAGATATTATCGCTTTGAAGGAAGATGAGGTCATAGGAGATGATGAAGGACCCAAACCAGGGGCACGATGGAAGCTTGCATTCGATGGTGCATCTAATGCCATGGGGCATGGGATTGGAGCCGTTCTAATATCTCCACAGGGTGGTTATACCCCCTTCACAGCAAGACTATGTTTTGACTGCACGAATAATGTGGCGGAATATGAGGCATGCATTTTGGGCCTTGAGGCTGCCATCGATCTAAGAATCAAGATTTTGGAGGTGTATGGAGATTCGGCCCTAGTCATTTACCAAGTAAAAGGAGAATGGGAAACCCGTCATCCCAAGCTGATCCTGTACCATGCTCATGTCTCGAAGCTAATAGAGTTTTTTGATGAAATCACCTTCCATCATATCCCAAGAGAAGAAAATCAAGTAGCAGATGCCTTGGCTACGTTATCCTCAATGTACAAAGTAAAGTTTCACAATGAAGCGCCGCTTATAAAGGTGGAGCGCCGAGACGAGCCTGCATTCTGTTTGTCAGTCGAAGAGGTGTCTGACGGCAAGCCATGGTACCATGACATCAAAGTCTACCTCAGAAATCAAGAATATCCTGCAAACATCTCAAGTAGGGATAAAAAGACTTTGAGACGACTATCAGCTAAATGGTGATGGACATACATCCTGAATGGTGATGTGCTCTACAAAAGAAACCATGATCTGGTTCTTCTCAGATGTGTAAACAAACATGAGGCGGACTTGCTCATCAAAGAAATCCATGAAGTGTCCTTCGGTACCCATGCCAATGGACATACAATGGCTAGAAAAATCCTAAGGGCAGGTTACTATTGGCTGAACATGGAATCTGATTATTTCAGCTATGCTAGGAAGTGCCACAAGTGCAAATCTATGTGGATAAGGTGCACGTGCCTCCAGTCCCTTTAAACGTAATGGCGTCACCTTGGCCGTTCTCCATGTGGGGCATCGACATGATTGGGCCCATTGAACCTAAAGCTTCAAATGGACACCAGTTCATCCTAGTCGCCATCGACTACTTCACCAAATGGGTTGAAGCTACCTCATACGCCAATGTAACAAAGCAAGTGGTGGCTCGATTCATCAAAAAGGAGATAATATGTCGCTACGGACTCCCCAACAAAATCATCACTGACAATGGCACCAACTTGAACAACAAAATGATGAAAGATTTGTGTGAAAGTTTCAAGATCGAACACCATAACTCTTCGCCATACCGGCCAAAGATGAATGGAGCCGTAGAAGCAGCCAACAAAAACATCAAGAAAATCCTTCAAAAGATGGTGAAAACGTACAAAGATTGGCATGAAATGCTTCCCTTTGCCTTACATGGCTATAGGACCTCGGTTCACACCTCTACAGGGGCAACCCCGTTCTCCCTGGTGTATGGCATGGAGGCAGTCCTCCCCATTGAGGTGGAAATTCCCTCAATGAGAGTCTTGATGGAAACAAAACTAGAAGAAGCAGAATGGATTCAAGCAAGGTTTGACCAGCTGAACCTGATCGAGGAGAAGCAGATGATAGCCTTATGTCATGGTCAGTTATATCAAAGCAGGCTCAAGAAGGCGTTCGACAAGAAGATCCGTCCTCGAGAGTTCCAAGTAGGCGACCTAGTGCTCAAAAGGATCCTACCTATACAAAAGGATTCGCGTGGAAAATGGACTCCGAACTACGAAGGCCCTTATATAGTGAAGAAAGCTTTCTCTGGAGGAGCCTTGATTCTCACAACAATGGACGGCGAGGACTTCCCGCGCCCTGTGAATTCCGATGTAGTCAAGAAATACTATGCCTAATAACAAAAGAACGCCGGCTAAGTTGAAAACCTGAAAGGGCGACTTAGGCAAAAGTTGGGAAAAGAAAAAGGCATGTAACTACATTGGGGCAGTCTACTCCTAACACCGGCTGAAGAACCAATGCTTTCGCCATCCTCAGAAGCAGGGTGTTGTGGGTTTAGGGTTATTAAGAAAGTAGCAGTCATCATGACTCAATGGGAACTTCCAATGTTTTCCCTCTTCCCATCTTCATTTCTTTTATTTGTCTTGTGGAGTTACACCTTTAGTGTGCTACCATTCTATGTACTAAATTTTGTTTGACCATCAATAAAGCACATCCTTTTTATTTACCTTTTGTCATTCCCCATCGCTAAATGCTATTTATTTTGATGATACAATTTTGAAATAAAAATAATAGCACAAAGTCTGTTGAAATCATGATTACTTTGATTTGAAAATATCTAAAGGAAATTAACGACTTTCGACGAGGTGTCGTACCTCTCAGAATTCTCAGAGCAACCACAAGTGATTCCCGTCTATAGCAGAATCGGCATCTACATAACATGCGAACTGCCCATGCAAGCACGAGATGTCGAAAGCTCCGTCAGTAGCCATCCATTTGAAACTTCAAGAGCGATGGGTTTTGCGAATGCCGAAGGATCGAAAACCCCAAATATCGTACCCTAACCATTTTATCCCATAAAATCCCAAGGCCAATTCTCATTGGCACTCTTTACAATCTCAAAACAAAGCCCAACTTTCATTGGCACTCCCTGCAATTTCCAACCAAAAGCCCCAACCATGCTTGGCATCCGATCACAACCAAAGCTCAACATGCCATTTGCTTCCCCCACATGTCAGCATAGTACATGCATCATATCAAATTCATTCATTAGCATGCATCTCATATTCATATCATACTTCTCCTCACAATTTCTCATGTTCCCCAATGAACCTCAATCAAATACTCCCCAATGAGTCATCCTAGTGTTCCCCAGTGAACCTCATTCAAGAACTTCCCCAGTAAGTTTTTCTAAAAAAATCCCCCAGCGGATTTCTTCCCAAACCATCCCATTCCTCAGTGGACCTACTCACAACCACTGAAATTCCCCAGTTAAAACTCCCCAGCGAGTCTACCTGATCATATCATATCGTTATCATTTCACCAGCGTCAGACTGGCGATGATCATATCATATCATTATCATTTCACCAGCGTCAGATTGGCGATGATCATATCATATCATTATCATTACACCAGTGTCAGACTGGCAACAATCATATCACCCTTTACCATTCCACCAAGACCCCTTTGGAGGTAATCGGTCAAGCATCACTTTCCCCTAAGGATCGACTCTCAGCGTGAGCGGCTGAGTAAGACCACATTTCCCTAGTGAATCGACTTTCGGCATAGGCGGCTAAATAAGATCACTTTTACCCCTTAGGATCTATCTCTAGCATAAACGGCTAGATAAGATCACTTTTCCTCAGTGAATCGACTTTCGGCATAAGCGGCTGAATAAGATCACCTTTCCCCAGTGAATCGACTTTCAGCACAAACGGCTGAATAAGATCACTCTATCATCAGGATCTACCTTCAGCGTAAGCGGCTGAATTTGATCACCTTTTTCATCATAGATCGACCCTCAGCACAAACGGCTGAGTAAGATTACTCTATCCTCAGGATCTACCTCTAGCATAAGCGGTTAGATAAGATCACTTATCCTCCTGGATCGACCTTCAGCACCAACAGCTGAATAAGATCGTCTTCGCCCTTAGGATCTACCTTTAGCATAAGCGGCTAGATGAGATCACCCTTATCCCCAAGGATCTACCTCCAGCGCAGGCGGCCGGATATGATCACTTTTGTCCTTAGAGATCTACCTTCAGCGTAAGCGGCTGGATATGATCAATCTTCCCCAGTGAAACCACGTTATCCCCAGTGGAGTCGGATCCTTTTTCTTTAACGAACTCGAGTAGCCTTTTGTTTTGTTTTGTTTTGTCCCCAGTCAGGTCATCTTCGTCGTTTTGCATTCATACCTGCATCGCGAGCATTCACAGCATTGCATCCATAGCATTGCGTCCATAGCATTTTCCAGTCAAAATTAGTCAAAAATAATGTACTCTGTATTTAAGTCTCTTCGACCCGTCGAATTAAAAACTTCACTTTTAAATCTCCGTAACGAAGAAACTTAAATAGGGGCAGCTGTCGTACCCCAATTTTTGACCCAATTTTGACTCGTTTTAATCGTCTTTTTAAAGCCGAGAATTTTCGTCGTTTCAGACGAAATTTCGGCAGGGAGGTATTTTAAAATACCTCATTTAGGGTTTCAAAAGCGGTAGTTTTAGTTTTATTATTATTTTATTTTTACTTTAGTTTTTTCTATTATTTTATTAATTTCGTTTTTTATTTTTATTGTTGCTGTTAATTATATTCTGTTTTTATTTTATTTTTTATTTTTATGCTTTTGCTTTTATCATTTATTTTATTTACTTAATTAATTAATAAACAGCTCTATGCACATCACTTTCTCCATCTGTTTTTTTTGTCCCTTTTGCTTGGTTTCCTGCCTTGTTTCTGATTAAACAAAAGATCCAATCTAACAGCTCTGTGCACATCCTCTTTTGCACATCCAATTTCAATAAAAACATATCACAACCAACAGAAAGAGGGAGTTTTTTTTTTCAAGAACAGTGAACAAAACCACCACCCAAAACCACCACCCAAAACCAACCTCCTCACCCACAACCAAACACAAATTCGGTCAGCATACAGCACTACACGCCCAGCAAAACACAACACAGCAACGCAGCCAGCAACAACAACACACACACACACCCAAAACCGCGGCCACCCACGCCCAGCAACAACACAGCTACGCAGCCAACAACAACAACACACACACACACCCAAAACCGCGACCACCCACGCCCAGCAACAACACCACGACACGACCAGCAGCAACAACATACACGCCCCACCCTAAACAAACTCACCCACGGCCACACACGCACACAGCAGCACCACACACGCACACAGCAATACAACACGCAAGAACACCACAAAGCCAGCCCAAAACCGAATCAAACAAGCCAAAAAAGGTAGTTTTTTTTAAAACTTTAGACTTAGATCTAGGATTTTTGAAAAGGATTTTGAAAAATCTAACTTTGGATTTGAAAAGAGGGTGAGAAGAGGGTTTAGAAAAACTAATTTTTTTTGAAAAAAGCGGAGTTTTAAAACTCCGGCGCGGTGGCGCCGCCGTCTAGGCCGGCCGGCCACCGCGCCGGAATTTTTTTCCAGCCACCGGAGAGAAGAGAGAGGAACCGATTTCTAGAGAGAAGGGAGAGAAGAGAGAAGTTAGAGAGTTAGAGAGAGAAGGAAAGAGGAAGAATGAGAGATTTGTGAAGGATTGGGATATTTATATCCCTCTCTAATCCTGTGCGCGTGGGTGCATGCCTTAGCGTGCACCCTCGCCCATCTGGCCCTCTGATTTTAAAACAGACGGCTTTGGTTGTTTTCCCTTATGATCAGATCAGGGCCCTCTGATTAATCAGACGGTCCAGATCAAATCACGTTGGCCCAATCCATTTTGGGCCTGTTTATTTAAATCTGATCATTTTCTCACTTCCTGCACCCCCCCCCATTTTATTTTTTACACCTCCCTATTTATTTCTTTTATTTTTCTTCGCAATTTTTATTTCCTTTTATTATTATTTCCTTTTTATTGTTCTTTTATTTTTAACATCTTATTTTTTTACTTATCACATCATATCATGCATTTTATTTTATTTGTCATTTTACTTTGCATTTGTCATTTTATTTATTTATATATGTCATTAGAATGTATTTTAGGAACAATGTAATATAAATGAAAATAAATATTAAGGGTTCAATCGACCGGAAAAAGGAAAACTTGGGTAGACACCCGACGCTTCCCCGAATGCGGAACGCGAGATCCCCATCTCGGCTACGTTCAAAGTATTCGTCCTTCGATTAAGCTTTTAATAAAACAAAAATAATCAAACCTTTTGTTTCTTTTCCTTCATGTGAGTGAAAAAGGAAAACTTGGGTAGACACCCGACGCTTCCCCGAATATTCGGAAAAGAGGTAGACACTTCACTTTTCGGATATTCGTCCTCCACTTAAAATCAATCTCAACCCACCTAACTTTATTTCATTCACACCCATGTGCGTTTTCAAATGGATATCATCGCCCAAGTGCGGATCCGTCTTTTTTCTAAAGCAAACTTTTTCGCCCAAGTGCGACTAAACCATTTACATAAATAAAATCAATCAACCCACAAACATTTTCTACAAAGAACTACGTAGCTTTGAATTCTCCATCGCAGCGGGAGATACGTAGGAGCAAGATAAAACTCTTGTCAAGCACCCTAATAAAAAACTTATTTTTAGTCTTTAAATCATTTTTCTTTCTCTTCCATTCTTTACAAACATTTTTTATGAAACTAACACATTTTGAAAGCTAATTAACTAATGGTTCCCGTTGAGTACAACGGATGCGAGGGGTGCTAATACCTTCCCCTCGCATAACCGATTACCAAACCCGAATTTGGTTGCGATGATCTTATTCTCGTTCTCAAAGGGGTTTATCGACGTTCCCCTTTTCAAAAATAAAACTTCGGTGGCGACTTTACTGTCTAGCGAGCGTTTTCCGCCCGCGAATTTTCCCGCCGCTTCAGCTGGCGACTCCACTGGGGAGATTAGAGAATCAAGCCTAGTTAGTTAGTTTAGCTGTTAGTGTTAGTTTTTTTCCTTTCGTGTTTTGTTTGTCTTTGGTCTTATTTGCTTTATTCTATTTCCGCTTTATTTATTTTTCGCTTTAATATTATTGTGTTATTGTATCGGGGTTTGTGCTGTTCAAAACACTTTTGAGTGGAGCTCTGCACCCGAGCTTGAAAAAAACCTAGGTTTAGGATGGTGGTTGCGTAGTATTGGCTTTCGAGATAGACATCTCGTTTAGTCAATATGAAGACCCCGCTTAGAGATGGTCCTCTTCGCGAAAGGTCGTCCGTATAATGGTTAACCCGTATTTATGGCGAAATTCCGAATTGGACCCCTAACTCTAAGGACCTTCTTCTTAGAACGTTTTCAAATTTTGGGCCCCTTACTGTCTAGCGAAATTCCGAAATTCCGAATTGGACCTCTTACTGTCTAGCGAGCGTTTTCCGCCCGCGCATTTTCCCGCCGCTTCATTTGGTTAAGGGGACCAACCCTAAAATGAAGCACATGACAGGTTATTGTTGCCTCCTTCTGGTAACAATTTATTTATGATATTAATTTTATGAGGTATGGATTATGATGTTACTGACTTACTGTACAATTTATTTTCAATAAGATACTTTTTTTTATTTGGATATGTACATAACGTCCCTAGAAATCATGTCCTCTATGCACCTGCCACCATGAATAATTATCAGATTGATCAAGCTTTTCAGAATTATGGGTTACATATGATAACAAAAGAAATGCAGGAAGCAATTATAGAGAACAACTAGGAGGCCGATCCTGGATACATCATATGGTTCTACATGGTCTCTCATCCGTTGTTGATCCATTGTGGATATGCTGGAGGGTCTGAGACATGCCATCGAAGAAACTGCTGAATGGGAAGTGATGACGCCTCACTATATGATGTTTTTAGCTATGTTTTGGTGTCCTTTTCTATGCATTTGAAGACAATATATATGTTTTAGAGTGAGTTGCTCATGGTTTGAGAAATGTTTTGTAATGTATTAATTTGAGTTGTTGTATTTCTATTAGCTCCTTCCCTAACTAGAAATTTTCATAAGTGTTTTGATTCTTTTACGGTACAATTCATGTAATTCGGCAAAATAGACACATCATGGAAGTTATCAAAGCTAGAAAATTAAGCACAACGAAGATTTGAAAACAAAACAACTTAGGAAGTTCTGTCCCAATTCCCAAATACATATAATGGATAAAAATCACTTGAAGAATGGAGAAAATAAGGAAATATGTCTCTGGTCCATGCGCCCCACGCACAAACCCATGCGCCCCACATATGACGCCTTAAGAGATCTTTTGCTATCTGGCTCGTGCACATTGTACATGAAGCCATGCTCCCCGTGCATGGTTTCTTGCGCCCTTGGCATGCTGTGTGTGGAGTTTTGCTTATTTAAAGCCTGTGTTTAACCCAAAATTTTTCATTCAAAGACCTGACGGTTCAGAGACAAAGAAGTGCGAATAGAGCATAAAAAAGATTGGTAGTTCCTCTTGAGAATATAAGTTATCAATTTATAATAAGATGATCATGAGATACATTGGACCCCTTATTTATAGAATTTACTCCTTATGTTGAACTAGTTTTATAACTAAAAAAGGACGTATAATATAAAAATGAAACTGAAAGTAAAACAACCTGCATGTGAGCTCTAATACTCTAGATTTGTATGGAGGACCAAGCCCAATAGAGTTAGTGAAGGCAATTCATTGTTATAGGATGATTGCTCAATAGGCCTCTAAAAATTGCTCACATTTCTAAATAAAATTGATCAGGAGTTACATTCTAATCGGGATTTACACAAAAATTACCGAGCGAAAGTTACGACCCGATCGATTGTACAAATCAAAAGATATATTGAACGACCATCTTATAATAACTCTTCAATAAAACGACTTATGTTTTTTTTTGAAGAAGTAAAAAGACTATGTTAGTAACTAATATTATTACGGCTATCATTGGGGTTTTTCTTTTTTTATTAAAAAATTGCTCTTCTCACTCCTTAAATTGCTCTTTTTCAACCGTCGTAGGTAACAACAAACACTTTCTAGAACGGTTCAATCACTTTTAAAATTGGTTTAACCGTAAACCGATTTAAAAAGTGCCGAGCGGCGCTAACCAACAGTTGAAAAAGGAGCAATTTGAGAAATTAAAAGAGCATTTTTTTTTTCTTAATTAAAAAAGACCTGAGATTGAGGTAGTCTAGCCCAAGTTTTCTTTAATTAGAGTCTAGCCCCAAGTTTTGATGCAACGTGTTGTAAATTTGGGATACTAAATTCGATCCATTCCTAATACGATCACAATAATAAATGTTAAGGATTTCCCGTAAATGGTGGGGAATAGAAAACATAAATTATTTTGTTATAAAAAGAATTGATTCCTAATTTTTTATTAGATTATATTTATCTCATGATCGAATCTGATGACAATTGGACCCAAGCCCAATGGACACCCATAAAAAATATCCATGATGGGCCGGTAAATACCCGCATTAATGGGTATGCGTCTGGGCTCGGGTAATTACCCGCAAATTTAAACAGGTATGGATGCGGGTATGGACACTCTAGTGCCCACCCCGCCCCATACCCGCACATTATATCTACTATACCAATGATTTTATTTAATATTAAAGTTAGTTAATTAATCCTAAGTCTTTGATATTTATTGTAATATTCACTTGTTTTTTATATTTTAAATGCTTTTTATTTGGCTAAATAATATGATGCATACTATTTTATATGTTGATTTAAAAGATTTCAAATTATATTTTTTGTTATTTAGTATCTTTTTGTTGTGAAAGTGCGAGTAATGGACGCGGGTACATGCACTTAGATACCCATAGGGTATGGGGACGGACACCAAACTTTTTATCCACAAAGATATGAGTTCGGGTATGTGGATTTTTTAGAAACGCGGGTATGAGGATGAACACTATAGTACCTTGTCCAAAGGGTACCCATTGTCATCCATTCCCAGGATATTAGAGTCTTATTCCACTTGCAACCAAAGGGTTAACTAAAAAAATTGTTCCGGCAATAAGAAAAATAGATTATGTAATAGAAGATTTTTTAATATTTTATGGAAAATACTTGTTAATTTTCTTTACAACAAGGTGTCGTGCTTAATAGACCAAAGTAATCGATGGTGGATACAGGATAATTATCATTACAAACGCCAACAATATATATATTTGTTTGAAAGAGCAAAGAAGATTCCGTCTAAATTAGAGTGCAAGGGTACTCAAACAACTCTAACCTTAGTGAACCTACCAAATTTAATTTGCAAAAAAAAAAAAAAAATCACTGGTTGTACACCTATTTCCAAACTATTCCTCAAAAGAATTATTTCGAAAATAAATTCTTTTAGTTTGCCTACTCGTATATATTTGCATAGATTTTCTCATTTTATATTCTTTTGTTACAGGTTGTGTGAATGATTTCCTCGTGGTAGCTTTTAACTCTTGTGTGAATAAGCAATATTCACAAAAGACCATTTATGCCTTAAAAAATGGTTTTCTTGGAAGTGAAGGTTCAATGAAGGTATGTAGTTTTGTTAAAAGAGAGACAAATAGCTGTCTCTATGATGGTTAACATTTGTCAGGCTTCCCCTATTTTGCTCATTGAGAAAAGAATACATAGATGGGAAAAAGATAGACAACGCTAGTCAAAGAGAGTTTGATATGTTCCCAACCCAACCATGGACTAATTCAAATATTCCTTGCACTTTTGTTTGTTAATTCCCCACACCAATTCCTTGTCGCTCTTTCTATGATTCCTTCAAGGATATATGTGAAAAGTAACATTTCCATGCATGTGATCTTTTTATTATATATATATATATATATATATATATATATATATTAAACGCTAAGCAGATATGTATTAAAAAAAGTACAAGGAGTATTCAAAGTCTCAAACCCATTACAAGATGGACAACCATGGTGGAGGAAAAAACTCAAAAATAATCTCCCACTAGAAAAGTGGTAAAACATAGATGACATTCCCATAGAAGCCACCAGACACCTATCAAATCAAACATATGAAGACACATCCATAAGAGGATCCCAAATACTTCGCAATAAACCATTTACAAAAGAAAAACTAAACCTGACTACTCACCACCTCCTCAACATAAAGAACCTTAGCGGAAAAAATTACATTGTTTCGTGACCTCCAAATCATCCACGCCATCAAATTCCAACCAAAGCTAACATATATGATAGAACCTATTAGGACTACAAAACGAGGAAAAAATCACAAATAACCCAACGTGGTAAGGAGAAACTAGCAGCTTCCACCCGATCCACTTAAAGATGCAATGCCACACTTGGAGGGAGAAGTCACATGTAACAAACCTATATCTTGCCAAATTTTGTGTGGACCCACAAAACACATGCATAGATGCCGCCAAGTCATCAATTGTCCTAAATAAGATTTTGACTGAGTTGGGGCCTTGTCGAAGAGCAGTTTTCCAGAAAATGCGATAACTTTTGCCGGATTAGCACTCTTCTAAACCTTAAAAATGATTTGGAGTTGATCCATCAAGAAAGATAGATTTGCCGAAAGAGCCAAATAAGTCAAGTTATTCGAGTATATACCACTAGTATTATGAACCCAACGATCATCAACCAAAGGATAACACAACTCCAACTATAAGGCACAAAATATTCGAAACCAACTGTTTTTCCCATACAAATAGTTGTATCCTGGATCCTGGATCTAATGGCTCAAACTCCCCAACAACGGGTTCGAAACTCAAGCATCCTGGATCTAATGGCTCAAACTCCCCAACAACGGGTTTTCTGGTGAGATACCAATACAACCTAATTGGGAATTGGAGACAAAGGGGATCATCACTAGCCCATACATCATGTCACAAAGACGTCGATATGCCATTACCAATAAAAGTGTTAAAACTTGGATACATCTATAGTATTCATATCAATATAAAGGGTTAGTGGCCAATTTATTGCCCACTTATCTTTCATTCATGTGTAGATTTCTGTATTATAGGAACGTTAAAAAAAAAAGGATAAGAACCATTCTTAGTAAAATATTGCATTCTTTGCTGTTGATCGAACCAACTATTTTTCTAAAAATGATGGGTTGCTTATACCTTATCAATGCATCATTTTTAAACAAAATAAGAAAAATATAAGATATGCATATATATAGAAGAAACTGAATGAAATATATATAGATTGAACAACTTGAGTTTCAAAGTACATGTTTTTGTACTAGGACCAAGATATAAGAACAAACAGTATACATATTTGCTAAGATATATAGATATAAACTTCTTAAAAACTATCACACATAGCTACATATTTATTATTTTGACCGCATATGAAATGACTACATTGGTGATAATAGTTAAAAGGAGAGGAGCACACGCATAGGAAGCTTCCACTCCAGCATTATAGCCTGGTCTGTTCATACTTGTGCTGACTTTGATACCTGTAAACCAAAGTTTAATAATCATGATACACAAAAAACTCCTTAATTACTTAAGTGAAAATTATTATATTTAGTGCATTAAAATATAGGAGTAGATTATTTTTTATTTGACAAGGTTAAAATATAGGAGTAGATAAATCCTAAGTAGCTTTAGTTCAATGTTCTCACTCCCAAAACATTTTGAAGTTAATGTTTTCATATAACATATTTCTATACAATAACTCAGTAAAAAAAAAGTTTCTATACAATAACATATTGAACAATTTAAACGGAAATATACAATACTAATATTCTTAAGAGTTCAACGGTCAAACATTGTTAGTGTAAATTTTTAAACAGTTTCACACTGATATCCAATGAAAAACCATCGTCTTTTCATGTATCATTATCAAATAATTTTTAAACAACCATATACAAAGTGAAATGATATGGCACACTAGTAGATTTGTATTGGATATGTGTAAAATTGTTTTACATTTATAGTGCATGTGATCCGATCGATATTTTTAAGAGTTTAATTAATAAGCTTTGTAAAATTATTATGCATCAAATGACGTGTTACTACATCAACTATTGAATATGAAAGTTCATGTGTTATCATATTCTAATTGATGTGGCAACACATAGAATTAATTTTCAAATAAGTTGATATAAGGAGAGAAAAGAAAATGAAGAACAATGATTAAGATGTGACAACACAATATTTAGAATAGAAACAATTGATTTGAAGATGTATGATGGTATGTGCCAAGTACCAGAAAGTAGCTTTCACCATGGTGCAAGCTCTGAATCAAGATGCCATGTTCATTTGTGGGAACTGGCACACCAGAGGAATGAACTAACATCACATCTTCTCCAAACACTCTTTTGATGTCTAGTGGCCCCGCTTGAATTTCTGTTGCAATTCCATTGATAAACACTGTTGCCAATCCAGTTATAGTACTAGCACCTCCATATCCTTAATAATACCAAAATATTGTTAGAACTTGACCAATTTTTTTTTATTAGAACATCACCATACACATTGGTCCAATACAAAATTTAAAGCATAAAAGAAGCTGATCTCATTAATTAATGTTTCAGCAAACGCTTTGAATCTCAATTTAATTACTCCTGAATTTCATATCCCAATCACTGAAAAAAATGCAAGAAAACTGTATGTAACGCATGTACTAATGAACAAAGCAAGTTTTCTTTGATGACCAAGTTATCATTAAGAAATCAATTGCACGTACATAAAAATTATAACTCATTTCAACTGGTAATTAACATTGCAGTTAACCAAACAATATAACTAAAGTGGTTGATTAGCTGTTCCAAACACGACTTGTTCACGGGGAACAATTTAATTAATAATTTTTTGTTAGACTTTACTTATCCCTCGAACGAACTTCGGATTACCGAGATCTATTTCCCACGAGAGCCAAAAGATTAAAAAAAAAAAATTAAAATCACGGATAACATAGCACATTGTATTTTGGGCTAACGTTTGAAATTTTACTGTTTATTAGTTACAAATAAACTTGTTGTAAATTTACAATTAAGTTGGTGGATCTATTGATTTTGCACGAGGTGTTTCTCTCTTTTTTTTTATTATAAAAAGAACTTGTAATTTTTTTAACGGCAAAGTTGAATAATTTTATATAAATGATGGAAAAAACTAGTAATGTATGGTGAATAATTTACAAAGAGGGTAACAATCAGAAGAAATGATAATGAATAAAAAAAAGAGAAATACAAACCATAATCTAGGGTTTGGAAATATTTGTGCAGAAGAAGCAGAAGTATTACTATTACTATTGAAGAAAGTCGAAAAAAGTGAGAGAATAAAAAGGAAGGAACAGAAACTGCAGCCGGAAAGTAGCGTTCATGTTTTTCCGGAAAGAACAACTTTCATGCAACAATTCAAACGCGGAACTGTCAATCAAGGAAAAGCTACCCACTTTATTCTGTACCCAACCTGAAACCTAATCAATCATTCCATAAACATGAGCTTTTTTAAACTAAGTGCATGGATGAATTATTATTATTATTTTTTTGTGAAAAACCAACTATGAATTCAAATACGCATTAATAACACTGATAAAAAATAAAATTTGTAACATCAGATTTGGAATTTATGCAAAGAAATACTCCATCGGTCCGTGATTCTTTTGTAAAAAAAAAATATTGTATTAAAAAATAACTGGCCTATTTTATTTTTCAATGCAATATTAATTACTTTTTTCCACTTATAACTCTAATTAATAAACTACTTTTTTCATTTTCAATTCAATATATTCCACTTTGTATTTATGATAATGGTAAATGAACCAATACTTGACAAGAACACTTAAAATTATTTTTTTTATCTCCTTCACTTATACATTTTTCTTAATAAGTGTGAAATGAGCAAGCGTCTCAGTTAATTTAGGACGGAGGGAGTATATATATTGAATAGGAAAAAAAATTCATGCTCAATTCTCATAAAAAAATGATCGATCGTAGTGGACACATATGATTGGATCTTCCACTCGCATGAGTAAAATTGGGTTCAAAGATAGAATTCTGTGATTGATTTGCTATATGTAAATTTCATTGTAAATATCCAATGAAGTTCATAATTCTGATCTCTTACCTTTGTATATGCCTTTTCTAATTTTTTTTATAAAAAAAATCTCATAAAAAATAAAATAAAATTGAGAAACACAACCATGCATATAATAAACAATTTCTAGTGAGTTTGAAATTTATCAAAATTGGCTTTGGCTTTGATGTAATATGTTGGAGTATCTCTTGAGTACTCTCCTTATTGATATAAATTTTTATTGAAAAATAATTTTAAGTTAGCTTTTTTGAGTAATACAAAATGATTTGTGGAGATTCTAAATGATTTTGAACAAATATTTTGTGATTTTAGAATGAATTGGAGTGCTCCATGGATTTTTAAATAATTTTTTTAGTGATAAAATAAATAATAAGAAGACATGCAAATATGCAGCTAATTACCAGAGTGATAGTTGAAATTAGGAGAAAGAGGAGGGCACAAAAGTGATGGTGCAGCTAAAGTTTGATCAGTTCCAAGAAAACCCATTTGAGAAGAAACTGAAAACAAACCATCCATGCCTTGTTGACCACTAAGAACACCACCACATGATGAAGAGGAAGAACCAGAAGAATCATTTAAACATGCGGAGGAACCACCAAAAACCATGGTTGGGTTGGTTTGAACCATATCACAAGGAATCGCACTTGCACCATCGTTAACAACTTGTTGAGGCTGCATCATAGCCATCTGATTTCTTTGCTGATCAAGTGTGGCCTGTTGCATCTGGCGTTGTCTGCGGCGAGATCTAGACCGGCGGTTTTGGAACCAGTAGAAGACGTTGGCATCACCGACGTTGCCGAATTTCTCAAGAAGTTTTCTTATTTTGATAGTTTCTTCTTTGGGGGGATTCACCATGCCACTGTTGAAGATGGACTCGAGTATGAGAATTTGTTCTGGTTTTGGTGTCCACCTTGACCTAACCGGTTCAGTTTTCTCGGAACCATGTTGGGTTGGAGTGTTGTTGGGGGAGTCATGTTGCATCTTATCTTCCATTCCAATGCACTATAGAAGAAATAACAAAATATGTTTTGTTGAAACTTGAAATGAAACTGAAACCTAGGTAAAATATTAATACTATTAGGCATTTTATATATAAAAATAAAGTACGTGGAGTACAGTATTAGGCTTTGCTGGAAATGGGGTTAATATGAAGAGGTGGAGATTAATGTTATTAAGAAATGAAATTACGTAAGAGTCCTTTATTATTTCCTACCCTCCTCATTTTGAGCCATAGTCAAAGGAAAATCAGGGCGTGTGAGATAGTATATTCTTAAATTGTTAATTGGTTTTTGAAACAATGAATGTTAGAGTTTATCCAGTTTCAAAGGTTTTTTCCGGTTCAGATCAACAAGACTCTTACAGTGGATCCTTATGAATGATCATGAATCAGAGAATGTTCGATTACCTATTGTAGTGTAAAACCTATGATCGACAAAGGTTGATAGTAATTACGAACGTCGTTCGAACGAAAACACGTATGTACATAGTCCACATGAACATACTTTGAAACTAGAGTTTCTTTCGTCAACAGTGCTAGCTGAACGATTGAAAGCTTTGAGAAAACTCACATTGTACTAATGTGGGATAGGGTTTCTAAAATGTGCGAGTGATGATTACTTCAACATAAGAGTTCTGTGTATAGATAGAACTAGTTATGCACATTATAAGTTACGGTGTACTGCGTTTCTCTAATTCGCTCTGGTGCATCGTTAAAAACGTATCACTCAATCATAATGAGTTTTACTCATTTATTTATTCTCTCATTTATATGTTCTTATGTGTTTGATCATGTGGGTTTCATAATATTGATAATAATATTAAACCAACTATTTACTATCGTAAGATGTGGGCGACCAAAGTTATATACATATTTTTAATGGAGTTTCTTTGTTACAAGATGCACTAGTTGACTCGCAACCCTAGATGTCATTATGTTGTGTTGCTAACCTCTCTCTTCGCCAATGCTTAGCCGTCACCACTCCTCCTCCTCCTCCATATGTTTTTGTGATTTCATCGTCTTAACACGATGTTTTGTTTATTTTCCATCTTTGTGCAATGTTTTTTTTTAATTTCTATCTTAGTGCCTTGTTTTTAATTATTCATGTCGAAAGATTAACAAAAGACTTTTTTTAAAGTAATAACAAACAAATTTTAAAATATTTAGTGATTTAAATAATTTTTATATTTTATCCAAAAAACAAATAAACTTTATAACACGTTTTACACTTTGAAAAATAATTTTTGTTTTTGTTTTTGTTTTTATTTTAAATTTCAATATCTTTTTAGATATCAAATAATTTTATAATTTTTTATAATTTATTTTTTGAATTGTATAAATTGATAAAATTACTTATATTGTTTATAAAATAATACAAAAGAGTTCTATCAATTTTTTTATAAGCAAAACTTTTATTGATAGAGACCAACTAGACAAAATGTGCAAAGTAGCTCCAAAAACAATTATAATAGAATACTATCAATCTTTTCCTGTAGATAAAATCTAAAATTGGATAAACGTGAAATAATAAATCCAAGAATTTTACAATGTTGCATGGTGCAGCCGCTTACAAGATCCAGATTTTAAAGATTACACGTAAATATGGTTCCATTTTAAATATGACTAGACATATATTAATTTAAGTGTCTCATAAATAATTTTTGAGTCCCTTATTTTTTGAAATAAAATAATTTTTTCGATCGTTCCTCATTTACATGTTATAGTTTAGATCATCTATCTTATATAGACACACAAAACCCGTATCAAATATATTTGAATAAGTGTTGACATTTGACTCAACAAGAGCAGGGCCGTTCCTATGAAAATGGAGACCCAGTTCTGAAAGTAAAAGTAGGCCCCTAATAAAATAAAATTAATTTTTTTTCAAAGAACATTTTTTTATTAATTGAAAATAACATCCGTAAACATAAATAAAAGTCATGTAACTGACACAAAAAAGATTCATATTTTAATCAATAATATAAAAATACAATTTCAAGTGAATATCTTTATCGACATTTTAGGTTGTATTTTCCTTAGTTAATACAGACATCTTGGACCCAGGTTCATGGAAAAGCCAAGACAATACACTACCATTGGGCCACACATCTTGATTTGGTAATATTATCACATCATTAATATATATTCCTTTTTTACTTGCATTATATATCAAAAAAAAATATTTTGGGCCCCCAAATTTTGGAGGCCCAGCTCCATAGAGCTGTTTGCACCCCCCAAGGAACGGCCCTACAAGAGAGACAATATATATAAAATGCAAAATCCGATTAAAAATACGCCGTTGATGTCAACTTTTGTGTCCAGATTTCCAAAAAGATTTCTCATTGGTTTATATGTAGAATTCTAAATATTAACTTATCGATAAACATTTATATCACTACTAAAAAAACAAAAATTAGTGAGGGAAATTTAGTGAGGGAAAACATGAAATCTCTCTCTAATTCCGTCACTAAATTTTGCGACCAAAGAATTTGTGAGGGATTTTATTTTTTCCGTTACTAATTTCCCTCCCTAATTTTGCTTTTCCTAGTAGTGTATTAATAGGATTCAAAAAGTTTAAAAGAGGGGTAAGGGTAATTCAGACTAGTTTGGCTTTCTAAAACATTCAAATTTTCTCTTGACAAACTTATCTCGTAGAAGAGCTTTGTTGGTTGGTGTGACTTTGGATTGTGTGTGGTGGCCAAGTATTCAAGAGGTGGAAGATAACTTGTTTTGTAGGTGTAGCTTTGTTGAAAGGATTTGGTAGGCAATTTTAAAATTGATCAGAACGGTGGTGATTGTTCCTGGTAATATTGTTTCACTCTTTGACTATTTTTCATCATCTTCTTTTGCTAAAAAAACATTGAAAACGGCTTACCCTCATTTGACATGCAACAATTTGGAAAATTTGGGAAGCTCGAAATGGAGTTATCTTTTCTTCCAAAACATGAGAGGCTGAGAGATTGTATAAGCAATCAAAGTCACATCTTGGAGATAATTTATTGCTAGAAAGATACGGGGTCCTTGTTTGTATTTCGAATGGTTTTCGAACCCTCTCATTTGTCTTAGTTTTTGATGTAGGGTGTTTGTTTTTTGTGGGGCGAACATCCCTTATACTTTTTCCGTTTTGTGGGTTAATTACTCTTTCTACTTCTCTCATTATCTAATAAATTTTGATGTTAAAAAAAAATCCGAACTAAAATATTTATTTTTGAAGAACTGTAATATGCAATGTAAACGATATCATTTGTGTTTGTGTCTTTCAATCTGAATTACATTTTGTTTGACTGCTGTTATATTTTCTCTTGAGTCTATGTGGTTTTCAATGTGTGGTTGGTTATCCATGTTAAGTTTGCCTTAAAATCTATTTCAATTTTACTCTATTAGTTGCTATGTCGAGTTGACACTAGTAGAAGTAAACAAGCACAATTTGAGTAATCAAATGAATTTGGGTCGTGAGTATATATGAACTTTTGCAACATGCACGACACTCAAATTTTTCAATCATGAACATGCTTTATGTGGGCTATTAGAATTATTAATTTTAATAGCCCTTCTAACAGAGCGCTTGTTTTCAGGAACATTATAATCATCTACTAAGCTCAGAGAGACAAACAAAAACAGAGTTCCTTTGACCATGTAGCTTGTATTCTGACAATGTAGCTTTTATGTTCCGTTGAGGTATACTAGTACTTGCCTTGTGCATGTGTAGCCAAAGATCCCAGAAACCATGGTCAGAATTGGTAATCTTTCTTCCTTAAATTTGTGTCACTCTTTTCCACATCAACCCCTTATAGTAGTTTTGGGTAAAAAGGAAATTAAATGAATCGTTTTTGCCACCACATTTATTTGTTTTGATTAACTTAATTAACAATGTAATCACTTGTATCATTACCATATAGGCCTCGTCGAGTGTGTTTAAGTAAACAACTTAATTAAATGTATATTATCAAACTACTTTAGTCACATTGTAACCCAAAAAAAAACTACTTTAGTCACACTCGGATGTCTAGAGAATGATGGGATGTTTTGAGATTCTCTTATTGGATAATATAATGTCAAAAAAAAAATATTTATCACCAGAAAATATATATCCTTCACTTTCTAATATGATATCAACGTCTATCTAAGATTTGTTGATCCATCTATTATTAAGTCATTCAAATCATGATCTAGATGTTTATAAATCCTAGGTGTTATTGGTTGTATTGAGAGTCACATATTTGATGAAATATTATCATAAACTGTGTTTATAAGTAAAACGTATATGTTTACATAATATTTATGTTAACTGTGAAGTGTGTCAAATCGATCACAAATAAAGTTTTACTTAGCAGCCATCATGGGATCTTGACAAGTTAATTGTTAATTTGGGTGACCTTGTGTGAAAGTAAGTGTTTGATAAAGTCCTTGGTTCAAAATAATGGTGTGAGTTCAATTGCAAATTTTAAAGAAGCTTATAAGGACATAAAAATGGAGGTAAATTCGCAAGGAAATTAAAGTCAAGAATATAAATGACCAAAGGTAAATTGAGAAAGAAAGAAAATGGGACAGGACTACGGGCGTGGCCCATATCCCTTGAAAAAGTAAAATACAAAATGACATTGGAAGAGATACTTAGATTTTGATAGCTTGAATTTATTTTCATTTTAGAAGTAGACTTCAGAACGTAAATATCAGACCTTATTTACATTGATTGAAATAGTATTTATAGAAAATATAAACTACATGAAAAGCCACGCTCATGGCCATTATTTTTTAGGTCAAATATCATATGCAATCCTTTAAGTTATATGATTATAACAAATCAGTCATTTAAGTTAATTGTTATAAATTGACCCTTTTAAATAATAAATATATGCATCATTATCCTATTTTCATCAAAATTGGTTAAAAAATGTTTATGTGGACGTTTAACGTTAGAGAAATGATATTTGAACAACTATTTTATGACAATTTTCTCTCTCATAGCAAGGGCAGATCCACCATAGGGCTATGTGTGGCTATAGCCACACATGATTATTACCCTTTTTTTTCTTCATATACTAAGTCTCAAACAATTGGTTATATATTATATATGTCTAAAATATGCCAACAACGTTTATATGGTCTAGCGGTAAAAGTGGCTATCAGAGTTTTTCTATGACATATACATTATCTCTTAATTTTTCTTTGCTTTTTAGAGACAAACATTATTATTTCTTATTTTTAGTATGATTTAGTTCATAGTTTCTTTCATAATTCAGCCACACGTGAACATTATGTCTGGATCCGTTCCTGTCTCATACCCATATTGTATTTTTACTTTCTCTCTTTATTCCTTTGATTTTTGTACCAATATCTAAATTCTTTGTATATTTTGGTTGTTACACAAGTTGTCCCAAAAAATAGTTGTTCAAATAACATTCTTGTTAACGTTAAGTTGGTATGTCCAAATTTACCGCTCTCAAAACATGAGTTTACATGTGTATTATTCAGTCTTGAGTTGAAACAAAATTGATCGTTTACTTGATTTATAATATTATTGATTGAATATTTATCAGTAAAATTATACTTGAATTCAAAAACAAAAAGAAGAAAACATGGTTAGTAATCATGTTTGATGTCATAAACACTTTTGAACCTACCACCTCAATATTAAAAGGTCCATGAACACTTTTTAACAAAGTTGGTTGTAACAGTGTAAATATTGTATGACTTGAAGGACCAATTCATAACAAAAAAGACATAAAAGACTAATTTGTAACAAAAAACATTTAAAAGACTAACTTGTTCTTAACGTCAAACATAAAAGATCGCAAGAGATATTTAGCCTTTTTTTTTTTTCCTAAAACTAGTGGTTTTAAGCACAGGAGGTGAACAAGTAACTATTGGTGTCGACCTATCAACTTTACTACAACATTCACCGGTTCTATTCCTGCTTGTCAATTATGGTTATTTGATGTCAACTATCTCTTCCTCTTCACGCTATACTTGTGAGGTAATTGTGAAGTGCCGACCTACTACACCTTAAAATTTGACAATTAACGGTATCTCTTGCCTTTATATATACAAATTTGTAAAGTTGAGTTAACTTTAACCCAAATTTTTAAAATGGTTGTAACTAAAGAAATCACCATAAAAGAAGGTTAAAAGAAAAAAGAGTAATCATGAATGTTGACATGGTATGAATGCAAATCAAAGATGAATATATTTTTTTTTAAATGAAATTATTAGGAGAAGCTTTAATTCTATGATTTTGGGAAGCAAATGCATGTGATGATATGCATGGAAAGATGGGACGCAGTAAAGGATGAATCAAATATGATGATAGAAAGCAATAAAAAAAGATGGAACAATCCAAAGGGTTGGTCAAGAAACCGTGCAATAATTTATTTATTATTCATGACGCTAAACAAACACAGTCTTACAATGGTTCTGCCTCTGCCACCCTTCCCCTTTCTCTGCAACTTTTTTTTATAATAAACGAAACAATGGTAAAGCCTCTTTCATCAAACCTCGAACACTTCGTCATATAAAGGAAAAATTATTTTGTTTTTCATTTTTATATTGTTTTGATGTTGTGTGAATCCAACACTATTTTGGATCTGTTTCTTTCTTACACAAGGGTTTCTTGCTAGCATCAATATTATTTAGTGGCTTCTGTCATTAATATTAAATATGTGCGTTAAAGGTGATCACTATTTGTTCCATTTTGAGTATGCTGAGGCAATTCATGACGGTCGTAATTAAAAATTTGGTAATCTTTCAAATGTGTGATGTATTCAGGTCAAAATGTCCAGTATCATTTACTATATTTAAACTATATGTGTAGAATAGAAATCACCAGATAACAGTATAATAATATTATAATACTCCAACTTATAAGCTAGCTGGGTTCAAGTTTGTGAATTGCATGTCATCGTGTCTTAGATTATATTTAAACAACTTGTCCTTTGCTTTTAAAAAATAAATAATTAAATAAACTTGTCCTAATATCCAAATCAATCCAAAAAAAAAAAAATCCGAATACCGCACAATACCATGTACTACTCAGATTATTTGATATTATTTGGATCTTCATGTATGAAAACAACTCATATTACCGGATTTAAGATTACTTTTTCAAACCGAACCAAACAATATATATATTTTTTTTGAAAGAAGAAAACTTATAGCTTTTCATTATTAATCAAAGTACTGATACAATGTGGAATGTTAAAATGTAACTGGAGACTAGTATGGTGTAATGCGTCCTTAGCTAGGTTATGGACAACATTATTGGCTTGTCTCCGAATGAACTTCACATCAGAGTTCGCTAAATCGGTCATCAACAAGTGTCTACATTCGTGAATTATAGCCATGAAGTCAGAGACACCATCCCCATGGTAAATCTTATCTGCCACAACCTTTGAGTCGGTTTCAAAATCCATATCTACCATATTCATGCTTTTAGCCCACTGCATGGCATGTAAGAGTCCTAAAGCTTCCCCTAAATCCACATCAAGCAAAGGGTTGAAACAAGCAGTCCGTCCTATAACGAAATTTCCATCAACATCGCGAATGCAAGCTCCAAACCCAACTTTGTTTAGTGAAGGGGAGAAAGATGCATCAACATTGCACTTAAATCTTCCAACACTTGGCTTTATCCATTTTACTATATCGGGGTGCGAACTCGTGGGCATGGTACAAAGCTTAATAATTATTTATTTTATTATTATCGTATATTATTTGTTAATTTTTGTCACTACTAAAAAAACAAAAATTAGTGAGGTAAATTTAGAGAGGGAAAATGTTAAATCCCTATCTAACTCCGTCACTAAATTTTGCGACCAAAGAATTTGTGAAAGATTTTATTTTTTCCGTCACTAATTTCCCTTCCTAATTTTGCTTTTCCTAGCAGTGTGTTTTCAATAAAATTTAGGTTTAAATTTACTTTTAATCACTTTGTTAAAAAAAAAAAAATGAAGGTTTGACCTCTATTTAAAAACCGGGTTTTGGTCCTATAATTAGGATAGTAACATGCTGGTTTGATTTTTTTTTTTTTTAAAGAAAATAAATCCAAACTGATAAAAGGTAGTCAGTTTGTTTTGGTTCAGATTTTGTACCTTTTTCATGAAATTCAAACCAAACAATACTGATGTAGAACGGGTTGGTTTGGTCCATCGGGTTAGTAGTTTTAAACATTAAAGAAACTTAATATATAAATCTAAAAAACAAGTAATCAGCTTTTAATCAAATATTATAGGTTTTTCATACTCTTAAAACAAGCACATAACCTAATATATATATATATATATATATATATATATATATATATATATATATATATAATGAGTAAAAACACATGACACAATGTACTTTTTAAGATAACATTATTAATATAGTGTAAAATAAAAGAAATAATAATAAATATAATGCTTTGGTTTCGTTTTAGAGTGATCAATTTTGAATGATGTTAAACCGATACCCGAACCATTATTAGTCGAGTTTGACTAACTTGGTCTTAAACTTGGAAAAAATCGAACCAATTCGATTGAATAGGATTGAATCTTCATGTTCATTGGATCATTGGTTTGTTTCTTACACCTACCCCCAATTTCACTTTTTATGAATTCTGCACCCTATCCAATTTTGGTAGAGTTTATATGGCCACATTGAATATCCATGTTGGTAAAAAATGGCTATTAAGCACTACTATGTCATTAATTTTTTTTTGAAGGACTACTACGTCATTAATGAATATGTCACATTAACAAAAATGAGCTAAAAATGAGATTTGTGATGAAAATTAAGCCTAATATTTATAAATTAATTGTTTTTTTAATATTCAAGCCAAATTTTTACATTGTTTGCTAGTACTTAATATATTGTTTGTTTAAAAATTGAATTAACTGATTTGAATTTCACATAATTGGATCTGATAAAAAAAATTTGTAAGCAATCCAAACCAACAGAATACTATTTTTGGATCGATGACTTTTTTCCTTTAAATTGATCTAATTTTTAAACCTTACCGTAAACACCCCTAATTTCACAGACTTCTTTGGTTTCACTTTTTATCTAGTAAAATTGATTTTAAATACATAAATTTGATGTGTTTGGGAAGTGAAAAATACATAAATTTGATGTGTTTGGGAAGTAAAAGAACCATGGTGCCACATAAGATTATTTTTAACGATTTAAGATGGAAACTCGGAAAAAGTTCTACGGCGTTAACGGTTAAAAAACCTAATGGACTGACCGAAAAAATGACAAATTTGAAACTTAGAAATTAAGTCAAATAACTTCTAAATTAATTTTGAGAGCCACTATTACCTCTACGCCAATGATTTTCTAAAAACCACACCTCTCTGAATTAACCCATAAGTATCTTTCAAGTTGAAGTAAACTTTTTATTGAATTGTTGTAAGATTGTTGCTAATGTTGGACAGGATAAAGTTTTGGTTGTCAAGAACCAACACAGAAATAAATTAAACGTAAAAGAGATGTGAATATTGCATTGAATGTTTTGTAAGACTAGACATGATATGATTAGAAATGATAACATTAAATAGAGTTGGAGTATCATCTATAATAAAAATATAAGGCGGAAAATAGACTTAGGTGATTTGAGCATGTAGAGATATAAGACATGTTGATTATGTGGTAAGGAGAATTGATCATATTGAGTGTAGTCAAATCACTAGAGACAATCATACATAAAAAACTATTCGAGAAATTATTAAGAAAAATCTAGATACTAATGAGTTTGCTATAAATATGGTATATGATGGAATATTATTGTTTGTTTGATCCATGTAGATCTTTCTTAATAATTTCTCTTACTCTAAATAACAATTGGTTGTTGTTGTTGTAGATAGAAATTTTGTGATTGCAGTTATTATTAAGAATCAAGGAGAAAAAGAAATTACCAAGAGAAATTGAATGAGATGGTAAATGATTTTTTGAGGCTCTGAGTTTGAACACAACCCTAGACATGTAGTTTTAAAAAGTTTGAGTGAGAGCTTTACCACTAATTGTAGTCCTATCTGACATGAGACATAAGTTTTTACAATTACGCGCAGATGATACTCGATTAAAGAAAACCTAAAATACTAGAAAAACAAAATCAAATCAGCAACCGAAAGTCCAAAGGACTAAAAAAACAAGAGGATTTCTTTTTATAGAACTTCAATATCTCTTTTGGCTGAAAAATGTCGTCCAATAATTATCTACTAGAGACATTAAAATTAAAAAAAAATGCCCTTTAAGAATTATCTCTCAAATTTTTTAGGAAACCTAAGAAGAAACAAGCTCAATGTATTGTAGAATAAGAACCAAGTCATTGGAAAATATTGTAGAGAATTTTTTGACAAAGGACGACAACAACAACACCAAACATGCATACCCTTCTTTCAAAAGGAAAACAACAAACATACCCTTAAAAAAAATCTTCCTCTCTTTTCCTTTTTTTTTTTTAATTAAATTTTTCCCACCTCCCTCCACGTTAAATTCTATATTAACCAACTCATCCCCTTCCCCTGCAAACCAGAGAGATGTGAAAAATATATAAGTTTTAATGTAATGGTTGATATATAATAATGTGAAAAACTAAAGAAGAAAGACAAAAATATTTGCATAATTGAAACCTAAGGAAGAGGTATTTGATTTTACACAATTAATTGTTAATCTATTTTTGTTATATTGTTCACAAGATAAGGTTATATTTAATTATTATTTTTTGTTATGCTTAATAATGATATGTTAAATTATTTTTCTCAATCGTCATAATTTCATGAAACTGAAACTCCAATAATTTGGAATTCAACCCGAAATTAAATAAATGTTACAAATGATTGAATTTTTGTATGTATACAAGAATCATTATAAACTGTAGCATGCAAAAGTGTTGGTCGATCGACTGAAAAGTGTTATTGGTTAGGTTATATCAGAATCACAGTCCTCATTTGTGAATGAGAGAAAAAATCTTGACGGGATTTTTATTTCTAATATTGAGGTGGTTGATGAGGCAAAGAAGAAGTCCAACCTAATTATGTTTAAAGTAGATTTTGAGAAAACATATGATTTGGTGGGATAGTGTTATCTTCAATCGGTAAAGATAAGAGTGACCTTTCCTGAGTAAATGGAGGAGTTCGATATCCGAATGTCTTAGCACAACTATAACTTTGATGTTAATTAATGGAAGTCCTATTGAAGAAATTTATGTGGGTCGTGGTCTTAGGCAGGGGATCATTCATTTCCATTCTTGTTTTTTTTATTGTTGTTGAAGGTCTTAATTCTAAGCTGAAAGAAGCCATAAGGTTGAACATGTTTTGTGGTTTTCAAGTCAACGCAAAATAGGTGAAAAGTATAAGAAAATCACTCTCTTCCTGTAGCTAAAAGCTCAAGCCCTTAAACAAAGGTTATTGGAAGAAGAGAATATTTATGCTATAACCAGGGGAGGCTACGGTCGTAGTCATCCTGTCTGTTTAGATTTTAGCCGTTACACTTTGTAGTTCTAGTGGTTTCTTTGGATTAATCAACTCATGATTGCTGTAGATGTTACATAAGGGACAAAATTAAGCAGATCATTATCACTTTTACCATCTTGTAACTTTAAAATTTTCATATTCTCTCATTTGAGAGCTTGTTTTTAGTTCATGTACTTTGCAATTTTAACATAATTCTAATTTTTCTTCATTGTTATTCGTACTTTATGCTTTCATTTTATGTTGTTTTGTCTACTATGATCATGAGTAATTAGACTCCCTAAATCTTGGGATTATGGAAAGAAATTAAATGATAGACTTTACACAATGTCAATTTTTTTTTTTGTAACAGAATTTAAAACCTTATAATTCAATCGTATTATTCTTCATGAGTATAATTATACCAGTATAATTATCTTATCTTGAATATCGGCTATGGACTGAAATGAGAAACTTGATATTGACAAATATGATTAGATCGATAACCATATGACTATAGTTTTATGTTCTTAGACATCAATTGATGGACTGAAAGGTAAAAGTCGGTATCAGACGTACAAGATTGGACACAAATTTCAAAACATGAAAATAGTCTAGATTTTCTTGAAATGATATATGATAATCGATCTTAATGAAATTTGGTAATTACTCGCAAAAGAAAATAGGATGTCAATAATTCTGGTGGTTCATAGCATACTTTATAGTTTAAGATGTTGGAAAAGTAATATAGGTTCAAAAATAGTGTGTGGGGGTCTTGTGTAAGGATTGTGTTGTGTGGAGGGATGCTTTTGGTATAGAGAGTGGGATGAGTAGTAATTTTGGTAGTTGATTTTCTGAAGCATTGTGAAGGTAATTGGAAATGAGCAAAATTCTATGTTTTTATATGAGTTGTGGCTAGACATGGAAGTGTTGAAGGAAAGGTTCAGTAGGCTTTTCAGCTTAGCCGTTAATAAACAAGTAACATTGGAGGGAATATTAAATGTGGTTGATTGGGTGTAAGGTGGAGGCAGAGAAGATTCCTTTTTCGGTGGGAGGAGGAGTAAATGGAGAAGTGTAGAAATTTTCTAGCCAACATTTCTTTCAATAATAACATGGAGAATGCGTGGAAATGGAGCTTATTTCATGATTTTATCCAAACAAATTAAGGTAAACAAAGACACCACCGTCTCTTTGGAGGTTATTTGATAATCAACTTTTAACGAAAGACATTTTGATAAGATGTGTGATCGTGAAGGGTGAGACCTACATTACATCTTCATAAATTGTGGGTAATTTATCCCTAATGATAAATATGATTCAATTCTGAAATGAAGGAGATGAAGATCACATGTTAAATGAAGTAGATGAAGAAACTTAGAGTGTGTTTGGATGGATGAATGTTTTGAGGTAATGCAATGTTTTGAGGGAATTCAAATATTTTTAGATGAATTTCATTGTTTGGATAATAATATGGAGAATTTTCAAAATGATGGAAATTTATGAAGGATTTTGTTCAAGTTAAATTTAGAGAATTTCAAATGACACCTAAAAGTTAAGAATTTCAAATTTCTTCATTTTTATAATTTTCAAATTTTGCATTTTGGTCCTCAAATTTTCGGAAATTTTCAAATTGACTCCAATAAATTTACAAAAATTGCAATTTGACCCCTAATATTTTTTGGAATTTACAAATTAACCCCTCAATTTTTTCAAAATTATAAATTGACCCCTCAAAATTTACAAATTGACCCCTAATTTGAATTTTCAAATTTGGCCCAAAAAACTAAAATTTATAAAAGTTGCCCAAAATTAACGACAGTGAAATTTTTTATTACTCCATCCAAACAAGAATATTTAGAAATGAAGTTAATTTAATTGATTCATTTGAATTGCCTAGAATTCTAAATTCTTCAAAATTTCTCAATTACCTCATCCAAACACACTCTTAATGTTTTTGAGATGAAAATGATAACTAATTGTAAGAAAAAACCAAAATACATTACGCTTAATGAATTGAGGGTAAATTACCCCTAATAACAAATATGATTCGATTATGAAACGAATAAGATGAAGATCACATATTAAATGAAGGAGACGAAGAAGTTTGAGTTCTTGATATAAAAATGGTAACTGATTTTAAAAATAATGATGATGAAAATGAAATTTTTCTTTGAAAGAGGTAAATTACCTCCAAATCATCAAGGAATAAAGGAGAAAAAACTTGGTAAAGTCGTGAAATGTCACAACATTTATTTTTTTTCCACCCTTTCTTTGAAAAGGTGTGAAAAGGTGTGGATTGACATCTTGGGATGGCTGGGTATACGTAACATTATGTTTAATAATTGTGTTCTTCACGTAGCTCAGTTTAATGGTCTAGTTTGTCGTAGTAAAGTGATGCATGAAATTCTTCACACTCTTTATCTCGTGTGTATCGGTTGATATGGAAGCTGTATAGGAATAATTTGGTTTTTTGTCAGGAGGATAGCAATATATAGGTCCAATTCTTGATACAATAAAGTTCTTGTCATGAACATGGATTAACACAAATATCAAAGGCATTTCTTTTAATTTTTTATCATTGGAGCATTCAACCTCTCAAATGTTTGGGTGTTGATTCTATTTGAATTTCTAGTTCAGTGATCTATTTTTATTTCGTGTTCCTTTTTGTATTGCTATTTTTTGTTTATGATTATGGGCTATATTGTGTTTTTTTTTATTCATAGCATACATTGTGGTTTAAGGTGTTGGAAAAAGAATACGGGTTCAAAAATAGAGTGGTCAATAAGGGTCTTTGTAAGGATTGTGTTATGTGGAGGGATGCTTTTGGTATAGAGAGTGGGGTTAATAGTAATTTTGGTAGTTGATTTTCCTGAAGCATTGTGAAGGCTGTTGAAAATGGGCAAAATACTATGTTTTGATATGAGTTGTAGCTAGACATGGAAGAGTTGAAGGAAAGGTTTAGTAGGCTTTTCAGCTTGGCAGTTAATAAACATGTAACATTGGAGAGAATGTTAAATGTTGTTAATGAGTATAGGGTGGAGTTAGAACGGACACATAAATTTCAAGTAGTGTAGGCAATATACACACAACACTTTGAATGAAGTTTGTTTTATAGTGTGGATCAAAGTTAAACTTTACCTTTCACCTTGTGTTGTAATTAGTTTTAAAAATGCTAAAGGACACCTTTAAGATACTTAATAAAAAACAAGTTTAGAAATTTTATCTTGAAATGTGATGTAATTCAACTTAAATCAACTTTTTGAAAATCCATAATATGTTATTTCAAATACAAAATTTCCATTTTTGCTATCTTAAATATTGCCTGTAAGACACTTATTAGAATAACCTAATTAACTGTACCAAAAAAAAGGAATAACCTAATTAATTTTGTAGTTTATAGATACTAATTTTTTTCTTTTTCAAAAGTAAGTGAGGACCTTGGCCCATACCTGCATCCTTACACATAGGGCCGTCCCCTGTTGGAGAAGAATCTTTTTTCGGTGGGAGGAGGAGTTAACGAAGGAGTGTAAAAATTTGCTAGCTAACATCATTTCTTTCCATAATAACATGGAGAATGTGCCCGTGAGTTTAACTCAATTGGTAGGGACATTGCATAATTTATGCAGGGGTCGGGGTTCGAACCTCGGACACCCCATTTCTTCACATTTAAATGTGTGAGCTCTAGCCACTAGGCTATTAGACCAAAAAAAAAACATGGAGAATCTTTTCCATATTTTATTTCTGTTTTGTTTGGCTTTTAATCAAAATACTCCAAATTGAAGAAATATATTATATATATTAGCGAAAAGACGGACACTCATGTGTCCGTCTTTCCACTCTTTTTATTGCGCTAACGTTTGAAAATTATGAATAGTGTTTTTTATGAAATTTTAGTTTGATTAAAAGTATAAATATAAATGTTTGTTACTTTCAAATTATAACAAATCAAACTAATCATATTTATCTATTTGAATGACACCGACAATATAACAAAAAAATATAATATAAATTCTTATCTTTTTAATGACATCAACAACAACAATTATTATTATATGAAAAGTTGTTTAAGGGTGTAATCAGAATAATCAAAAAGTCAACTCAAAATCTCTTATTTTCTTTATATATAGTATAACATATAGTATGAAGATACTTGATCTAGTTTGTTACACTTTTTTTTAAAGATAAATGAAAAAATACTTGACATATACTCATAACATGTTATACGATATATTTTGTGGGGTAACCAAAAAATAAATATTGTGTTTGTTACACCTTTTTTAATATTTGAATTCACTCACATCCATTATTTTTTTAAATGATAAGGAAAAAATCACCCATATACAGTTTGTTATATTTTGTTTTAATATTTAAATTTATTCTTACCTATTTGTTATATATGTTATTTATATTGAAAGTTGGGGGTAATTTTAGAAGGAAAAAAAAAGTCCACCTAAAAAAGTCGAAGGACTATTTTCTTTAACCTAGAATTACCAACACTCCATTATTATCATTCACACTTCTAATTAAATTAAGTAGAATGTAATATTTGAATAAATCCAAGTAATTGCAAAAAAAAAAAAAACATTCATAGTCATCTATAATATAATAATTTTTTTGGACATCGAACTTGGATACAAGATCGATAAATGAGAGCTACAATAAGCAAATGTAAGTTATAATCATATATATAAGTAATCTTCTATATATATATATATATATATATATATATATATATATATATATATATATATATATATATGATTATTTATATTTATATTGCATATATGTGCAATACAAATCTTCCCAATTGTAATTACTACGAATTAAAAACCCTGCAATTCTTCCTAATCTCTCCTTGATTACCAACCAAAACATCAATCTTTCCCATTTTAACCACTGCATCAACAAATCTCTCTCGAAAATTCTCACCATTTCCAGCAAAACTTGTGACAACCCCTTTGGAAATGGAATCTAGAGCCAAATTCTGGTCAATTGACAACACACCTCTCCCTAACAAAATCTGATTATAAAATTGATGATCAAACACAAAAGAAGTGTTTTGATCCAAAAACACCAATGGATCCTTACCTTCAACACCACACCATTGAACCAACCTTTTCCTTAAATTAGGGTCCATTGAAAAACTATCATTACTAAGCCTTTTTCCAATGAAACTACAATGAGCAAATCCAACAGTGTGTGCTCCTAAAAGTGTAACCATTTCTTCCAATGTCATGCCTTTGGATTTAAAAGCTTGTAATGTTTGAGAAATTGAGGATTCTGGCCCTGGAAGATGTACATCATTAACAGTTGATACTAACCCATCACGTCTTCCTGTGGGAACATTGTAACTTGGTCCACCTGCTAAGACAACAAAATCTCTTGTTGCTAATGATATTATGTCTGCACATGAAACTGTTGATGGACATGCATTTTCTAGGATTCTTTTGATTTCGTCTATGAGGTTGTATCCTCTTACAGTAAGGTTTGCTCTTGCTGCTTTCTCTGATTCATTGCCCTTCTTTGAGTCTATTAATATGGATGCGTCACACCCCTGAAATTTAATCAACCAAATTGTTCATGACAAAATATTGTCAATTTTGGTAAGTATACATGTAGCGTAAGATAAATATGCAGCTGCCTAAAAATTATGTTGAATTTGCGATAATATATATTTATTTAAGAGCAATGTTATTCTTTACGAAGAATACTGTCCGCGAAATGCAAGAATATAAATGTGATTATTTTTTCTCAAAAAATATTATTTAAAAAGAAATTAAAAATATAAAACAGTTTTTTTTATGGAAGGTTCTCTGTAAATGAAACTCCTTTTGTAACAATTATTAATCAACAATTCTGTTAATGTTGTATCATCACAAAACTAAAGTCAATTCTGTCAATATTTGGTAATTTTTTTTTTATTATCATCACTGCAAATTAAAGAATAAACTAATGATGGAAAAAATTATGTGGTTAGTTCAGTTTAAAGTGATATATTCTATCAAAATCCAGACAATAATTTGAGAAGAAAAAATGGAAATGGAAAAAACCAAACTGCCACATGAATTTACAGATTTCAAAAGAAATATTTTGTAATCAAAATTTATGAATGTAGATTCATATATTTAGGACCATGAGCATAGAGGGGAATTGAATTGATTTTTTTATTTATTAGTATATGTATTTCGTCTCGTATTATAAAAAGATTTAACAAAAAATATTGATATTAAAAAAATTGTTGGAGTGATTAATTTCTCGATGATGTGTGACAGTTTTACATATGTATTTTTATAAATTGTTTATATCATAAGAGAGAAAAAATAACTTACATTTTTAATTGGTAAATTAAATATATATATTTTTGTAAAGAAAACATTCATGTATGAAATATTTTGTAGAGCATCTCAAATTCAAGGACAAATAATTGTTTAAAAATAATGTGAAGATCTTGACCATTAATCTCTACATTATCAATGATTAATATTTATCATTAATCTTGATAATTGATAATGTAAAGATTAATGGTCAAGATCTTCGTATTATTTTATCAGTTTTTTTTCAATTGAAAAGATCCATTTTCATAATGATATGATTAGTTAGTTTGGAGCTTACTCTGACAAAGCAATCATGAAAGTGCATACGGAGCAAGGCAGCAGTCATGGATCTATCTTGATTAAAACTTCTCTCAACAACTTGACGTACAATCAACTCTGCTCTTGGGCAGCTAGAGCTATAAAATCCAACCTTGAGATCACCAAATGCAAAGGGAAGGAGCAAAAACATTAAGAAGATTAATAAAATGGTGGGCATCATTTTGGATTTGTTGCTATGTGTACTACTTGCTTGATGAAGTTAGTTGGTGTGGATTAGCATTTGACAATGGAAAGGAAATACATGTATATATAATGGGGATTGAAAGACATTTTCACTTGTCAAAGCTGATGTAATCATTTTTAGAAAATTATTTGTTATCCATGAAAAAAATATGGGTAACAGTACGATAATGTAAGATTAGTTTAAAATTTTAAATTAAATATAAAAAGTTGTGTGATATTAAATTAAATTCTAAAATGTGGAGTTTTTTTTGACAAGACTAAAATGTGGAGTTGTCACAGTAATTTTTTATTTTCACTTTCTATAAAAAGAACATGAAACTCTGAATGAATATGGGTGAACCATGCCGCTAAGACATTAATACATAGCTACGTGCCATTTCTTGTATTAATTTTATTTTATATGAATACAGGTTAACATTTTACTTACGTATGCATGCAGAAAAACCAAGATTGGATCAAATTAAAATGTTAACTAGCTATCAGTTTTTTCTTCTGTATATGGAAATACACATCATATGGTTGACGCGCTTTTGTATATTGCACTGAATTCAGTGACTTGTGTGCTTAGCAATTGCACAATACTCCCTCCGTCCCAAAATATAAGCAAAAATTGGTCAACAAAAGTTAATGTATTTTGTTCAAAATTTGTACTAAATACATCAACTTATGTTGACTCATTTTTGCTTATATTTTGAGACGGAGTAGTACTAGCGGATACGGTTTGTTGCAGTTATTATGATACCAAATACTATACGATTTGGAGTTAGATGTGTGTTTGCTTTGTCAGAAATGTATTTCTGTTAAAAGTGACTTGGATATAAAGTGTTTTATATTTGAATACGTTTAAGTAAAAGTGAGTCCAACAACAAATTTAATTGTAAAAATCATGTCGTAGTAAAAACCTAGAGTCAAAATCAATTCCATTTTCATACATCAAACATTTCAAAATCAATTCTAGCTAAATTTCTAGATTTTGCCACATCAAAAATTGAAACTAACATACACATTTTTTTTCAAACTTCAACCCCTACATATATTTTGCAATGTCCCAACCAACTGAGATAAACTCACGGAGATACCTACATAGTTTTATTTCAGGGTTTTTATTTTATTTACAAGTTGACTATTTTATGTGTGACATAGGTATTATAAACAAAGAAAACACACCCATAAAGTATGCATGATATGCAGCGATACAGAGGAGTTACAAAACTAAGGTATCCCAATACACCACTATAAAAGATTTATCTTTTGATGTAATTAGAATCTATTCCATCCGGTCTCATATAAGAAAAGATTCTTTTTTAGGTTTATTGAATAATTAATGTATCTGGTCTACATTGTAAAACATATACATTAATTATTCAATGAACTTAAAAAAAGAATATTTTCTTATATATGAGACCGGAGAGAGTATTTTAGAAGTTGACCTCTTTTAAATTATATATTTTCATGCGAACAAGTCAAAGATCAAATTCTTTGATCAAATGGTTAAGGGACTTAAACAAATATTGATGTGTAAATTCACCTTAAATACAGAAACGAAATAACCATATACACGCTCTGATCACAATTATAAACAAAAATTTATATTTTTGATTCATTGAATAAGTAATGTATGTGATCTATAATATAGACCGTATACATCATTTATTGAATGAATCTAAAAAATAAAATTTTGTTTATAATAGTGATCGGAGAGTATCTTTCAATTGAAAGGAGTTTAAAACTATAGGAGAGTCAATTCACCGCTGCTCATTCATTCACAATATAGGGATGTTATCAAATTCGGTAATTTTTTCAGTCAACCACATCATTATCATAAATTTAGACTTATGAACGCGTAAGAAGTGAAACATAAGCAATTGGACTTTGGTTTTTCATTAATTGCATGTTGTCAAATGTTACATGTTTTAGGCTATGTGTCACGCAGACCACACTCTACCTGAGATTTAACCGACACATGTATTTTCCTTGTAAAACGGATGAAACCTGTTTTTGTGCTTTTTGCTCATCAGTTGTAAATATATAAATAAATGTTGTGTGCAGCTCATATACGGGCCCAAATTTCCACAGTCGTTGTTTTACTTGTATGAGGTAATTAATTTAGGTCAGAGTTTGGACCGTCGAGATTTAACAAACAATTACATGCAGTTACAGCACATAATCCATTACCCTCATAAATAAATATATATGGTAAAAAATACGAAAATTTTCAGTAAGAAAATAAAGATGAAGATTAATTATTTAAAGTTTTAAAAAGGACGGTGCTTGCATGAAATTGTTGGTGACAAAGAAGATTAATTATGGACGACGCGTTTTGACTACAAATGATGACCTTTAACGTTCCAAATCAATCTATGTGGACGGTTAAACCATATTGTATCAGTTTAAAACGCGTATGTAGAGTTAATCGTAATGCATTTAGCTTAGTAGCACAGGTTTTAATTCATTTTTATAAGTTATCTATTTAAATATAAACACGAGAAGTACTACATATGAAATTGTGAATCCGTGTATTTTGTCTCTTGTTATTATATAAGTAAAAATGGTTATGACACACTAGTGGTAAGTGGTAACTTGGTAAGAGCGACATGCCTGCATTTTTTAACATTTTCTTATATTCCCATAATAAAGATGTTATATTGTATATGCTTGTACATCCATTTTATAGAGGCTAATAAGTATATATTACATACATTTGACATATTGCCTTGTATTTTATTTTAGTTTTGCTAATAGGGTTCTTTACTTTGTAATTTGAAATGAGATGGAAACGACAACGGTAAGAGATTAAGAGGTTAATACCAAAATGAATATGTAGTCGTTGGAATTGAAACATGAGAGTAATACCAAGAGTTTTGTAACTCGTTGGAAATTTCAAATGACAAAAAAAAATTGCAAAAGAACAAATAAATTATGGTATTGAAAATTTGAAAAAGCAAAAATTTTATTAATATAATGAAGAATATGTAACTATATACGCACATTAAGAAGTCGCTATGATGGACCTGATATACTTTTCTATAAGCTTTAGCCTAACTTATTTAAATTAAAAGGTTTTTTAAAAAACATAAGTTTAATCTATTTATTTAACGAACTAGACTGAACCACACACTTTAAATAGACCGGACTATATGCACCTGACTAGCGGCTGGCCTATTCCTTCCCCAAGCTACAAAGTAATTGGAATAAGTTACGATTCAGTCCCATTGAAAAGCAATTTATAGGTACTCATAGTTTTGATGCTTTCAAAACATGGTCATAAAATTAGCCTCTGGCGCCTAAGCATAGTTTCATAAAAGTTTGGCTACAACAAGCTAGCTACATGTATTGAGAAGGTCCCTTTCTAATGCTATAACACCAACAACAACAATTGCACGAAGTAAACACCAATGTCTCATCACACTGTCCCATTTTTTAATACAGGAATCTACTTTACAATTAATTGATTTGAAACCAGTGGGCTTCATCTTCTCATGTCATATGTTGTTTTACTTCCTATTTGAGCTAATCAACCTTAGATATCAAATTTGATGACGTATCGTATTTTACCAAAAGGGAAACTAATACTACTAGAAATAGTACAGAGGTGAAATAGTACAGAGGTGAAACACTAGAGTCATAAATATTCGTCCTCTCAACTGAGTCTGAGTCCATCCCTTCAAATTAAATCAGAAAAAAAGTATGATGGACGTGCAGTAATAACATTTATATATTGTGATAATTGAAGCGATTGATGGTTTTCATGAAATTAGAATTTAGACTAATTGACATTAATAGATTATGATTCCTAACCTATTTAGTTAAAGTAATTTCAGCCAAGGTCCAACAGGAGATATGCATCATAGTTTGCCATGTAGTTACAATCATACAAGGGATTGTACTATACTATTCTGATCTTGTTATTCCCTTTCATATAGTAGGTTATTTTTTATTTTATTTTCTAAACAAGATGTACTAATGAACAAACTCATCATATTAATTGGTTCTTTTTGAAGCCCCTAACCCCATAGGCCTTTTTCCTACTCTCCTTAATTAGTCCTTCCAAATAAACCAACCTCATGATAATATTTTAATTTGAGCTATATATTATAGCATCACAATATACCTTTAAAACATAATTTTGTTACAACCACCTATTATGTTTTTCTCTAAATATCAATCTATGTTGTGTCTATGTTCTAACAGCATCAGCAACATAGGCTCCTTCCACTCCCAACCAACCATAAATTTGTGTCTACACAGTATAGGAAAATAGATAATTAAAATTTATATGTTATTTCTTTGTTAAATTATCATGTATGCGTTGTTTCAATTGCATACACATAATAGTTCAACAGAAGAAATGACATGTCTATGATATAAAGTCTCATTGTTGCAATCATTCACCGCAAAATCACGTATATCTTGTATTGAATGTATTTTTTTCCTCTATTTCGTGCATGATTAGTATGAGGGTGGATTTTTCAAAACCATGTTAAGTCACCCTAGTTTTTCATAAAAGAAATGCTACAAACACTTTTCATATAAACTACAATGTGCACGTGTTTTGTTGGTTTTTCGTTGCTATTGTTGTGTACATGTGTTTTGTTGTTCTTCTTGACATAGTTTTATAGGCAACACCAAATACAAATATTAACATTAGACAAGAAAATGGCTTAATTGCTATAAATAAAGGATATATATTAAAGTGAAACAACCTAAACATTGTTAGCTTGAGATTTGGTCTGAATTCCACATTTGATATTAATAATTAAATTATACCGAGTGATCAACAGGAGAGAGAGAGAGAGAGAGAGAGAGAGAGAGAGAGACCAAAACCACTACTAAAATTAGATAATGTTTGTGACCAAAAACTAGAAGACTAACAACAAAGACAAACATTAAAAAAGCAATTTGCTTCACAAGCGAAGGGTGAGGTCAAGATTGGCTTGATCAGAAGATTCAGTAGGAGGAGGAGTATCGTGAGAAATTATGGAAGTGCCAGCATGGAGCTGATGAAAAGGCTCAACTTCTAGCAAGGGGTAGTTGTGGAAGAAACGAGCAGGTTCTATTTCGGGCTTGGGCTTGGGCCTGAGGTCAGTGATTATGATAGAAGAAGGATGAAAGGGCCCATTATTATTGTTATGATGATGATGAAAATTATGGACAGGCTTTGTCGATCTTCTTGCAGCAGCTCTCTCTAGCTTGTGTGCGTTCTGGTGGCCACCAAGAGCTTGAGAAGAGTAGAACTTGCGGTGGCAGAAGTGGCACTGGAAAGTGCGTGTTGAAGGAGGTGGTAGAGGTGGGTAATGTCTTTTTGCACCTTCTCTTGACAGGAAATTGTAGATGGATAATGCAGGGTCTGTCATTTCATGCATGTGTATCACTTGTACAGCATTGAACACTAATTTGAACGATGAGCAAAGTAGAGAAAGGTCTTATATACAACTCTAAATATTATTTTTTCTAGAGAATATGGAGAGAGTCTTATATAATCACAAATACAAATAAAATTATTTGGACAAATAATAATTAAAAAAATGAAATGGTTAATAAAATAGTCACACTATTCAAAATTATTAAACTATTTTATCTTTTTAGAAAAAATCATTTGTGTGAGTGTGTTTAAACTTTTTAGATTTGGGTTTGTACTAAGTAAGTATTTTTCGAAGAACTCTTATATTTAAATACATCTAAATTTTATATATTCATTCAACATCTTATTTATTTTATTTTTTTATTTGTCTCTTCCAATCACATCAACAACATATCGCATCACTTCTCTATATCTTTCTCTTTGATCAAGATGCCAAAGGATTTTTAGGTGTCTGTCTAGCAATCTTTTTCCTATAATATACGTAGGGGATTTGTTTTTTCAAGTGAATACTCTATGGCCATGAGGATAAGAGATACAACATGCATATTGATAAGTTGTTATATCGTGACACCTAAAAAAGTTATTATATTGTCTCAATTCAACGCTTGATGAGGTAGTAGAATATGATAAAAGTTTATCATGTCTTTGTAGTTAAAAAATTTGTCCTAGATGCAACTACATATCCTGTCATATTTTTATTATATCTTTGCCATCAAACGAACCCTTGAGACTCATTTAATAATGTACTTGCAGTGAGTATAATATCTCAAACTAGGGTTTAGAACTGTTTAAGTCATGCTTTGAGAGTGCTCTCAAGTGGGTATTTATAGTCTTATTTGGGCTAGGTTTTCTATGGCTTAGGCCCCAAGTAACTTAGGCTCAAAGCCACGTTTAGAGCGTTCTAGAGACTTCTAGAAGTTCTTTAATGCGGCGCCCTCTAGCGAGCTCGCCTAAGGTCTTTCTGGCCTTTATGGAGTGCGCTGAGCCCTTCTAGGGGCTTGGTGCCCTAAATGATAAGATTGATAGTCCAAATACACATGATAGAATAAAAAGTTGATAAGAATAAAATAATATAACAACATGATAGACACTTATGATATCAAATGTTTAGACTACATACGATAGGAATTAAGAAAACTTTATTTCCTACTTTTGTAGATTTAAATATGTAACATTTTTTTTTTGGCTATGTCATGATATATATACACACACAGACACACTGATTACCCTTCTGAAGTAATTACATATTACTTTTTGAAAATGATTTTAATATTTTTCTGAAGAAATGTTTGAAAATTTTATAAATTAACAAAATATACTAGAAAAATAAATAAGTAGTTAAATAATTAAAAAATTCCATCACTGCTATAATATCCGATTTAAATTTTAAAAACCATGAGAAAATAATTATATTATATATATTAGATAATATAAATAAGGATATGATATATATATATATATATATATATATGTGTGTGTGTGTGTGTGTGTGTATATTATATAAATTACAAAACTACTCATACAAGAAAATAATGTTTAATTTATTAAAAAATTAAATTAATATTCATATTTTGTAATTTTTAATAATGATTTTATTTTTAAATATTATAATTTCAGTAAATTAATTATCGTATTTATTTAATATCAAATTAATATTATTTGTTTATATCTATATTTTATTATATTTCAATATTTATATTTTATAAGGATAAACCAATAATATGTTTTCTTATCATATTTTGTCAGTATGTAACTCAACACATATTCAGGATAAAAATTATGATTAGTGAGACTGGATATGATATGTTTTAAAATTAATTTATCATATTATGTTATCTTCAAACACTAAATTCAGACAATATATGATATACTTATTCTATAATCTATAGAATTTTTAAGCATGCTATTCAACATTCAATCATTTGATGTCACCTCATGTATCTTAGTACCCACATTTTTTATGTGTATCAAAGAATTCTCTTTACTACTACCGCCGTACCTAATTATAAGACCCTTTTGAGTTTTTTCTTTGTCCCTTTTTATAAGACCCCTTTCAAATTTCAAAGTACATTAATTATTTCTTCACCAATATACTCTTATTTATGTTACATATTTTTCTTCAATATATGTAATAAATACTCTTGGAAACATTAACAAACTCTCTCTCCTAAAGAATAAATTTGTAAAACAATAGCAATTGTCAACAAAATTAATACAATAATTAATTTTCTTAATTCCCGTGTTTTTCACAAAAGGGTCCTATATTTAGGGATGGAGGTAGCATTATTTTTGTTATTATTAGCATGTATGTTTTTCTTGGTCTCTCATTTATCTTTACCTCTTTTTTTCTCTTTAACTAGGTAAATTTTAAAGGAAAAAAGTGTAAATAAAAGATTGAAAACAAAGAGTAAAATTGAAAGACAACATTATTATACCACCATTAATAGTTCTCTCACATTTTCTCGTTAAATTAAGTGACAGATTTAGATATTTATATTTTCACTCATTAATTTATGTTTTTTAGTACCGTACCAAGGATTGGTATCCTTATATGTCTATGCAAAACATATATTCAATTGAATAAAGAAAATAACATTATAAATAAAATAATTTTAAATGGTTACAATTGAAAAAAAAATAGTTATATTCTACAAGTTGGTATCCTTTATATATATATATATATATATGAGGAGGGATCCATTGACTCCAAGAGTAAGTTTAAACACTTACTCTAAATCATGACCATTCATTTTAATTATAATTAATGGCTGTGATTAACTACTAATGATCTATATGGTAAAGATTTTTCTGCACCTTCTCCCTAAAACAACCTACAAGGCTTCCTCTGAGATGGAACATCGCCGAAACCACCTCTTTTCATCGTTTTTGCTGACTGATGGAGTTGATTTAGCTTGACATGTTTGTCAACAATGGAAATAATTTTGATTTGGTTTGGTGGTAATTGGTATTGGATAATTGTAAGTTATCGATTTATAAAGTAACCCTAATTCAAGATAGTACATAAATTGGTACAAATTAGTTTAGCTTCATCTGTCCATAATTAAATCAAAGTAAGTTATGGATTGATAATGTGTAGGTATCATGTGTTTTCTTTCAAAATTGGTTGTCGCACAAGTGCAGCCTCAAAATTGGATTTCTTTGTTTTGATTTTTGATGGTTTCCTGAAGTTAAATCGTATTGCAAAGATACCATTTTTTTTCAATTGATTAATACAACCTGTTAAAGAATTCAAATTAAAACTGGAAAAATATGCACCTGTTTTTTGATAAAGCACATGGACAATTGACGATAATTGATGTGTATTGTCAGAAAGATAATTGTGAATTGTTGTATATTGGAAGATAGATGTGTGTTGATGTGGAGAGAGGAAAACACCCCATCTTAACAATTATTATGAATTAATCACAGCCATTAATTATAATTAAAATGAATGGTCATGATTTGGAGTAAGTGTTTAAACTTACTCTTGGAGTCAATGGATCTCTCCTCTACATATATATATATATATATATATATATATATATATATATAAAATAATAAAGTATCCTTAATTGTTCTCATTGGTGTTGGTTGCATATAAAGTACTTGCATGAATGGATGTTGAAGATAAAGAGATCAGATTCTTTGCACCCAGATAAAAAAGAGAGCAAATTAGAGGGCATGGTGGGAAACTAGGTAATGTAGAAAGGTATTTCATAAAAAGAAAAAAGGTAATGTAGAAAGAAGAATCAAGAGAAGTGACGTGAGTGATATGCAGCGTGGGATGAGAGAAGTGGGACTGGGAGCACTTACATTAGCTAGTAGTAGTCTTCTCCTCTGCCCTCACTCACTATATGGAGGATTGCATTGCATTTGCATGCAGTTAGTGGCAGCGTAGCCAGAGACAGTGTTTGCCTCTGATTTCTGAAACCCCACACACACAGCTAACTTTAGTGTCTCACCCTTTCATTGTGCGACAGCACAACAATTAAGGTTACACTCTATACTACAATTTCTTTTCTCTAGCTAGCACAAATATAAGGTACACTACTCTCCATCTAAGGGCCACGGTCAAGTAATTGAGGCAAAAGCGAGTGCAGTGAATGACATTCTAAATATATGAGGGACCCTATGAGTTCAGATTCAAGGGTCGTGCAACATGTGCTATACAGTTAATTATATGTTTGGATGAGTGGTGAGATTGATAAAATCACAAAGTTAAAGAAATGACATAATGTTAAGATTTAAAAAGAGAATTTCATGTGGGAGTGTAAGTTCACAAAATTGTAGTGACTCATCATATATTTGCATAATTGTTGGTGTTGCATAGTAGTATTATTTTCGCGTAAGATCTTGAATGTAATTTATGGTTCTTTAAATTTGAGGTTTGTAACATATTAAACATTTACAATTTTTAATACCAAATTGATCTTTTGAATAAAACAAAACCATTACCCTTTTCGATCAAACTTTGTTAAAATTGGCTTATATTAGCCATTTTGATGCTGAGTTGGATGCTGCACATCAACAAATTTTATTTTGTTAATTAATTTTTATTAAAAAATCTATAAAGATAATGTTGAAGAAGTTCATGTCATTGATACATAAAATTTATCATCGTCGTCTCTTAAAACCTATAAAAAAAATTCCAATTTCTTCATCCCAATCATCATCATCACTATTATCAAAACCTCTTTCTTAAAACAAATTGGAACCACAAGAGAAATGAAAGAAAAATCCCCAATTTTTGTCCTTGAAAAATTCCAATCAAAACCCATTTTTTAAAACAAATTTGCACTACAAGAGAATCATCATCAAACAAATAATAGTAGAAACCCAATTTTTTTATGAAAAATAAATAAATTAAATGGGTGCGGGTGATTTTTTGATTGAATTAAAAGGGGTGATAAAAAATTGACTTTGAGAAGATGAGAGAGGTAGGGATGTACAAAAGACGAGTTAGGCATGAGATCGGAATTCGATCCTAACATTAGCTCGGGTCAATTTTTTAGACTCAAGCCAAACCCTAAACCCGAAAACCCGATCAAACACGATGAGGTTCAGGTTTATAAGGATGGGACAATACCAAGACAAGACTAGGTTGGTCCCAAGACAAACCATCAATACATAACTTTTTTTAAAGAATTAATCAACAAATTTTTTTAGGCTAAAATATGGTTTTGGTCCCTGCAAATATACACAGTTTTGATTTTGGTCCATGGTAAATTTTTTTTAAAAAAAAAGGTCCTTGCAAAATATTTTGTTTTTAAAAATGGTCCCTGACCCCACTTTTGTGGTGATTTGTCACATTTGTGCATATGTGCCACTTGCTGACTGTGTCATGTTGTCAGTTGGCATCCACGTGGCAATACATTTTATAAAAAAAATCATTTTTTTCAATTTTTTTTTAAAAAAGAAAATATATTTTTAAAAATTGAAAAAAAATTCAAAAAATGATTTTTTTTTATAAAATGTATTGCCACGGGGATGCCATGGTACAGTCAGCAAGTGCCACGTATGCATAAATGTGACAAATCACCACAAAAGTGGGGTCAGGGACCATTTTTTTAAAAAAAAATATTTTACAATGACCTTTTTCAAAAAAAAAAAAATTATCAGGGACCAAAATCAAAACTGGGCATATTTGCAGAGACTAAAATCATATTTTAGCCTTTTTTTTAATCATAACACTACATCAATATTAATTTCAGAGGAAAGAAACTCATACCATGCACACTTATATCCAATAAAAGAATGATTCCAATTGTATAAGTCTATGAGGACAACCTAGTCACTCAGACAAGGCTCTAAACCAAAATTGTAATTTCATACCCATGTGTACAACAACTTTGTGACCATGAAACAATGGATCAACATGTAGCATAATCCGATCTTACCTTTCAACCCAATAGCTTGGTATTTGTTTTGCCACTATATGTGGTTATACAAAAAAAATAAACCATCACAACATAGTACACCTGTAAACACCAAATTCCTAGCATGAAACTAAAGAATGCAAAGTTAGCTTCATGAATTAGAAAGTGTAATTTTGTGTGTTAAAGAATATTGTGGAGTGTGAGAGTGTTATTATAAAATAATATATAAAATAAAATTGAAAAATGTGTCCTAAAACTAAATTGGGACGAGATGACTAACCCAGGTGATAACATAAGGTCGGTCCCTGTTCATTTGCGTCCATGTCCCATTCCTTATTTTTGTCCATGTTTATTTTTTTATCGGATCAAACCCGACCCATTGCGTTCGGGCAAGATTAGGTTGAAGAATGTATGTAGGTGTAGCCTTTGAAATGGGGTTGAGGTAGCATGCAAAGAAACCATCTCATTCACCACCTTCGATCTCCTTTTGGTTACGGTGAGAGTTGAGGTTTCGCTTAAAATGGTTGGAATTTTAAGAAAATATAACCTTAACCATCCCTCCCCTCCCCCTCGTTTCCACCAGACATAATCTTCTCCTTCTCCCTCCCCACACAACCGTATCCATCACTGTGAACAAGAATATTGTGACCACCATCCTGCACTGCTTCTCTAGAAAGCTTGAAATTATAAAAAAGGGTTTTGATGGGAATTTTTCTTTCAATTTTTTATTTGCCTTTTAAGTTCGCATTTTTTGGGTTTTGATTACGGTGAAGAAAATTTATGATGGTGAGAAAAATTGATGATGATTATCACGATAATGGTTGAGTTGAGGAAATTGAATTTTTTTTTGGGGTTTTAAGAGATGAATTCGATGAATATTATGTATCATTGATGGTTTGTAAAAAAGAAATGTATCGCTGATGATATTCTTCAACAACTTTTTTAGATTTTTTTAAATACAATTTAATTTTAAAAAAAAATGAAATTTGTTGATATCGGTTGTCCAATTCAGCATCAAAATGGCCACATAAACTCATTTTAATAGTGTTTCAGGAAAAATGATAACGGTGTCAATGTTGTGGTGGTCAATTTGGTATTAACAAAGTAAATGATTAATCCGTTACAAATTTCAAACTCAAAGAATCACATTTTGCATTTGGCCCTATTATATCGTCAAAAAATGACACCATGGTTACACCCCATTTGTTCTTCTACTTAAAGAAATTTTATCCATGCTTCATAGAACGGATTGGATCAGCTTGATTTTCTCTTTCTTCTAGAGAAACTAGGGGATCCACTTGTGTACCATTGGAGTTTTAAGTTATATAACATTGGTCAATTAGGGTGTGCCACGTGGCACACCCTTTTTAAAAAAAATCAAATAAAACTGGAAGAGGAAAAAATGTGAGAGAGAGAGAGAGAGAGAATCAGAACGAGAAAACAAGAAATGTGTTCCTCTTCTCCTTCTCCCCTGCGACATCAGTTGTAAACCCACCGCCCATCATCAACTTGTCTCCGCCACCCGCTGACGCCTCCCTCCGTCACCGTCCTCCGCCATCGACCACCGTTCCTCTTCTCCTTCTCCCCTGCGACAATCTTTTTTCAAATTTGATGAATTTGATTTGGAATGGATTTTGAGATTCATGGTTGTTATTGTGGAGATCAGTAGACTAATAACAACAACAAATATCCTTTCAGCTATCTCTTGAGTAGTGGGCTGATTTGAGATTTTTTTAATTGTGACAAAATAGTGAAAAAAATGTTACAATGAAGTTGCACAAAATTGCCATAGTGAGAAGATCTGCAGAGAATTGCTATTATTGTCTGCAGAGAATTGCTATAGTGAAACGAACTGAAAATCTGTTGTGAAAACGCATAAGCGGAAAAAAAATATACTGCTATCAACTGTTGTGAAAAAGCATAAGCGGTTATGAAAATCTGCTACAGAGCAAAAAATGCATAAGCAAAAACAGAAACAAACTGATGTCAATATACTGCTACAGAGAAAAAAAAACACATAAGCGAAAAAAAAATATACTGATATCAACTGCTGTCAAGTGTTGTGAAAACGCATAATTTGTTATGAAATTCTGCTACAGAGCAAAAAACGCATAAGCAGAAACAAAAACAAACTGTTGTCAATATATTGCTACAGAGCAAAAAACACATAAGCGGAAAAAAAATATACTGCTGTCAACTGTTGTGAAAACGCATAATCTGTTATGAAATTCTGCAACATAGCAAAAAACGCATAAGCAGAAACAGAAACAAATTGCTGTCAATATACTGCTACAGAGCAAAAAACACATAAGCGGACAAAAATATACCGCTATCAACTGCTTACAAAATAAGCCACTGCTACAAAATAATTCAAGATAATAAAATATGTATTCATTCCATTCAATTAGGCTGGCACCACAAGTATTGTGATCAAAATACAAAATCAATATATATTCTTTAGACCTTAAATCTGCTTGAGCATAGTAGTAGCATATAATTACAAAAATTCATATCCAAAAGATGATGGTGGCGGTGGGTGAGTTTTGTTTTGAAGTTGAAGGAAGAAGAAGAAAAGGGTTCGCGCTTCTTTGTTCTGTTTTTCTCTCACGTTTTTTCCTCTTTCAGTTTTATTTGATTTTTTTTTTAAAAAAAAAAAAGGTGTGCCACGTGGCACACCCTAATTTGCCAATGTTATATAACTTAAAAACCCCAATGGTACACAAGTGGATCCCGAGAAACTAGTAAACAGTGTACTAATATGCTGGTTCAATGTGGTTTTTCTACTTCTTTTTTCGATTACTGTTGTGCATCATGTTGCTCCTCTTCTTAATTCTTTGTTCATATATCGTGATGGATTCTACCTCTCAACTTTCTTTTTAGTTAATGTAGGCTAAGGTCTCATTTATAAACAAAAAAGTTATTGATTTATATATAGAAGTGAATATTATTATTACACTGAAAAAATTTAGAAGAATTTCTCGTAGGATCCACTACTAGAAACTCTCGATTTGCCCGCGAAATTACCTGCGGATTTTGGTACAAATTATGTACAAAAAGGGTTTCCTGCGGATTTTGTCAAGGATTTTGGTTCTCAGATAATACCTTCGTGGGTAATTGTTTCCTTAGGATTTTAGGATCCGCAGGAAAAGTACATCCGCAGGAAGAGTGAAAAAATCCGCAGGAAACATTCGGCAAAGTTTTGAGGAGTTCTCCTGCCGTAAGAGCGTTCCTGTGAACTTACTCGCAGGAAAATTTGCAGTAAACGATAAAATAGAACAACAATCTACTAGTAATTCCGCAGGAAATTAGTTTATTTATTTTAAAAAAATAATGCATTTCAGAACGATAAAAATATAAATTATAGGAAAAAAAATCACAGAATATTCAATAATAAGCCACTCTTTCTTATTCATACAAATTCAAAACTTATTCATTAGATCTAATTGATATAATGATATAGTCCATTAATATTACCATATTGAAACAAGTTTCCTATAATGACAGAAACCTAGAGTCAATACTATGCCAAATATGAGCTACTGGACTTCCCTCTTCTGTGGTAGTGGCATCATCAAACTTAATGCTTTTTCTCAATGACATAAACTTGTCACGTGTCTGCATCATGAATTTCAAAATCAATCAACGAATAAATACAAAAATCACGACTTCAAACTTGTGATTGCAATTTCAACAGCATAAAACATGATTATAAATACCTTAGACCTAACTTTTGATTGCAATTTCAAGAGCATAAAACATTACTTGCTTCCTGTATAATTCTCCTTGCTTCAAGCTCAGGTTGCCTCTAAGTAGCTTAAGAAGACACTTCTGCCCCATTCTGAGCATCTAGCAATTCTGACTCGTGTTTTCGGTAACTTTCTTGTTGCAAGTCTTACATGCACGATACAACATTTTCTGATCTGACCCTATGAAATAGGCATAGCATATCATGACAACACAACATATCAGAGTGCACTTCTTTAACAAATAAATTACTATATTAGGCTAATTTACTTTAGATAGCATTAAGTCCAAACAGAACCAAATTGACCACATCCAACTATATTCCAATACACCAATAATGATAAAACAAATCTGCAGAAAAATCCGCAGGAAAGACAATATGAAGATCCGTAGGAAAAACCGCAGATATTCCTGCGGAATTTCCAATAACACGTATCGCAAGTAGAACAGCATGAAAAGTACTGGTTTACTGTGGATATTTCTACGGTATAATTATCTGCAGGAAATTTCGTTCAAGTAAAGAAAATGGCGGCAAAATCCTCAGGTTTTCCTGTGGAATAATTTCCGCCGGAAAATCCACAGGAAAAACGACAGTTTCTAGTAGTGATCCCTCTAGAAGAATTTAAAAATAATACTAATAACTTTCCTAGTAATAAAGTGAAGAAAAAAACAATATGTTCTTCCATCCAACAGTATTTTCTTTTTCTTCAAAATATATTCTTTGAAATAGAAAAGGTTAACAATCACTACTAAAAAAGCTGTGTTTTCTGACGGAATTTTCGGACGGATAGGTTTTCGTCCGAACTATTTTTAATTGTTCAGACAGATCTGGGACAATTTTTTTTTTAAAAAAATATTTCGTCCCTAATCCATCCCAAAATTGTGTGAATGATTCGAGACCCTGCTCTATCAAAATACTTTCCCACGAATTTCAGACAGATTTCAATAATTAAATAAGTTCGTCCCAAAATCGTACGGAATATTGGGACGGAATTCAGACGGATCGTTTATGAAGGTTTTAATTTTTATTTTTATTGATACATACATTTTTTTTCATATCCCGCCTTGTGGTAAAAAGGTCTGCGCCCTTGTGTTCTCTCTCTTTCTCCAAACTCTTCATAACCCTAAGAAGTTCTTCCCCAAATAAACAAACACTCTCTCAGATACCATTCACTCTCCTTCCAGAATCAATTTCAATGCTCTTCTCTTCAATCTCCTTTCAAAATCTTCACTTCAGATTCTCAGGTATGGGTTTCTCACTCTTTCTGTGTTACTAATCAACAAATCTGTACAGAAAAATCTTATTCTCTTTACCACTCTTTCTAATCCCCTTCTTTTGTATGGGTTTCACTCTCTCCTTCCAGAATCAATTTCAACACTTCTTTTCTTTTACTTATTAGGTTTTTGAGGATTATTGATACAGTGATTTAGGTTTTTTTATATGATAATGAACTATTGTTGGTATGATAAAGGGGCTAATTTGTAGTGTTATTGGGTTTTTCCTTTTTTTCTTTATTTTATTTTTAGTTATTGGGTTTTTCCTTTTTAATTTTATCTTTTTGTTTTGAATTTTTGTTATATGTTGATTATTATAGATGATTATCAGATTAATTTGTTATTAGGTTTTTCCTACGAATACATAGATTTAGGTGTTTCTAAATTGCTTTTGACCCTGGTATATGCTCAAGCTGACAAGAAATTGTTGAGATAAAATTCCGTTTTAGTTTTAAAGATGATAAATATATTTAAATTATTTATAATAAGTTATTATATAACATGTGCCATTAAGTGATTCAAAAATAAGGTTGTACAAGAATCAAGCTTCTGAAAGATATTCAGCGTCTGAAAGACACACAGCGTCTGAACAGTGCGTCTGAAGGTCAACAAAAGTCAGCGTCTGAACAGTGCGTCTGAAGGTCAACAAAAGTCAGGAAGGTCAACAAAAGTCAGCGTCTGAACAGTGCGTCTGAAGGTCAACAAAAGTCAACGTCTGAACAGTGCTTCTGAAGGCTGCGTCTGATGAACAGTGCGTCTGAAGAAGTGCTTCTGATGAACAGCTTCTGATAAACACCTTCTGAAGATTCAGAGTCTGAAATCTGAAGTGTAAAGGAACCTTAAAGACTTTCATTCTGAGGGGGAGCAAAAAATTCAGAACTGCTTTAAGTTATTAACAAATTCTGAATTATTTTGTCTAACTTATGTTTTTGAGTGTCTCTTTTAGAAACATGAAAAGTATTCAAAGAGGACTCTTTCTACAAAGCCATCAGTTGATATTCTGTCATATATTCCTTGTTGATTATGGATTTTAAAAGCACCAAGTGAAAATCAAGAAACACACCATATTGGAACATAATTACAATGGAGTTGCTTTGACAAAATCAAACAACTTCTATACAAATAAATGGAACACAAAGGAGGGAACTTGTTTTCTGCTTGCCCACAAAACTGCCAATCATCAGATCAAGTAAGAAAGCCAGTACAAATAATATGAACGTTATGACTGCAAGTAAGGATTGAGGAATAGAGAGGTATAAACGTGTAAAAGACAATTTGAAATATAGTTGTAACCTACATCAGTTAAAACCTGGCCAAGTTGATTTCAACTGCACCACACGAGGGAACAATGGAAAAAAGGAAAAATTGAAGAAGTTATATACAGTAGTTACACGTGAGAAAAGGAGCGTATGATGAACAACTGCAAAGCATAATCTGCCTATAAATAGCAGGCTCATGGCAAGACAACCACTCACCGAATTTCTAAGAAGCTGAAAGCAAAATACTCATACATTCAAAGCTCTCTTTTATTCTTCAATTTTAAGTTTGCTAAAATTGCTCTTTTGTTTTGAGCTCTGTTTTAGTATAACAACACATTTTCAATCTGTTCAAGTAAGATTTTGTTTCTTACTGGCTTGTAAAAGAAAAGGCTTGTTGAAAACAAGTGTGTAACCCAAGAGCAAGTAAAGCTCAGTGTTAAAGAGCAAGTAAAGCTCAGTGTAAAGAAAGATCAGGAAGATCAAGACAAAAGAGGAGTTGTGGTTAAGTTATAACTCAACTACCTAGTGGAAAATCTCACATATTTGTGGGGACTGGAAGTAGCCAAGTTTGGGTGAACCAGGATAACTCTCTGTGTTGTTTCCTTTCATCTCTTTTATTTGTTTCAATTTTCACACACTCATCACACGTATTATAATTATTATTATTATTATTATCTTTCATTTACTAACTTGAATTTTTTAAAAGGGAATTTCAAACAGTTCACAATTCAAACCCCCCCTTTCTTGTGAAAATATTTTACTTCACAAATAACAATTGGTGTCAATGGAGTTAATGTTAAATATCTATGATACTAATGGAGTTAACTATCTTTAAGTTATAGTGTTGAATCTGTGATTATTAAAGACCAACTGTCATTTGCTGTCAATGGAGTTAGGTGTTCTGTGACAGTTGTATAGTTTTTGGTACAGGGGATTGTTCTGCTATCTGTACTTGTATTGTTGTTCTGTGACAGTTGTGTTAGGTGTTCTTCTGTTGTTATGTTGTTGAATTTTTGGTACAGAGGACTGTTCTGTTGTCTGTACTTGCTTTGGTGTTGTTTGCACGCGTGATGCCACTTATCTTCGGTACCTTGTAATGCATATGCCTTATTTTCTGTCAATGATCACTTTATATAAAAATAGTAGACTTTAGATTGTGTAAGCATTGATGTAAGTAATGGTAAGTAATATTGTTTATATCATAATCTAGGGAATTTATCATAATCCAGGGACTTGAGTTGATAGGAACATTGTTTATATTCTTTTAAAGTTGTTAAAGAGCTTCAACTTTCTTTGTATGATTTTGCATTAGTATAATAATTAGACATTGGTTACTTGGAATTTCCCTCCATATGAATGTGTTAAATATAATGTTGATGAGTCTATTAAAAGGGGTGTTGGAGGAATGGGTATTCATGGGTCTAGGTGATCCGTTCAACCCGGTAACTCTTTAGGCTTTGTCATTAGACACTTCAGAATATGGTTCACGACATTTAATATTAAATTATACTACATATAAAAATGAGATATATGGATGGAAGCAATGATTTTTATTTCGTAACTTCACCATTTGAACAGGTAAGTGATTCCCGCTCAGAGCCTCAACACACTTGTATTGTCTCCATTGTGTAGCCTAGTTGTTTTCCTAGTTTTTTCTTATCTTAGTATGCTTAGCTATTTGCATCGTTTTGACTTGTTTATCATCAATGCTTGCAGTGTGAGTGTGTTTGAAGCCTCAACCTTGTGAAAAAGATGATACCATATGAGGATGAGCGGCAAAAAAGAATTGCAGATAATAATAAAAAGATTAACGCTCTCAATCTGCAAAATCTCACCCAATCCTTTGTCGAATCCTCTTCTGCCACTAAAAAACCTTCATCGGTATGATTGAATAAATCTGAAACTTTAGAACCTTTTTTTATCCAAGGATGCTTCATTTGTAGTATTTGTTTACTTTAAAACCTTCATTGATATGATTGTTGATAATTTTTTTGTTAAATAAAAACTATATAACTTTCACTCATAAAGTGACCATTTATGTTTCATGTTTCCCCTTTTTGATTATGTTAAGTTATTACAGTTTTTATTCTAGAGTTTGGTTTGGAGTTAGATGAATTAGTGGTGATTGATGGACAAGTATTTAATTATATACTCTATTGAGTTTTGGTCATTTTCACTACTATTGTTCTTGTAACTAGCACTTAAGAGGTGGAAGAACTTTATCTTCTCGAGGTCGACACTCAACAGGTAGAGGGGGAATTGCTGTAGAAGTTACACCTATTGTACCATCTCCACATGTATCTCTAAATTAGTCATTATCACATGCACAACCTACACCATCACCACAAATAAACACTATACCATCAACATCACAATCACCCACTCAAACCCCAACAACAACTAGTACAAATAGAGGTGAAAGGACTTTATCCTCCCGAGGTCGACACTCAACTGGTAGAGGGAGAATTAATGTACAAGTTACACCCACTATATCATCTCCACATGTATCTCAAAATCAATCATTATCACATGCACAACCTACGCCATCATCACAGGTAAACACTATACCATCAACATAACCATCACCAACTCAAATACCAACACCAACTCCAACCTCATCACCTACCCTACCTCTAAATTCTGAACAAATTTTGCCCTACACTCAATCATCAGCCATTGAACCTGATGAAGATGAAGAAATTGATCAAGAATGCCTTTTGGAAATAGAGCCGTATGGAAATGAGTAAGTTAAATATTATACTTTTGAGAAAGTAACTTATTTTGTAGAGAATAATCAATGCATGTATATTAACAATTTTTTTATTAACAGGTTCAATCCATCAACTGTTATTCGTTTCTTGACAAAATCCATTAAGAGCAAATTTGATTTCTTCTATCCTACCTGGGGACATGTAACTGCTGACCATAAAGAGTTATGGTTTACTGAATTTAAGGTAATAGATAGTTAATTAGTAATATATTTCATTAAGAAGAATACTTAGCTACAATGCTTAGGATACAGTTCAACCTGTTATTAACATAAATTTCGCTAAACAGCTTTGTTTTAGTAGATACAAAATGCCTTTGCTGACATAAGTTATTGGAAGTTATGATGAATATTAGTGCCGAACAGTACAAACAGTGCACAAAGTATTCTATCTAAGTATTTTCCTTTCATTAATTAGTTATGGTTTACTGAACAATTAAAGACTTTTGAAAATTTTGAATTGTTAACATGTTAATTGGGCGCAATTTTGTAGAAGTGTTGTAAATGGCAACCTAAATATGATGCTAGGATTCGCCAAATTTTTGAAATCAAGGGAGAAGGTAGATTTAGAGGTATGATGTATCAAGTGAGGAAAAACTATGCAGAAAATTCTGAATACAAGCCAAAATACATCCCTGAGCCAATATGGAATCAATTAAGACATTATTGGGCATCCGATAAAAAGTTTAAGAATTTATCAGTGGCAAACATTGCAAATTGTGCTTCAACTCAGGGTAGCTCCATTCATACCAGTGGTTCTATATCTATGGGTGAGGACACAAGGTGGAGACACCGAAGATTTTCCCATAACAATAGGATTGCACCAAGGTTAAACACTAGCTAGATGTGTGGTAAGACTAGCTCGATGTTATAGAATTAGAAATGACGACATTAGAGTTGAGGTAGCACATGTATAAAAGATGGTAGAAACTAGACCTAGCTGGTTTGGATATGTAGACAGAAAACATGTGAATTTTGTACTTATGAGGATAAATTAAATGTAGGGGAGTCAGGTCACTAGAGGTAGCCTAAAAAAATGTAAGAGAAACTATTAAAAAGGGTCTAGAGATAAATTAGTTGGAGAAATACATAGTTTCTAATAGAACACTATGACGTCGTTGATTCTTGTAATCGACTCTATTTAGTGAGATAAATCTTAGTTGTTGCTATTGTGGAATTGATTTTACTCCAGCCACTCAAACAAACAACTTATCTGAAAAGAGAGAACCCACGTTTGACCCCTTGAACATGCCTTGTAGGTTGTTGACCTCATATCATACAAGTGACCGTGTATAAGATCCTATTATTCAAAGCAAGAATTAAAAAAAAATTGATTTTTGCTTTATATTATTATTAATAGGATATTAATATATACATTTATGTTAAGAGAGAAAAATGTTTTATTTTTTTAACTCTTTCTTTTTCAAATAGGATATTTTTGTAAAAAATAATTAATGCATCTTGTAAGTTAAAATTTAAAATAATCTTTTGAATATAAACTCTACAGAGTAATAACTTGTCATTATTTGAGGACATTTTGATTAGTGTACTCTTTCTCTCTCTTCAAGGTTTTCTTTCCAATTTTAAAAGAAAATACTCCCTCTGGTCCTATATATAAGAAAATTTTCAAAAAAAATGTTGGTCTTATTTATAAGAAAATATCACAACTTTTAAGGTGTAGTTATTGTTTAAAAGACTTTTATACCCCTTATTTAATGTTTGTCTTTTTAAAAATTAGTGGATGTATTTAATGCTTCACAATTTTTTATGAGGGTATATTTGTAAAAATATTTAAAAAGTTACCCTAATCAATGAGTATATTGGTTTTGATGTTTTTTTGTTTTTTTTCTTATAATAAAAACCGGAGGAAGTATTTTTTTAGACCAACCAAAAAAATCCCCTTTCTAGTAAGAGGGTTTCCACATGTAGGGCCGAATTTCAAAAAATGTGTTCTCTCCACATTCATTTATTACAAACACATGTAAACAAAAGACACTAAGGACAATTGTATGGAAGGAATAAGACAACTTCCTTTGTATGGTGGAACCCACATAATATATATTTTTCTCCAAATTTAAGAGAAAGACATGAACCAGTGACTAATTAAAATGAAAATGAAAATACAAATATCCATTTGTATCATGAATTGTTATTTTTATGAGCATCTTAATGGGGTGACTAATAAGAAATCAAAGTTGGTAAACTAAGTAGTATTTTTTCGGGACCAAATTGTCAAATATAAGAATTAAGGAATTTATAGTTGGTGAGTGTTTGTTTGGTTTAACGGCAAAAACACCAAAAATGTATTTTTGTTCTATCATTTAGTTCTCAAGTTTGCTTTCGTCGTAATCGTGCGTCTTGCCGAAAATCGTACGTCTTGCTGAAGCTAAAATTCTTAGCTTTTCAATGTTGAGAGAATCGATTCTCGTTTTAGATACAATTAAAAGAATATTAGTCATTGTACATTCAAAATCAATTTTGATTTAAGCTACCCAAACAACATTAATTTATAATAATCACTTTTATTTTAATGTAACTAAACATAAATTCATTTACAACAAACTCACTTTTAACCAAAATTAATTATCTCAAAATCAATTTTCATCATCGTCAAACCAAACACACACGAAGTAGTTTTTACTTCAATGATAGTTGTTTATAAAGAATCCATACTTTGACTCTACATATTTGTATTTATTTTATTTTATTTATATTTAATTTTGATTTAAATTTAATATTAATTTAACTATTTTAATTAAAGTGTAAAAAATAACGACTACTAAAGTTACAGGAAAAAATACTTTAATAAATTTTACGTGAAAATATTAATAAATAATTAGGCTGATCTCCGACCGTTAGACTATTTCTTTCCGATGCACTAATTGTTAATGATTGAGTTTTGAATTTGAAAGATAAAAGAATTTTTTTTATGGGTGAGATTGAGTCAGTTCACGTTGTGAACTATACTTTTAGAGCGCATGCTAATTGTTCACCATACGACGAAGATGACTGCTTTTTTGCCTTTTGTAAGGTCGGAGACGGTTAAGGTTTGGACTTCGCCGGCGGGGTCGAGGTACGAGAAGGTGGATTCGGGGAGTTTATCGCCGACGGAGATGGTGGCAGAGATTTTAGGGAAAGAGGAGAATTAGAGAGGTTTTGGGTTGAAACAGTTAAGTTTGAGAGGGAAGGTGAAGTTGGAAGAGAGGGTTTTGGTTTTGGGAGATAAGAGTGAGGTGGTGGTGGAGGATGAGAGGAGTTTAGAGAAAGATAGTGAGGTTGCCATTGTTGATTTGGAAGAGTGAGAGATAGTGAAGTGAAGGTGATTGTGGAAATGATTGAATGAAGTAAATGCCATGTGGAAATAAAGTAAATGATAAAACAAAAAATTACACAGCGTGCCACGTATATAGATTCTGCTGACATGGTTAAACGAGGGACTAATAGTGGAAGAATATGAAATGATAGAGACATAATCTAATTTTTTTTACACAGACTAAAACCGGAATTCGATCATATTACAGAGACCAAAAGCGGTATTAACCCTAAAAATTAGTTTCTGCAGATATAAACATTTAAAATCTGCAACGGGAGCGGTGCAAACATTGAACAGTGTTTTGCATATAAAATAAAATTTAATCAATAGAAACACTGCATTAATGTTGATATTTTGAAATTAGTCACGAGTTTTCAAAATTTTATCATATTGACTATCACATATCGATACATACAAATTTTCTTCTGCATATATAAGCATATAAATTCCTCAACAAGTGCGATTTAAATATTTAACTGTATTTTAAATATAAAATAAAAATTTATTTAATAAACACACTACATTAATGTTGATATTTTGAAAATAGTCATGTGTTTCCAAAATTTTATAATATCGAATTTCTCATACATGTATATAAAAATTTGTTTCTTGAGATATAAGTACATAAAATCTGCAATAGGTGTGGTGCAAACATTGAACAGTGTTTTGCATATAAAATAAAATTTATTTAATAGACACACTACATTAATGTTGATATTTTGAAAATAGTCACGAGTTTTCAAAATTTTATCATATCGACTTTGTCGCGGTGATTTTCGGAGATCAAGCTATTGATTAGCGTTGACTCACTAATTTTATTTCACGACTGAACTTTTAATTTTTTTTAAAAGAAAATGGAAAAAAGTTCTAAATTACCACTCTTTAAAGATTTTAGGTTCGGGGGTTAGTTACGTTTAGGGAAGGTGTTAACACCCTAAACGTTCGTAGTACTCTACGAGAACCTCTTGATTTTATTTATTTATTTTGGCTATAACTTGCTTATTATTTTTTTTTTAGAGACAGAATTAAAGTAATGAGAAAAGAAAATGTTTTTTTTGTATTTTTTATGATTTGGAAGGACAGAGTCCTCTGCCTACGTACCCGTGAGGGATCAAAACCTCGTAGTTCGGGGTAAAAATGACGTTTGATTTGTTTGGTGTTTTTTATTAGTTTTTAAAAAAGTTTTAAAAATAAAAGCCAAGTGGCAAAAAGGAATTAGTTTGTGTTTTTTTATTTTTGAAAGTGATTAAAGTGTAATTAAAGTAGATTAATGGTTATTTAAAGAAAATAAAAAGAAAAAACGGACACTTGATTGAAAATCAAGATTTATTAAGAAAAGATTTTTTGTGAGTTTTTCATTATTATGCCTGTTTTTGTTTTTTTTTTTTTTTAATATGGACTAAGACTAAAAGCATAACAAAAAGCTAAACGCGAAGATTTTCCGTGGTGACGTTGGATCACCACGAAACCCTTTGAAAATAAACTAACCTAATATTTTTGTATTTTTTCTTTTGTAAAGCGAAATAAATAAAAATAAATAAAAGACATAAAGCAAAAATAAATAAAGTGTGAGTGTCGGTGCAAATTCTCATTTATATTTACATCGGTCCTAAATACATTCTAATAAAATGGAATAAAAAAGACAAAATGTTAAACAAAAAAAAACAAAATTGCAAATGCATTAAATAAATATACTAAGAGTAAAACTAAAATGAAAATGCATGAAATAAAAGGAAAATAAATAAAATAAAATAAAATGCATGATGTGCTAAAAATAAAGGCATTAAAATAAAATGCATGACAATAAATAAAAACTAAAAAAATAAATGCAAGAAATGGTAAAAAAGAAATAAAAAAATAAATAAAAAGGAAGGGGGGTGCAGTATGCAGAAAGGGGGGTGCAGCAAGCAAATGAGTAGAGAAAAGTAAATGGGCCGCGTGAACAGTGTTCTGTTTGGGGCCTGGGTTTTGGGCAAGGCATAAAATGCTTCTTCAGATTTTTTCACTCATTTTTTACTTCTTCCCTCTCTCTTCCATCTTTCTTCTCTCTAAATCTCTGCCCTCTCTCTTAAAAAAAATTGGCCGCCGGAAAACTATCCGGCGCGGTGGCTGGCCGGCCCATGGGGCGGCGCCACCGCGCCGGAGAAGAAAAAGTCTCCTTTTTTTTTAAAAAAAATGTTTTCAAAATCCTTTTCTCGCTCTCTTTTCGGATCCACCCTCAAAACAAACCAAAGAAAATTATGGGGACCTAGATCTAAGGATTACCTCTATGTTTTCTGTGTTTTTTGTGGCTCGGTTATGCTTTTGTTTGAGGCCGGTTCTATGTATGGTGTGGGGCGAGGTTCAGGTTGGTTTCGTGGAGGGTGGACGGTGGTTTGGGTGAGGCACGGTTTGGGTGTTTGTAGGAGGGTTGGCCGCTGTGTTTTTTGCTGGTTGTGTTTGGTGTGCGTGCGTGGTGGTTTTATGGGTGAGGGAGGCCGCGGTTTGCTGGTTGTGAATGGGGTGGCTGGTCGGTTTTGTGGGTGGCCGTGAGTTAGTGTGTCGGTGCGTGTGGTTGTAGTGTTTTTTGTGAGTTGTGTTGTAATGGTTGTGATGTTGTGGGTGGTTGGTTTGATGAAAGGAGAGGTGGCTGTGATGATGGTTATGTATGAGTGAGTGAATGGTGATGTTGCTGATGATTTTTCTAATGGTTTTTTGAATTGGCTTACTGATGAATTCGTCCCCCTCTTTTGCTGTGCTGCTACCCTCTGTTAAATACTAATTGCCAACACTAATCATAAAGAATTTGTTGACAAATTAAAAGACAATAATACTCAATAATGGACAAATTAAAACAAATTAAAACACAATGAATATTAACAAAGTCTCCTCTACAATAAATAAAAAAAAAGTCAGCTGTTTTAAAAAAAGTAAGTAAATAAAAAGGAAGAAAAGAGAGAAAAAAAAATATAATAAAAATGCTAAATAAAGTAACAAATAAAATATTTAAAAGAATAAAAATAAAGATAGAAATAATAATAAAAACAAAAAGACGGACCCGGACGATATTAAAAAAAAAATGAGGTATTTTAAAATACCTCTCTGTCGAAACTTCGTCTGAGACGACGAAAAATTCCGAACTAAAAAGACGAGTAAAAAAAAAAAAAAAAATTAGGTCAAAAATTGGGGTATGACAGATGCCCCTATTTAAGTCTCTTCGCCCGGAGATTCGAAGAGAAAATCTTTGATTCGGCGGGTCGAAGGGACTTAAATACAGAGTACGTCAATTTTGGACCTAACAAAAATGTGAGATGCTCGTGATGCAAATGCAAATGCAAGACGGCGAAGCTGACCCGGCTGGGGGGTGAAATAAAAGGATACCCGAGTTTGTTAAAGCAAGGGATTCGACTCCACTGGGGGATAACACAGTTTCACTGGGGAAAGGGATCAACTATCGTATTGACAGCTGAAGAAAGAGGTATGATATGGGAAATGACACTGACTAACAAGATGCCCATTTGTAGAGCATGCCAATGACGACAAGAAACAAAGGTGAATGTAAATGCTGGATGAAAGGTGAAAGCTGGTTGAAATACAAAAGTCGGATGAAAGATAAATGCTGGATGAAAGATAAATGTTGGATGGAAGATAAATGCTGGATGAAAGATAAATGTTGGATGAAAGATAAAAGCTGGATGAAAAATAAATGCTGGATGAAAGGTAAATGTTGGATGAAAGATAAAAGCTGGATGAAAGATAAATGCTGGATGAAATTTAAAAGCAGGATGAAATTTAAATGCAGGATGAAATTTAAATGCTTGATGAAATTTAAATGCTGGATGAAATATAAAAGCAGGATGAAATTTAAATGCTGGATGAAATGTAAAAGCAGGATGAAATTTAAATGCTGGATGAAATATAAAAGCAGGATGAAATTTAAAAGCAGGATGAAATTTAAATGCTGGATGAAATATAAAAGCAGGATGAAATTTAAAAGCAGGATGAAATATAAAAGCAGGATGAAGGATAAATGTAGGATGAAATATAAAAGCAGGATGAAATATAAAAGCAGGATGAAGGATAAATGCAGGATGAAATATAAATGCCAGCTGTTCGGGTTATTGCCGAACGAGTCAACTGACGACAAAAGATTGGATAAATGTCAGCTGTTCGGGTTATTGCCGAACGAGTCAACTGACGACAAAGGATGGATAAATGTCAGCTGTTCGGGTTATTGCCGAACGAGTCAACTGACGACAAAAGATGGATAAATGTCAGCTGTTCGGGTTATTGCCGAACGAGTCAACTGACGACAAAAGATTGGATAAATGTCAGCTGTTCGGGTTATTGCCGAACGAGTCAACTGACGACAAAAGATGGATAAATGTCAGCTGTTCGGGTTATTGCCGAACGAGTCAACTGACGACAAAAGATGGATAAATGTCAGCTGTTCGGGTTACTGCCGAACGAGTCAACTGACGACAAAAGATGGATAAATGTCAGCTGTTCGGGTTATTGCCGAACGAGTCAACTGACGACAAAAGATGGATAAGAAAATGCACAAGCTGTTCGTTAAAGAACTGCCACTTGGCGAAAAGGGGGTGACATCTTTGGACCAGACACACTGGGGATGGCACTTGGGGATAAAGAGAGTTAAAAAAATGTTCATGACTGATTGGTATGAAAAACAAGACTCAAGGTGGTTAATGCAACCATGTAGGAATGATGTTATGTGCATGTTGTGTATGCAATAATGTGTATATGCATGAATGTATGAATGCATGAATGATGATGTGACTTGTATGACTGGCATGATTGATTAACTTGTGACTGTATGAAGGATTGACTGGTAAGATTGTACGGAAGACTGGCTTGTCTGATTGTATGAAAGACTGACTTGTATGATTGTATGAAAGACCGACTTGATGAGACAAGATTGGACGGATAAGATGGAAAGTGACCCGACGTCGCATCACAAACACTCGGCAATCTTCAATGGGGATGATGCCACTGGGGACATATCAAAACATTAACGGGGTAAGGCCCGATGTATGCAACAAATGGTGGGGAGTAAACACTTCCTGGGGGAATCGTGCTAATCCAAAGACCTGGCTGAAGAACTTGCGTTTCTGTGGTCATGCTTTTTGTTTTTTCCTTTTTGGAATCCCTAACTTTTGCCTGGACCGCCCTTTCGGGTTTTCAGTCCACCGGGGATATATTCTTTTTGTATGCCCCTAATTTTTGCCTGGACCGCCTTTTCAGGTTTTCGATCCACCGGGACGCTCATTTTTGCCTAAGCCGCCCTTTCGGGTTTTCGACTTACCGAGCACTTTCTTTTCTCTTTTTTTTTGAGCAATTGACCATGTTTAACCTGCAGAGTCTACCCGTTCTTGGGACGGATGTTGACGCACACTTCACTTATTCATGAGCTCAGAGAGAATGTGTTTGTTGTTTATACTTTCCAAAAGATATTAAAAGATTTATGATTTTGAAAAAAATATTTTGCTTCAAGTACTACCATCAAAAATAGAAGAAGTTTTATAAACAGAATAAACAGGAGTTCCAAATAAAAGGCACAGGCTCAAATTTATTTTAACAGAGTGGTGGCCCGCCAATGGCGTGGCTCCACGGATCTCACAAAGTTTGGAAAATGGTAAATATAAGGGGAAGGTACATTGAACACAATAACCGTTATTCTCCCTAACAACTTTGAATTCCACTGTTTGGATGCTTCAGATCTAGAGTTTCTTTGACCGCTAATGGCCCCAAGTGAGTCATGGCCAACCTGATGCAGTTACTTCGTCTTTTGATCCTTAACTTTTGCATAGACCGCCCTTTCGGGTTTTCGATCTATCAGGATGATTATCTTCTGTTTCATGTCTCTAATTTTTGCCTGGACCGCCCTTTCGGGTTTTCAGTCCACCGAGACGCTCATTTTTGCCTAAGCCGCCTTTACGGGTTTTCGACTCACCGAGCTGTTCTTTTGTTCTTTTAGACAAAGTATTTCTTGACTGCATCGGCGTTCACAGGACGGGGAAGCTCATCACCATCCATAGTTGTAAGAGTCATTGCACCACCGGAGAACGCTCTTTTGACGACATATGGGCCTTCATAATTAGGCGTTCATTTGCCCCTGGAGTCCGGTTGAAATGATAAAATCTTTTTGAGCACAAGACCTCTTTCTTGGAACACACAGGAACTGCCCGTGACACAAAGCATTCATGCGTTTCTCTTCAATCAAGTTTGAACTGATCATATTTGTTTTGACATCATTCAGCCTCTGATAACTTGGGTTCCATTAAAACTCTCATTGATGGAATCTCAATCTCCACAGGGAGTACTTTTTCCATGCCATACACTAAAGAGAAGGGGGTTGCCCCTGTTGAGGTACGCACTGAAGTACGATATCCGTGTAAAAGCATTAATCACGTCCTTGTAGGTGGCTACCATCTTCTGCACCATCTTTTTGATGTATTTTCCTTTTTTTTTTTTTTTTTGCTTTTGTTTGTTTTTTTTTGTTTTTGTTTTTTTTTTGCAGCCTCGATGGCACCATTCATCTGAGATTTGACCAGGAATACTGTAATGGCAGTTCTTCGGAACCCAAGTTAATCATTTCGAGTGTTTCTTCGTGAGGCTGAATGATGTTTTTTTTATATTCTAGTAACAGAGAGATCTTTTCGGGAATCTGTTCATCCTCCTCCTCTTCAGCTTCGTGAACAGGGAACTCAAAGTCGGGAGAGAGCATAGGGTTACAGTGTTCAACGGGCTTATTGATGCTTAGTCTGCATATGATTGATGATTGATTTTAGAAAATGAGTGAAAAATGCAGACCTTTTGAAATTGATTTAAAATAAAATAATATAAAATATTTTTTTTGGGTTTTTTTGTGTTACCATTTTCCAGAAAAAGCTAAGAAAACATAGTCAGGAATAAAACGACTTCTTATTTGATGATGGAAATGCATGAAACAAAAAGCCCTAAAAGTTCACTTTCGTCTCGGGCGGAACGAAATGATTTTTTTGAAAAGACAAGACAACAAAACACATTACTTGGACCTATGAGCAGCTGAGGAAATGTCAACAACGACCCAATTGCAGTAATCTCTGCCATGTGTTACAAAATTCACTGCCACCTTCCTCAACAGGGCGAGCTTCTGGGCAATCTTGCACCAAATTAACAGATGGGGTCCCATGGCCAGGTAGTAGATTAGCTTGCACATCGGGACTCGACCCTTTGAAGGATAGGATGTTGGCCTGGATCAACTTCTGGACTTCGGCTTTCAGGGGATAACAATGCTCAACGTCATGACCGGGTGCCCCTTGATGGAAAGCACAAGAAAGATGAGGTCTATACCCCCTTGGCAATTTTTCAGGTACCTTAGGAGGTGCCCTAGTTTGAACAAGATTTTTATCAAGCAAAGCGGGAAGCAATTCTGCATACGCCATGGGGATTGGATCAAAATGGGATATCCGCTGAACCCGATTCTGTTGTCGGACTGCTGGGGAGCCTGTTGTTGATACTGTTGCCGAGGCCTTTGTTGGGGCTGGAGCTGATTTCTGGATAGCCGGAGTTGGGGTTCCAAAAGAAGTGGGATGAAAACCCTCGTCTGATAGAAATGGCATCCCCCATGGGTAAGCTCTAAACGCGCCGGGCGGTGGAGCAAGTATGGTAGAAGTTGGTAAAGCAAATGAGATTGGCTGCTCAAGAGTAGTGACAGCAGGCTGAGGAACTGACGTCTGGGCTTGGGAAGCCAACAGAGCATTCATCATGGGGGTCAACTTCTTCATCCCTTCCCGGAGATTGGCCACCTCTTCCCGGAGGTTCTGGTTTTCTTGCTCTAACAGATCCATTCTTTTCCGATTAGCCATAGTGTTGTAAATGCGATTCAGTTTGTGGTGAACTCGTCGGGCCACTTTCTTTGGACGGCGGCAGATAGACCTTTGGAAAAACAAGACGTGAGACTCGGCTTGAGAAACTATGAATGTGATATGATGCATGATTATGCTTATGCAAAAAGAAGAAAGATTTGTTATCGAAGGATTTTGTTGAAGTAATTGTAAACATCATGGTTTGAACATTCTTTTGAGCATTAAAACATTACAAACAGTTCCCTTTTTAGAAACCAAGCCAAGGGACCAATTCAAAAGTCCTTTAGTGGAAGCTAGATTTTAACAGAAAAAAATTTAAAGACTCCTAGCTTCCTTAAATTCAACAAATCAGGGCTCTTGAAGATGTACTTCCTAGTGCTCCTCTATGATGTTCACAAAAAAAAATTTGTTTAAGTCCTTCGATAATTGGATGAAAAAAATGTTTATGAATGAATGTGTGCATGCATGGTTATGCTAAAGAACGGAGAAAACATGGTGAGGTTTAAGTCCATAAGGTAGGAGTCAAGGGTAAACACGTCATTTGGTAAGGACTATGGTTTCATTTGTACCTGTATCACGGGTTCTACCAAGTTCCCAAAGTCCTCAACCCCTTCCAAATATCGTCGGGTTACGAGATTGACTCCTGATCCAATAATATTTGTAAGAAAGTCTCGTTTGAGTGTAGTATCGCGTATCAACTAATTCAAGATTACTCTTGGTTAGCCACCGCACTACGTCCTAAAGGCCAAGATGGGTTAAAGGTAACTAAAGGTCCTCAACTTCATAGGTCACTTGAAAATATCAATGTCGAACATGACTTACTCATGCCGACATAATAATACTTCCAAGATTCCTCCATTGAGTGGGGTTATCACATGTGTCACATCCGAAATTTACCCTCGGAAAGCCACTTTGATTATACCACCATCCTATCTCATGTTTCCCTCAAGTCCGGGTGTAGGACTTATCTCACCACTCACGTAAAAGGAAAAAACACATAGGCACATATTTACACTTTTATTTTTGTTTTAAGCAAGTTATAGCACAAAATAATTAAATAAATTCAAGTTAGGCTCAACCCTCTTAGGGAATCCCCAGTGAAGTCGCCATTTCTGTCGCGGTGATTTTCGGAGATCAAGCTATTGATTAGCGTTGACTCACTAATTTTATTTCACGACTGAACTTTTAATTTTTTTTAAAAGAAAATGGAAAAAAGTTCTAAATTACCACTCTTTAAAGATTTTAGGTTCGGGGGTTAGTTACGTTTAGGGAAGGTGTTAGCACCCTAAACGTTCGTAGTACTCTACGAGAACCTCTTGATTTTATTTATTTATTTTGGCTATAACTTGCTTATTATTTTTTTTTAGAGACAGAATTAAAGTAATGAGAAAAGAAAATGTTTTTTTTGTATTTTTTATGATTTGGAAGGACAGAGTCCTCTGCCTACGTACCCGTGAGGGATCAAAACCTCGTAGTTCGGGGTAAAAATGACGTTTGATTTGTTTGGTGTTTTTTATTAGTTTTTAAAAAAGTTTTAAAAATAAAAGCCAAGTGGCAAAAAGGAATTAGTTTGTGTTTTTTATTTTTGAAAGTGATTAAAGTGTAATTAAAGTAGATTAATGGTTATTTAAAGAAAATAAAAAGAAAAAACGGACACTTGATTGAAAATCAAGGTTTATTAAGAAAAGATTTTTTGTGAGTTTTTCATTATTATGCCTGTTTTTGTTTTTTTTTTTTAATATGGACTAAGACTAAAAGCATAACAAAAAGCTAAACGCGAAGATTTTCCGTGGTGACGTTGGATCACCACGAAACCCTTTGAAAATAAACTAACCTAATATTTTTGTATTTTTTCTTTTGTAAAGCGAAATAAATAAAAATAAATAAAAGACATAAAGCAAAAATAAATAAAGTGTGAGTGTCGGTGCAAATTCTCATTTATATTTACATCGGTCCTAAATACATTCTAATAAAATGGAATAAAAAAGACAAAATGTTAAACAAAAAAAAACAAAATTGCAAATGCATTAAATAAATATACTAAGAGTAAAACTAAAATGAAAATGCATGAAATAAAAGGAAAATAAATAAAATAAAATAAAATGCATGATGTGCTAAAAATAAAGGCATTAAAATAAAATGCATGACAATAAATAAAAACTAAAAAAATAAATGCAAGAAATGGTAAAAAAGAAATAAAAAAATAAATAAAAAGGAAGGGGGGTGCAGTATGCAGAAAGGGGGGTGCAGCAAGCAAATGAGTAGAGAAAAGTAAATGGGCCGCGTGAACAGTGTTCTGTTTGGGGCCTGGGTTTTGGGCAAGGCATAAAATGCTTCTTCAGATTTTTTCACTCATTTTTTACTTCTTCCCTCTCTCTTCCATCTTTCTTCTCTCTAAATCTCTGCCCTCTCTCTTAAAAAAAATTGGCCGCCGGAAAACTATCCGGCGCGGTGGCTGGCCGGCCCATGGGGCGGCGCCACCGCGCCGGAGAAGAAAAAGTCTCCTTTTTTTTTTAAAAAAATGTTTTCAAAATCCTTTTCTCGCTCTCTTTTCGGATCCACCCTCAAAACAAACCAAAGAAAATTATGGGGACCTAGATCTAAGGATTACCTCTATGTTTTGTGTTTTTTGTGGCTCGGTTATGCTTTTGTTTGAGGCCGGTTCTATGTATGGTGTGGGGCGAGGTTCAGGTTGGTTTCGTGGAGGGTGGACGGTGGTTTGGGTGAGGCACGGTTTGGGTGTTTGTAGGAGGGTTGGCCGCTGTGTTTTTTGCTGGTTGTGTTTGGTGTGCGTGCGTGGTGGTTTTATGGGTGAGGGAGGCCGCGGTTTGCTGGTTGTGAATGGGGTGGCTGGTCGGTTTTGTGGGTGGGCGTGAGTTAGTGTGTTGGTGCGTGTGGTTGTAGTGTTTTTTGTGTGAGTTGTGTTGTAATGGTTGTGATGTTGTGGGTGGTTGGTTTGATGAAAGGAGAGGTGGCTGTGATGATGGTTATGTATGAGTGAGTGAATGGTGATGTTGCTGATGATTTTTCTAATGGTTTTTTGAATTGGCTTACTGATGAATTCGTCCCCCTCTTTTGCTGTGCTGCTACCCTCTGTTAAATACTAATTGCCAACACTAATCATAAAGAATTTGTTGACAAATTAAAAGACAATAATACTCAATAATGGACAAATTAAAACAAATTAAAACACAATGAATATTAACAAAGTCTCCTCTACAATAAATGAAAAAAAAGTCAGCTGTTTTAAAAAAAGTAAGTAAATCAAAAGGAAGAAAAGAGAGAAAAAAAAATATAATAAAAATGCTAAATAAAGTAACAAATAAAATATTTAAAAGAATAAAAATAAAGATAGAAATAATAATAAAAACAAAAAGACGGACCCGGACGATATTAAAAAAAAAAATGAGGTATTTTAAAATACCTCTCTGTCGAAACTTCGTCTGAGACGACGAAAAATTCCGAACTAAAAAGACGAGTAAAAAAAAAAAAAAAATTTAGGTCAAAAATTGGGGTATGACAGACTTTCTCATATATGGATATAAAAATTTGTTTCTGCAGATATAAACATTTAAAATCTGCAACGAGAGCGGTGCAAATATTGAACAATGTTTTGCATATAAAATAAAATTTAATCAATAGAAACACTGCATTAATGTTGATATTTTGAAATTAGTCACGAGTTTTCAAAATTTTATCATATCGACTATCACATATCGATACATACAAATTTTCTTCTGCATATATAAGCATATAAATTCCTCAACGAGTGCGGTTTAAATATTTAATGGTGTTTTAAATATAAAATAAAAATTTATTTAATAGACACACTACATTAATGTTGATATTTTGAAAATAGTCGTGTGTTTCCAAAATGTTATCATATCGACTTTTTCATACATGTATATAAAAATTTGTTTCTTGAGATATAAATACATAAAATCTGCAACGGGTGTGGTGCAAACATTGAACAGTGTTTTGCATATAAAATAAAAAGTTATTTAATAGAAACACTACATTAATTTTGATTTTGAAAATAGTCACGAGTTTTCAAAATTTTATGTGCATAAAAATTTGTTTTCGCATATATAAGCAAATAAAATCCATAACCGATGTGACTCAACTATTTAACAAATTTTTGTTTATATAAAAGAAAAAAATTAATAAAAACATTACATCATTATTCATATTTTTCATTTAATATTTATAAAGATTCTATAATATTAACAATATAATAATCGCTGGTGTGTTTAACTAGTTAAATGTTGAATATTTAACTAACGTAACAAAGTCAAATCTGACTTTCTAAAAGACCAAGGCTAAAATAAGTCTTTGATCCTAGTAACTTTGTGTTTCCCTCACTACATCGTAACCTTTCACTTTCCCTCATCGCTGAACTGAACCTCTCACTGCCGCGCCTCCTACTTCGCTCACTCACTCTCGCCGCCGCCTCCCTCATCGCTCAGTCACTCTCGCTGCCACCGTCACACGCTCAGTCACTCTCGCCGGAACCTAAGGTAAGCCAATTGATTCTCCAATTTCTCCTTCCTTCCTTGTTTTAAGGTTTTAGGGGGGTGTATTGGATTAGGATTCTAAGAGATTTTAAAAGACTTTTTTATCATGAAAAAGTCTTGTGGTATTCAATCAAGACTCTTTGCAACTTAAAAAAAGTCTTTTGGTATTCAATCAAGACTCTTTGTCATTTAAAAAAAGTCTTGTGGTATTCAATCAAGACTCTTTATCACTTAAAAAAGTCTTGTGGTATTCAAAATCATTCAAATTTTGAAGGATTGTTTAATAAATTGGATTTTGATGGATTTAGTGGGATTTTCTAGTGAAATTTTAGCATGAAAAAGTCTTTCATGAAAACATGAGATTTCTTAGGATTGTTTTTTCTTTTAAAATTTTACTATCTCTCTCCTCCATTCTCTCTCTCCCTCTCTTCCCTCCTCTCTCTCCCTCTCTCCCTCTCTCTCTCTCTCACTTTCTCTCTTCCCCCCCTCTCTCTATCTCCCTATCTCTCACTCTCTCTTTTCCCTCCTATCTCTCCTCTCTCTCTCTCTCTCCCTCCTCTCTCTACCCCTCTCTCTCCTCTCTCTATCTCCCTCATAAAAAAAAAGTAAAATAAATAAAAGAGTCTGTATTGAGAATATTGTGAAGAAGAGTGTGTTATGATCATTGTTTTTCAATGAATCTTTAAAAATTCATAAAATCTTTTGAAATCTTTTGAAATCCATAAAATCATTTGAAATCCTTTAAAATCTTATGAGTTAAATCCATTGAAATCCAAATTGTAAATCTCAATAGTCTTTTAAAATCATCAAAGTCATTAAAATCCTGCAAAGTCTTTTAAAATCCTTAAGACTTTTTTAAACAAAAATTGTCCTTTAAAATCTTAATCCAATACACCCTCCTTAGAATTGAGAATTGCTTATGTGTAAATTGGATATTGTGAATTGGGAATTGGTAGATTATAGGAATAAATTGGGAATTAGGAATTGTTTTTGGTTCTTTTGGCGCTACATACTGATGTTGTTAACACTAAAGAACCATCCAACTGATGTTGGCGCTAGATACTGAGTATCATGTATGTTAGTAAATCAAAGGAATTAAGAAGAGGATATAAAATGTTTAATGATATGATTTAGTCCGATAAGAAAGTGAAACTCAGAAAAATCCAATACAGACTCGGTAATTACAATGAAATTGGAGGAAACAATGCGGAAATTAAGAGTGAAATTTTCTAATGTTCTCAATCAAGTTAATTCAAAATGAAATTATAAAACTGAAAATTGTAGCACTGAGTTATTTTGTCAATTTTTATTGCGAATGAATGTTAGTACTGAATTTGAATTATATGAAATTATTCTACAAAGGTGCTGAGTGAGCATTAAATGCAAATGTCATCTAATAAAACACATGAAATTTAGGTTTACTGATTTGAATGAAGACTGGGGCACTATAGAATTATTCAGTGACCTCTAGGGTCAGCTTTATAGAAAATCATATTGTCATCTACAAGAAAAGGTGAGTGATAAAGAGGGCAGTGGGAGTGATAGAAATATTTTTGATCCTATTAGCTATGGTTTTAGTGTTAAGGATATTCATGATAATAGGAAGGATGCTTTACAAACAATACCCCTGTAGTTATGGTAGAAAGAATCATTTAAGCCATCAGGCGCAGGTGTTGAACCACCTTTGATCTGATGCATAGCTGAGAGAACCTCCTCTTTAGTAGAAGTTTTCTCAAGGAAAACTTTCATATATCCATTGATCATATCATTTACCACTCCAGGGGTGTGCAAAATATTCAGTTAACTGAACCAAACTACTAACTGAACTGCACTGAACCATATTTTAACTGAACCACTTCATACAGTTTTGAACTGAACCACTTTTTACAAACCAATTTAAATTCAGTTTAAAACCAGTTCAAAACCGGTTTAAATATATGAATTGATTTTTTCACAAATCTCAATCATCTTCACCCAATTATTCACTGTTCAATGAAGTATATATACAACAACATTTTATAATCGCTTAAATTGAATTCCCAAATCCCAAAAATTGTCCCCAAAATATACACCGGTTTTCGAAATAATAAAAGAAAAGGAGGTGATGTGAAAGTAAAAGAAAAGCAGATAAAAGGATAAACGGTTGAAACTCGAAGTAGCGAAGCTTTGTGTGGCGTGAGATTCATTCATTCATTAGATCAAGAAGAAGAGATGGAGATGACATCACAACAACTGAGCGAATACAACGGCACAGACCCATCGAAGCCCATCTACGTGGCGGTGAAGGGTCGCGTTTTCGACGTCACCACCGGTAAATCTTTCTACGGTCCAGGTGGAGCCTACGCGATGTTCGCCGGCAAAGATGCGAGCAGAGCGCTTGCAAAGATGAGCAAGAACGAAGAAGATATCACCTCGTCGCTCGATGGACTCACAGAGAAAGAGATCGGAGTTCTCAATGATTGGGAAACCAAGTTCGTAGCAAAGTACCCTGTTGTTGCAGAAATCCGGTTCAGTACGAAAACCGGTTAAAAATAAGTAAACCGGTTTAAAACTATAAACCGGTTCTGAACCGGTTCTAAACTGGATTGAAACTGTTTTTAAGAATTAACCAGTTTTTATTGAAATGGATTTTATGAACCGAACCAAACCATTTATATGGTTCAGTTCAGTGCAGTTCATGAACCATGAACACCCCTACATGCTATGCCATGAAGACTTTCTCCCGTGCTAATAAAATATGCAAAACGTCAACTATAAAGAGCCAAGCCTTCGGTTCACATAATCCCTCGTTAAAGATGCTCCAAGGCAAAACCACATTAAAAGTTTGTTAGCTTCATTTAGATTTTTGACCCCTGTTATTTTTTTTTTCTTTTCTTTCTTAGCCATCTATTTTTAAAACTTCCTCAATATTAGACTAAACTTCACCATCTTTATTTCATCAAGATAACATCTAAAAAGTATATCACAACAACTATTGTAATATTTAATTCATTAAAATCGACACAATATTATTTGTTTTTATCTAAGATTGTGACCTCATTGTTGTCGATGATGGTTTAATTGTGGCGATGAGTGTATTTTTTTATGTATCATTGAATGATCTTGTTCATAAATTGTAAGTGTTTTGGATTGAGCCAATAACCAATTCTTCAAAGGATCAGATCCTCCTAAGTCACTATCTAGTACGCAGATCGTCACATGTAAACACCCTAGAGAAGCACTAAATTAGGGCTGCCTAGAAGATGTAGACCATCCATTTCAGATCCTATGCTATCCCATCTTAATATGCCTACCCGTGTCCAATGAGACAGTTGATCTGCCTAGGGTTTTGAGGTCCTTGAATTATTTATCTTAACTATCGACCTGATCCTTGAATTATTTACCTTTTGTATGTTTGAAATGAAGTTTCATCCACGTTCAACGTAGCCTCAAATGTCTTCATGCAAAAGTGTTGAAAAACACTTCAAATTCTCTCTATTTTCTACATTCACGAACATATGCTATTATAAATGTAATTTTGGGGGAAGCATCCTTATACTTCTAACCAACTTTCTTCTCTTGTAACTTCATCATCCTTTCCAAGGTTGACATGTTTCCTTAGAGAAAAAACAGGTAATGTTAGAAAAATGAAACAAAGACAAAGAAAACAAATATATTACGAACAAAATCTTACGAAGAAGAACATCATCCTCGTCCTAAGTTTAACACTTGACCAAGTCCTTGTCTTCAACAAACCTAGCTTTCTTCATCTGAGACTTGACCTATGATGATTTTATGCCTGAATCCCTTAATAAAGGCTTTCATTTGTTTAATATTTGATATCTCAAAAAATAAACAATTGATTGACTCAGAAAACAATACTCTCTCTCAACCTTTGAGAAACGACGCTTCGACAAAAAAAAAAAAGAACCGAGGAACATAACTCACTTAAGGCTCCCTATTTTGTATGAGTTTTTTTGCCATCCTTGGCATCCAATAACCAGTCCCTATGGTTGTTAATGTCTTTGGACCATAAGAGTGGTAGACATCACATCTCCACATCAACGTTTAATGTCACACGTAATCACCGCTAATAAGGAGACTTGACGGAGGAAAGAAATTGATCAACATTAATAAAATTAGGGGCTTTTTAACTATTTCGAATAACTTGAGAACAAAATTGATCACAAAAAAAGCTTATTCACTCTTAAAATTAAGCGTTTTTGATTAAAAAAAAGACATACATTTGTTCCTCGTCCTCTCTTTCTATGCAACCGTCACGATCCCACTTACACTTCCACTGAACAGCCGCTTGCCGCCGTCCGACTCTCTCCTGGCCGCCATACGACTCTCTCCCGTAGAATTGAATACCAGTATCACCGCCACCCACCGCCGTTACTTCTAGCACCGCCGTCGTGGATAACTTTCTGACAGAAGTTCCGTTCGCGCAACACCCGTCTCAGCTCACACTCGCTAGTTGCAAATCGTCTCAGTTCAAGGTGTGTACAGTAAAAATCATAAATTTACTTCTCAATTTGTGTCTTGGGTTAATGGGTTTTGATTTCTACCTGCAAAATTGATATTCACATGACATTCACATATTGAAACACTTTTCAGTTTTCACAATTTTTATGAATTTGTGCTATTCTTCTTTCAAAAAAAAAAAGAATTTGTGCTATTCTTACATTCTTATATATGAATTTATAATTTATAAGTGATTGTTAATTTGCAGCTTGTACTATGTGAATTTATCAAGCATCAAACACTAATATGTCAATGTAGGATAATATTAGATATATTGCATATATGCAGAACACAGGCCACTGGAACAGGATAAACCATTGTTCTCTGCATAATTGTGTTCCTACTAAATCAGCTTAAGATGACCTCTCCAGACACTCATATATTCATGGAACTTGCAATACAACAGGTAATGTTCTAAGACCTCTTTGTAGGCACCACTCATTTCTGCATATCTGCATTTAGTTGGGCTTTTTTTCAAGATTAACAAAATGTATTTGATATGGTATATAGAGTAATAGAAATAATTATTCCAATTCGAGAAGAAATAGGTCTCCTAAGAACATTGAGGAGGACTACAAATTATCAGTAATTGCTTAACTTGTTATTGTCAATAAAAAATTACCAATACAAATTTCCAAACGTAACTAACTCCTGGTAATTAGGATGTGGAAACAGTTCCATAACGCACTAAACAGTTTTCACAACAACTGTTTAATAACTGCAAATTGTTAACTACTGCAATTACAATTTTTTATAATTAATTAAACATAGTATTTGTGATGTGCAAGAGGTCTTGTTTTCTTATTCTGTTAGCCCATTCATATCAGTATTGTAATTGGTTCTGTGCTATAAAGCACGGACACCAACACGTCGACATCGATAATAATTTGAGAAAATGATATAATTCAATGTTATTATATGTGTCGGTGTCAGATTTCGACACGTGTCCGACACTGAGACACATCTAATCCGAGGAGTATCTGTGCTTCGTAGGTTATGTGGTTTCTTTAACCTCTGACGATATTTCTAATGCATCAGATTGTAAATAATGGAATGTGGCAGATAGAATTGGTGTTGATTGAGTGGAAAAATTGCATGGCATATTTTGGTAGTAATAGTTGCATCTAAACTGACAACTTAAGTAAAGTTATTGTTTGCTAAGTATTGATTTTACTTTCCTATCATGGACCATGTAGTCATTCTCCAGTGTGTACTATTGCACCTTTTATTTTTTAGAATTGAATTTCATTTGTTTCACGTGACAGGCAAAGTTAGCTATGGGAGCCCTTGAAGTACCTGTCGGGTAATTCCCCTTTACGAATGAATTGAATGTTATCGGAAGCATTAATTGTTTTTTACTGATTGATGTTGTTGTTAAGATTAGAAACTGTTAGGATAGTGTAATGAACAGGCCAACATCCACATTGATCCCTAGTGCTAGATGTTTGCATCAAGTCGTGGAAATGCATTCTATATAGTAATTTGGCTTGCCATTAGATGGCGGATATCAGAAATTATTTTATCATTTAGGGATGTAATTGTGTTTTCATGTAAATTGAGATGTTTGTTGGAAATTCCATACTTCTTTCCTCTTATTGTTGTGGTCATCATGGATTGGATTTGCCTTCAAAATCAAATTAATTTGTTTAGTAATTATGGTATATTGCTTTGTCTTTTAAGATGATATAACCATGAAACAAGTTGCATTCAACGTTTACTTGTAATCTTGGGTGTTCATCCTGTCATTTGTTTGGTGTCAAACTGGTTAAAGTGAATTTGATCAATGACTACACTATATTTATTGAAACTTTCATATCTGTTGGCAGTTGTGTAATTGTTGAGGATGGCAAGGTTATAGCCTCAGGAAGGAATCGAACTACCGAGTCACGAAATGTAATTTGATCAGGATCACTTTTATGTTTTTATATACGGTCATCTTCATATTTGGAAGCACCTCCGTTGATAATCAATATGATGTTTAGAACTATGGATCACTTTTTAATTGTATGCCTTTCTTCTACCTTGGAAGCTTTTGTGAAATTTGAATTCTGGAAGTTTAGCGTTTTAGTATATAGAAACATTAATATTACTAAATGACGTTTTGTTATTATTACTAAATCAAATTTTACAGGCTACAAGACATGCAGAAATGGAAGCTATAGATGTGCTTCTAGAACAGTGGCAGAAAAATGGACTTTCAATTACTGAAGTTGCTAAAAAGTTCTCAAACTGCAGTCTTTACGTTACCTGTGAACCATGCATAATGTGTGCATCTGCCTTATCAAATTTGGGTATAAGCTCCTTCAAATATTCAATCGTTCGATCTATACCAGTATCTATCTTTATGTTGTCCTTTCTAATTTAATAATTTGCCAGGTATAAATGAAGTGTTTTATGGCTGTTCAAATGATAAATTTGGAGGTTGTGGATCAATACTATCATTGCATTTAAGCGACGCCGTGTCACTTAATAAGTATGCCTCTAAACCTCTCTATGTCTATTCTTTTAATTATTTTTGTTTATCTTTTGTTTGCAAGCTATTTGCTTTTTTTTTTAAAGTACCAATTTTATTACATCTCACGTTCTTTTGGGTGTTTGTTTTATTGTTGTTTTTTCTTATAGTTCTCCACTACATCCTTTATTGTTTATAAATGGGTAATTCTTAATTTTCTTCTCATTAGCATTGTATTTCCATCTACAAGGGGTTTCAAATGTGCTGGAGGTATAATGGCAGAAGAAGCTGTTCTTCTCCTACGAACATTCTATGAGCAAGGAAATCCAAATGGTAAAGTTCTATTCACTATTTTTTTTAGCAGATATTTTGAATAATACTGCTACCAGATTAGGATGTAAGGTAAATTACAATGACCTCTCCTGAGGCATGTTAAAATGTCACTCACACCTATAGTTTTACAAACAACACTAACCTCCCTTCACCTTAGTGGTGTTAAACTACCATTAGAAAAAATAAACGAAAACCTCAATTTCTTTGTCGCATTCTTCTTCACAATTTTCCGTTAAAAGAATATTCCAAAACCAAAATTTGTCTATTTGTTGTTTACTTCGTTCCTGAATGAGAGTGGTGCTGTCCACCAAAAGTACATCACCCAGTTTCCTTGGGTGACAATAAAACTCCTTTTATCCCAGCAGCATGTAATCCCAATTATGTAACCCCAAATTTCTTTTTGCAATGATTTTTGTCACAACACATTTTTACGGAACCCATGTGCTTTAGCATGAAGATCGAGTCTTTGTAGGAGTTACGACTTACAAGTGTCAACATAATGCTTGCGCAAAAATCTCATTCAAATGGAACCCGCATCACAAATGTAACCCCCCCTCGGCCCCCTAAAAAAAGAGTACAAATGAAAAGTTTTCATTTAAAATCCTCCACAGATCCAAGTAATATGAAGATGATGAGAAGTATTGTTAGCCCAAACTTGTGGAAGAGGTGCACACTGTTGCAAAATGATTGATTGTGTATGGTAGGATGTTACTGATAGGGAAGAAGAGGCGATGAGTGAAGAATTACTTCCGTTTGTGAAGAGTAAAGACTTTAGGATAGGGGAGCAATGGTTGAAATATAAAATAACAAATAAGGGGTGTTATTGCTGATTGAAAGACTAGATGGGATGTGAGTGACATTTTAACATTTTAGGGGAGGTGAATGTAATTTGCCCCAGAATAGATGGTCTAAAAGCTTGAGTTTTGATTTGCAAGAGATTTATTTTATAAGTTTATTTTTCTAATTTCAATTTATTGTTTTCATTTCATTGCAGCTCCAAAACCCCACAGGCCTCTAGCACATCAAACAACAACTTGAATTTGTATATCAATGGGTTGATTTTCTTTTTATTTTTCTTGTTTTTCTTCCTGGGGAAAGGCATTTTGTTTATTTGTGCGAGTTGGTTTCGGCAGTCTCCTTCCTATTTATGAATGGATAGATATAAATCCTAGAAACCCTAATGTACATTATTGTTTTCCACAATTTATACCGTGGCCTGTCTTGTGTTGGGTTGGTAAGTTAAATGTGGTTAATTTTAAAAACGTGATCGATTAATGGTTATACTTTGAAATGAATATGTCTTGATGAACTTTCAAATTATTGGAAAGAGAGACAGTTTTCATTTTTGGTAACTATTGTGTTTATATGTGGTGAAGATGGAGCGAGAATTTCCATTGTATCTCACAAAACTGCAATGAAAACTAAGAAAACGTTAGTCATTCAGTGCAATCATATCAGATAGATAGAGTATGTTTACTTTCATCACAGTTTTCGTTATTTTAGGAAACGCATTTTTTCTACTTACTCTCTATCACAAATGTTTACGAATGATTCTTTCATTTTGCAAATTAAAATAAACATACATTTTAAAAAAATAAAAAAGTATATATTTTCAGAAAGTAAATGGAGTTGTAATCAAAGATTTTTTACCATGACATAAGATACACAGAATGTTGGGGTTAGTTTGATCGGACCAACCAATCATAAACCGGTCATTTGATCACAAATTAATGGTTAAAATATCAACAGTTGATTTCTCACTTTACTAACTAACAGAAGCCAAATTAAAAAAAATGTTATAGTAGTATTTTCTTGTTTTCTAGCCATCCTTGTTGCCAATTGTTATAAGTGTACTTTTAAAGTCAATTTTAATAGAGGCTCCACTCTCATGATGCATTGTTGATCTTTCGTGACAATAACTAAAACTATTTAGTAAACTACTAGTGTATAGTTACGTATTGAACAATTCTTAAAAAAAAAAAAGTCTAATGAACAAATACAAGGAGTTGAATACTTTGTTTTTACTGTGTAATTTGCCGACCTATAATGAAAGTTTAATCTTATTTGTGAGTGAGACCATAATTGTACAATTAAAAATTGAGTACAAGAAAATAAAAGGTAAAGGTAACCCAAACAAATTAGTTGCAGGCTTCGCCTGGATCTTCGAGCGGATTCTACAATGCAACATTTGGTATTCATCTTCAATATTATATAAGAGAAATTTCATGTGATGTTAAACTCTTCCCAAAAAAATGTTACATGTGAATTAATTATATAAAATTTATTTTTCCTCAAACATTTATTAAATAAAGAACATGTGTCTATAACTATATTTTGGTGTAACTTTTTACACTTCTAATTTTCTTTTTCATTTAAAATGTGCATAACAATTTTTTTGTCATTGATTTAAACTATTTAATTTATAATATTATCTTTATTTGCGTAATCAAATAGCTAAAATTTTAAAATAATTTCATAAACTATACAACTTTTATACTTTTATCGAACATACAGATAGATATACACATTACCAACCTGTCTACCAGCTAGTTATGCATAAAAGAAACAACCAATTGTTCATAAATTATTTCCCTAAAAAAAAATTGTTCATAAATTATAGACCAAATTGTCTATAAATCAAAACTCAACTGATAAATATCAAAATTGTTAGATTGAACGTTGAGACCTGGATTTGAAGTCAGAATCCCTCACCTCTTAACTGTATGTGTGAGTGTTTTTTAGTGATTATTATCTACCCAAAAAAATTATACGGACACCATACGGTGACTAATACTATGTATGGTTCAAGTATCACAAATGTACTACTTTTTAAGTAGTTTTTCCTGTCAACGTCAACATATGATAAATGGTGACAACAATAAAGCAAATTAACTGTAAAGAGAAAAACAATAAAGCCAGTTAAACTATATTATATAATTTGTAATTTTACCGTGAACATTTACGAAGCTGCCATTCTACATTCAAGAAAAGCCAAATATATTAGTCCAGACTTCAGTATACTCATTTGAATTGAATCATTCTTCAAACTCTAATTAATCAACATATAGTATGGCTGCATTAGCTGCATGCATGATCTGTAACATATTAGCTAGCAATGGCGGCAATTTCAACTATGCATTTGAAGCCTCTTTTTCTTCCTATATATATAGAAATTGAATTTTCATTTGAGAAGTACAATATATCAGAGAATATTAAGAAAGTAAGAGCAGATTCAAAAGGTTCAAAATGAAGCAGATATCAATCATCCTCTTTTTTTTTATACTTCCCTTGGCATTTGCTGAACTACAGTTAGGGTTCTATGCCTCTTCCTGCCGAAAAGCCGAGTCCATTGTTAAGCAAGTTGTGCAGAAGCGATTCAATCGCGACAAATCCATAACCGCGGCCTTGCTTCGCATGCATTTCCATGACTGTTTTGTCAGAGTAAGAACAATCTAGCTAAATATGTTCTAAGTGTTAGTTTGATAAATAAAAAAAAATCCATTTTAAGTTTCAACAGTTATATAAAAGTTAGATGAAAAAAGTTAGTTAACATATTGAGGTAAAAAAGCTTATTATAACTTGTAAGATAAGTTATTATTTTTCTTTTTTAAAAACAATTATAGCTTCGCTCCTCTCTTGCATTTGCAATCAGAGGTTGACCGTTGTTATCCATCATCTAAAAGATCAATATTCAACGGCCAACCACTGACTGCAGAGACGAGACAAGAGAAGACCAATTATTTTGATTTTATTTTTCTATAGTATAACTATTGAAAAGTTCATTAATTAGTTAGCTCTAGGTCATTTTCAACTACATCGATTCATAACATACATTTTCATCCATGTGCAGGGTTGTGATGCATCCCTCCTCATAGATTCAACCAAGAACAACATATCAGAGAAAGATACAGGGGCAAATGACAGCGTTAGAGGCTACGATCTAATCGACGATGTAAAGGAAGCAATTGAAGCTGCATGTCCATCAACAGTTTCATGTGCAGACATAGTAGCACTTGCCACAAGAGATGCTGTGGCCTTATCTGGAGGACCAAAATACAATATTCCGACTGGAAGACGCGACGGATTAATCGCCAATAGGGATGACGTTGATTTACCAGGACCTAACATTCCTATAGGAGCACTATCACAATTTTTTGCTGCAAAAGGAATCACAACTGAAGAAATGGTGACCCTTTTGGGAGCACATACTGTTGGTGTTGCTCATTGCGGTTTTTTCGCAAGTAGGTTATCTAGTTTTAGAGGGAAACCTGATCCTACAATGGACCCTGCATTGGATACTAAGCTTGTGAAGTTGTGCAAATCAAATAGTGATGGTGCTGCATTTTTGGATCAAAATACTTCTTTTACTATTGATAATGAATTTTACAAGCAGATTCTTCTTAAGAGAGGTATAATGCAGATTGATCAGCAACTTGCTTTGGACAAATCAACAAGTACTTTTGTGTCTAATTTTGCTTCAAATGGTGATAAGTTTGTTAAGAGTTTTGCAACTGCTATGATAAAGATGGGGAAAGTTGGAGTTTTGGTTGGAAATGAAGGAGAAATCCGCAAGAATTGCAGGGTCTTCAACAAACGCAATTAGTTAGAGAGGACTGTAGATATTCTATTTTCTATTTCACTTTCTTTTTATTTTGTTTGAAAACAGTAATTATTGATTTCATTTGTTTGTTCTTTTGCAAAAAGAAATTAACAAGAATGGATGAACAAATGTATTATTTTTCCTTTAGATGTTTGTAAGAATTTAGTACTTTTAGGTTTTTTTTCAAAACAGTTGTTCATGTAAGTTATAAAATATCGGTACCATTACCCTTTTTTCATTTGTTAAAATAGTGTTTATGTGGTTGTTTAATGTTGATGTGACATTTTCAAATTCATTTCTCTCAAAAGTAGAATTCAGTGCACTATGGTTTGAAATGAAGTCGATTGGTTGCTTGGTTCATAATGTTGTTGATGATTTTTTTTGTTGTCAAATTGGGTTGGAATGAAAAAGAAAAAAATATACCTAAGTAATCAAACAATGTTTGGTGTCATAAACACTTTTTGGATTTGTCACCTCAACATTAAACAATTACGTAAACACTTTTTAACGGAATTGGATGAAAACGGGTAATGGAGCAGACATTTTATGATTTAAAGAACTAATTTGTAACCAAAAAAACCAACTAACTTATTAAAAACATCTAACTTAAATTAAAGAACCGCAAGATGTATTTGGCGTAATTATTTTTATTGATCTTGTACTAGATTTACATTAGAATAACTAGCTAATATTCCCTGTGGTCTCACATACAAGCTAAAATAGTTATTTTTCTTACACATTAAAAAATAATTAGTCTCATTTAAGATTTTCTTAATAGTAATAGTCTCGTCTAATATTTTAAAAAATTGTATTTTTCAAATTATTCTTCATAGGAAACTGTTCTATGAGAGTAATAAAGTTATTGACAACATGACTCTCACTGTAAAAAAAGAACCTGTTTAATTTCTAGAATCGTCTATTTTGGAGGTAGTCCAAGCTTGATATTAAAAAAAAAAAAAAAATCAGATGTGTGACTGTTGACAGGAGGATTAGTCGTATTCCGTGTCTAAAAGACATAAGCAAAAGATAATAGCTGGTTTAGTTGACAGGAGGATTAAAGCTTTATAATTTTATGGTGAATATTTATTTACGTACACTACCATTCTGCATTCAAGAAAAAGATAAAATATATTAGTCTAAATTTCAGTATACTCAATTGAATTCAATAATTTTTCAAAGTCTAAATCCATGGTTTAGTTTGGCTATATTATAGCTGCATGAAACTTGCAACATATTAACTAGCAATTCAGTGTCAAAGGCGACAATTTCAACTATGCGAAGCCTCTTTAATTTTCTTCATATATAAAGAAATTAAGCCTCTTTGATTTGAGAAACACGAGATCAGATTGTATTAAGAAAGTAAGAGAGGATAAAAAGTCTCAAAATGAAGCAGATATCAATCATCCTCTTTTTGTTTGTATTTCCAATGGCATTTGCTGATCTACAATTAGGATTATATGCCTCTTGTCAAAAAGCCGAGTTGATTGTGCAACAAGTTGTGCAGAAGCGGTTCAATCGCAACTTTGATTTGCATGCATTTCCATGGCCGTTTTGTCAGAATAAGAACTAACTAGTTAAATATATTCTAAATTCTAGCTTTTGAGTTTGTTTAATTAGTTTTTTTTTGCTAAGAATATGATTCTTATCTAACAAAAGTTACATGAGAAAACTTAGTGAAAATGCTAATTGTTACTTGTACAAAAAGTTATAGTCTAAAAAATCAAAGCTTTGATCTTGTATTACTTAATTGGATTGTCAACTGTAGAGGCATAAGAAGATTAGGATTTATTAAAAAGTTGTTTTGCTTTAATTTTTCGATAGTTTTTATTCAAAGGTTTATTCGTAAGGATAACATACATTTCCATCAATGTGTAGGGACAGTGATGCATCTCTCCTTATAGACTCAACCAATAGAACCAAATCAAAGAACCAAAATGAAGCAAACAAAATTGTTAGAGGCTATGATCTAATCGATGAGGCGAAAGAAATGATTGAAGTTGTTTGTCCTTGTTGGAACATTGGTGTGAAGTTGGAAGGAAATTGAAAGATTAAACACCAAGTAATAAGACTTTCAGCTAGTGTGATGTGAATTGAAAAAATAGAGAGTGGGGGTCCCACATAAAATAGAACACACACATTAGTAGTGTTTAAATTGCGGTATTTAATTTTAAATACTTAATATTGATAAAAATAATAGTAATTATTATTTTTATTCATGAATATCACTTTCCACAATTTTAGTATATGTTGGTTGTGATAAAGTTTGAGAATCCAACTGAATTTCCTATTTTTCCTTCATTCATATCCAATGAGTTTGTTTCCTCCACTTTTGTAAATTTGTTCCCTTTTGATCTTATCAACAAGTATTGTTGAACTGATTAGTGGTTAAGTTTCTTTTTGATCTTATCCATTAGAGGAACTGCTGCCGCAATTTTAGCTAAAACAGTTACAAAATCTCTATATAAATAGAGGACTCCACTCAGTTCAAAAAACACACCAAAGAGTTCTATTGAGTTGTCGAGAACTCTTTCTCTCTTCTCCCCCAGCTTGTGTTAACGAGCTATTCTTCTCCTTATCTCCCTTTTCTGTCCCTTCGGAATTAAGAGTGTTCTTAAACCTTAGTCCCTATTCAGTATAATGTTCCTTCGGAATTAAGAAAGGTCTTAAGAACATAGTCCCTTCAATAATATATGTCCCTTCGAAATAAAGAGTACTTTTAAGATCATAGTCCCTTTTGAAATAATAATGTCCCGTCGGAATTAAGAATGATCTTAACAGTATATATAAATATTCTTTCGATATTTTTCTATTTTTGGAGAAGTTAAAAAGTTAGAATGGTGGTATCACCATATTTGAGTGGTTGTAGTACCATATTGACATTTTGGAGAGCTCAAAGGTTAGAATGGTGATAACACCATATTTGAGTGGTCTTAGCACCATAATTGAGTGGTCACAGTACCATATTAGAAAGTGGTTTCAGTATTAAAGAGTGGTCTTAGTACCATATTGGAGGTGTAAATCTCGAACGGTTTCTACAGTGCAGTAGTTAACCGCACAGTTGTAGCTTGGCTTGTTTTATCCTGGAGGCGGCATGGTTGATAGTCTGTCTTGCACAATTTTGGGCAGTGCCACGAAACGTCTTAAAGAGAGCGACCTGGTCGTGACTCAACCTAGTAACAACTTCGGTAGATAGTCCCTTTGAAAATAGAATTTGGAAATCCAAATACAACAACTTGTAAATCCAAAAACAACAGTCCTTCAACAATATCATGTGCAGACATCATAGCACTTAATACAAGAGATGTTGTGGCCTTATCAGGAGGACCGAAATACAATGTTATGTCTAAGGTTAGACCCTGCATTGGATACTAAGCTTGTGAAGTTGTGTGAATCATATAATGATCCTGCATTTTTGGATTAGAATACTTCTTTTATTGTTGCTAATGAATTTTATAAACAAATTCTTCTTGAGGTATATTGAAGATTGATCAGAAACTTACTTTGGATAAATCAACAAGTCATTTTGTGTCTAATTTTGCTTCAAATGGTGATAAGTTTGTGAAAAGTTTTGCAACTGCTATGATAAAGATGGAAAAAAAATTGGATTTTTGGTTGGAAATGAAGGAGAAATTCGGTAGAATTGCAGGGTCTTCAATAAACTCAACTAGCTAGAGTAGATCGCAAAGACTCTATTTTATATTTGGGCTGAAATAAAATTATTTAAGTGAAATAGAAAATAGAGTCTTTGCAATCCACTCTAGCTAGTTGAGTTTATTGACGACCCTACAATTCTTCCGCATTTCTCCTTCATTTCCAACCAAAACTCCAATTTTTCACATCTTTATCATAGCAGTTGCAAAACTCTTAACAAACTTATTACCATTTGAAGTAAAATTAGACACAAAATGACTTGTTGATTTATCCAAAGCAAGTTGCTGATCAATCTTCAATATCCATCTTTTCAGAAGAATATGTTCGTAAAATTCTGATCCAAAGATGCAACATCATTATCTGATTTGCATAACTTCACAAGCTTAGTATCCAATACATGAGGATCAAAATTCTTAGAATTGATGTATCTCCGACCAAGCCCTAGAGACTAGAGGGTGTTAATGATCATTATTTGAGTGAGATATGCATCACAATTCGTTGCAACTCTTGAGTGAAAATATTGTAAGGTTAATGATCATTATGATAAAGATTTTTGTCTTTCATAGAAAGAGTTAAATTAGGTTTAACATCAAACCAAACCGGTCCATGACAAAGACTAGTTTCTATAACAGCAGCTAAAGATTGTTTAAAATCTTTGCATCTGCCATCTCTAACATAAGCCATAATGCTAGTGTTTAAACCAAGAAGAGTTAAAGGTCTAAATGAAACTTGAACTAATCCAATATGGACAAAATTATAAGTTCTAAAGGATTTTAGATCTTTCTCTTTTAACAAAAAGATAGATTTATTATCATTATTTATTTGAACAGTTTGTTCACTGGTTTTAACAGCAAATCTAGATGCTAGATCAAACATACCAATATTATAAATTTGTTTTGTCGAAATGGAAGGCATATTAATCATTAATTTTATCCAAATTAGGATATTCTACAAGTTCTTGGTTTTAACCTCATTATTAATATTATTTTCGGAATTATTATCATCCATAATGATAAAATACTAAAACATGTGTTATGGTTGGTTGTTCTACTAAGTAAAAATTAGTAAATAAGAACTACTTATAGATCTATTGTTATTAAAACTAAATTTCCACGAATTATGTTATCAAAGAAGTCCCAGATCCAAAATTTTAGCCAAAAATTTCAAGCTCAAAAAATGCCTATATAAACTCCCTACCACCGGGAAAAAGAAACGGCACAGAGCGAAATACACTAAGACAAACCAAGGAGCTTCAGAGAAAACATAACTTAGTTTAATTTGATTAAAGTAACAATCCATCTATAAGTAATAATTACTTACATTATTTTACTTATCAGATCAACAAACCATAACAACTATTTAGTTACACATAAATATAATACCTGGAAATTAAAAGGCTCTGATACCAGAAATTGCTAACTTAGTGCAGCGGATGATGATTAGAATGAATATCAAGGAACTGAAAGTATATATGAAGAAAGGTTACAGAGAGATTTTATTAAAACTGAGAAAGATGATTACAAAAAGCGTGCCCTTCTTGGAGCTAAGAAGGTTCCTTATATAGGAAAAATGACTTACTATTTAAGCCGGTAAAAAGCTAAAATAAGATAGACACTAGCCAGTTTACATCCATTATTGATGTCAGGTACACAAGGGGCCCCATCGACACAGCAATAAAGAGGAAGCTGACAAACAACTTTTAAAAAGAAAAGATAAAAAGTAGATAATGACTATAATAAAGAGCATTATTGATTGTAACAGTCTCCTAGCATTATTGCTGAGAATGCATAATTGTTTTGGAATAGTTTTTAGCATTATTGCTGAAAACTATTTCTGGATGCCTTTGCCTTTATCTTGATTAGGAACAATTGATACAATTAAAGCATCCCAAAAGTCTTCTGGTGTGGGATCTTCCATAGATTGGGATTCACCTGCAAGGATGTCCATAGTTCCTTGAGAAGAAGTTGACATAGTGTCTTCTTTCTTTGAAGGAAAAGTATTTAAAAATTGTTCCTTCATGTAGTCTAAGGTTCTCTCCATAATTTTCTCTTCAGACTCATTAGGATATTTCCTTTGAAAATAGTCTCTCATGTGAGCCAACGGAGTAGTTTGAGACTTTTGTTCTTTAAGACTATTAGCCTTGTCAACAAAAATACTTTCTTCAATTTTAAGATTTATAATCTTTATGTCTTCAGATGACATATTTGTCCACCATTTGGTAAAGAAATTTCTTTGAAGAACAGGGATATTAAATTTATCTCTACAAACAAAGATAGTCCAGCTCCATATCCAAGGGATTTGGAATCCAGCAAAGAAATGAAATGGACATTGTCCAGTAATCAAATTTTTTGAAATAATCTTTTTAATTAAAAGACTATGATCGCACCAATCATTGTATTTGTTTGAAATACTATATGGAAGGATTTCAAAGGAAGGGCCAAATTTTAGCCACCAATGATAAAACCAGTTTGGAATAGTTTTATTAACTATTTCTGGATTAATAGAGAAGAACCAAGAATGTTTGTTCTTAGGATTTTGGTAATAAAAAGCTAGTGAAAAAGCTTGGATATAATCCCAATAGTTGAAGTAAATATATTTACCTTCAGCAATTTTTATGGCATTTTCTCCATTTGGATTTAGACCCCATTCTCTAGGTAACAAAATTTTGTTAATATGACATTTGGAAAAGTTTATAAAACTTTGTGGGTTATTATTTTGATAATGATGAGTAATTGTTACTGATTCAATAACTGTTATGAGAATTTCAAGATTAGGTCTAGGCTTTCCATGAAGACCAGGGTAACCTCTATCTTCAAGGTACCTTGTTTTGAGAGACCAACCATCATTGTTGGTTAGTTTAAGATCTTCATCATCAATATACATGATGTCTTCTGTCACAGAGTTTTCGAAATATTCGGAAACCTTTTCATGAGGCGGATCATTAACCGCTATATCCTTATAAGATATTATCTTATTGGATGATGAGGAGATCCTTCTTTTTTGGAGGAAGATGGTATATTTCTTCCTTTGTGAGAGACAGTGGTCCAATCCCCTATTAGAGGAATGTTATTTTGGGGCAACAATCTGTCATCCCCTCCTCTACCACGACCTCTGCCGCGGCCTCTCCCCCTATAAGGGGTTGTCATTACCCTGCAGAAATTCACGAGTTAAATAATCAGCAAGGGAATTATTTTCACCTTTTATATGTTGAATATCAAATTCAAAGGCAGATAATTGAGCTTGCCATCCTGCAAATATTTGTTTTGCTACAAGATTTTTAACATCTTTTTCAATAATAGATTTGGCAGAACTGCAATCAATCCTAAGCAAAAATTTTTGATTAAGTAAATCACTTTGGAATTTAGATATACATTTTATAATAGAAAGCATTTCTTTCTTAATGGTAGAATATTTGGCCTGAGTTGGGTTCCGTTTCCCCGAATTAAATCTGACTAAGACTTCTTTAGAATTCTTAGGATTAACTTGTTTTAAGATTCCTCCATAACCAATATCAAAGGCATCAATTTCAACAATTTTAAAATATTTAGAATTGGCCAAAGAAAGGCAAGGTAAACATTTAACCTTAATCTTGATTCTTTGAACAGCTAGAGTGTGTTTGTCTGTCCAAGGACCAGGATTAGTTTTTAATCTATTATAAAGAATAGCAGTGTCATTGGCTAAATCTTTGTAATAGTCAGAAACATAGTTAAGACTTCCCAGAAATCTTTGTAACTGGGTTTTATCTATGATAATATCAGGGAATTTAGAAGCAAATTCAATACTCCTATTAATAGGAATAATAGTTCCCTGATGGATCTCATGACCAAGAAATCTATCTTTATTTTGAAAGATTTTCATTTTTGGTGCAGAAATAACTAAACCATTTCTTTTAACAACTTTTTTAAAAAATTTTAAATGCTTAAAATGTTGGTCAATATTATTAGAGAAGACCAGAACATCGTCAATATAGACAATTATAAATTCAGCATAAGGATTGAATATATCATTCATTATGTTCTGAAATTCAGAAGGAGCATTTTTTAAACCAAAAGGTAAAACATTCCATTCAAAATGCCCAAAAGGAACTGTAAAAGCAGTTTTATACTTATCCGATTTGGATACCTGAATCTGCCAATAACCAGATTTTAAATCAAATTTTGAGAAAATAATAGCAGTATTAAGTCTGTCAAGAAGATCTTTTTTATTTGGTATAGGATATCTAATCCATTTTAACACTTTATTAAGTGGTTTATAATTAATAACAAGTCTAGGAACGCCACGTTCCTTCTCAGCTGCGTTATTAACATAAAAAGCAGTACAACTCCAAGGAGACTTAGAGTTTCAAATAAGATTTTTATCAAGGAGTGTTTGAATCTCCTTTTTACAAAGGTCAAGATACTCTTGATTCATCTGAGTAGGTCTAGCCTTTGTAGGAATCTGATTTTCATTAAAATCATCAAGATAGGGAAGAGTAACGACATGCTTCTTTCTATCCCAGAAAACATTAGGAACGTCATTACACATTTCTATTTGAAATTGTTTTTCTAAACACTTAATTTGTCTTTTGATTTCTTCTTTATTAAGACTATCATTTATATTTAAAATCTTAACTTCTTCTTTAAGAAAACATAATTGTTTCTTTTTATTAAGAAGTAAATTTTTTACTTCATTAATCATCCTGGTTTGAGGATCAGTTATAAACTCAAAAGTAATCTTTTGATTATCAATATAGGTAGTAATACCCTTTTGATCAATATTGCTTATAGGCATTATATTATGCAAAAAAGGAGTACCCAATATTATTCTATGAGTTAATCCTTTAACCAAGATAAAATGAGTTGGAAGACAAACATTTTGGTTACAAATATAAGTGTTAGTTAACTTATAATTAACTTGGAGTTTATCACCTCCAGCCTGAGTAAGGCTTTGAGTAGTTTTTTCAAAATATTTGGTTGGAATAATTCCTTATTGAATACAATTGAGATCTGCACCACTATCAACAAGGGCAACCTCATCATAAAGGATAAATTTTTTATTAATAACAAGAGTAACTTTAACAAACCATTTTTGTGAAGTGACTCTTTCAAGAATATTCAAATAGTCTTCTTCATCAGAATCTTTTTCGGAAGAAGCTATATCATGTAAAATATTTTTACCTTTCTCAACCAAACTAATTCTTTGAGATAATATATTATTCTTTTTTTATCTGAGCTATTTCAGCTTTTAAAGAGTTCATTTCTCTTTTAAGATCTCCAATGGGAACATGGGTTTCCTTGATATTGGATTTTTGAAGTCTAGATAAAACTTCGCTCATTTTGTAAGGGTTATCAATAACCTTAGGAGTTTCTTTTTTAGAATGTTCTTTTATTAAGAACTCTATCATTTTTCTTTTCAGATCGTTGTCTGATATGGATTCTAAAGCTTTGAGAGCTTCATCATGTTCTTTAGTGAGAACATTTAATCCATTCATATCAACGATGGATTTCCAATAATCACATTGACAATCATTGTTGTCACTAGAAGACATATCTTCTTCATTTTCAGAGGATGATTCATTAATCATATCAATTTTATTATCAGAAGAGTCATATTCACTTTCCGAATTTATCAAGAGAACTTTCTCAAGTTGAGAACGAAGAGTATTATCTTCTATATTTTTAAGAGCTTTCTTAGTCCAACATTGGTTAGCATAGTGACCTGCTTTGCCACATTTGTGACAAGTAATATCCATTTTCTTAGATTTTCTTTTCTTGTTTATTTTAGGAATATTTTCCTTATCTTTTTTATGAAAATGTTTTCTAAAATTTTTCTTCCTATAAGGTTTTTTATGCTCTTTTTGAGTTTTCTTGAGGGTTCTACCTCTCTTATCTTTTTCAGGATAAGGTTTTCCTAAATCAAAGGCAAATTGGTAACAGAATTCACCTAATTGGTGTTTTTCTGTTAATTTTTGCTTTTTAAGTTGGTTTCTTAACTTTATGTCATTACATAAATTTAAACCTTCATTAATACAAATACTAATGATATGACCATAGGTCAAATTACGGTAATTAATATTTATACCATCATTATTATTTTTAAGAGTTTGCCTAATTCTTTCGGCAAAAAGGTGAGGTAAACCATTAACAAATTTAGATTTCCAATGATCCGAATTAGAATTGGAAAGCATGTAAACCCTTGATAAGAAAGTATCTTTATACCATCTAAAATGGGTTAAAGAAGGGCATCTAAGGTTTTGGAGAAGAGTAGTAATCTTCTTAGTTACAGGAGCAATGGTTCCTACGAAATGTTGAAGAATGGATAGACATAAAGTGTAAACCCCATCTTCTTCACCAATCATGTAATTATTACTTATATTAGTAATATTATCTTCAATAATTTTTTTATGGTTAAGAATTTCTTTGCGCTGCTCCTCATCGAGATAATAATCCCACCAACCTTTAAGTTGGCCAACAAAACCAGCTGTTATAAAAGTAGATATAGCGCTATCCGCATTTGCTAATTGTCTGCTGACAGTAGCATACATAATCATTCTATGAACAACTTTAATGATTTGAGTATCGTTAAGACCGTCTATATTCCATTCATAAATGGATTTTCCAGAATAGGCGTTCTGATAAAATTCATCTTCTTCTATAAGCAAATCTTGCGGAGAAGGTCTTTTCTAGTAATATTTTTCTAATGGTTTAGGAGCATGAGAGTAAATAGGATTTATCTTTGGTTTATTAATACTCTAGTTGTTGAACATTGCAGTTAAATGTTCAATATTTTCAACTTCTTCAGTTTCGGAATTTGCAGATATTTTAGAATTTTCCTTTTCAGCTAAAACATTTAGACGCATATGTTTTAGCTTTTCTTCTAAGATATTAGCAAATTTGTTAGTATCTTTCTCCAACTTAAAGCCTTTTATAAGGGTAGGTGGTTGGATTAACGGACTCTCCTTTTCTACAGATTTAGATGTAGACGCAATAGAAGGAGTTACGGGTTTATCAAGTTTTTCCAAAATAATTTTTTGTTGACTAGCTTGATTTTCAAGAAGAACCCTTATATAAACTAATTCTTTTTCTAGGGTAATGTATTGGTCCCCTAGGCTGGTTAAAAAGGCATTAGTATAATTCTGCGCTTTTATTATAAAATTTAACTCTTGAAGAAACTCCTAAAAAAGAACATTCAAAAAGAAACTCCTAAGGTTATTGATAACCCTTACAAAATAAGCGAAGTTTTATCTAGACTTCAAAAATCCAATATTGTTAAGTGCCAGAAAGTGGTTAAAATGCTCATTTAATTTGGGCACTTATGTTACTTTTTTTACAAGTTATCATAGGATAAGCTCATCATTTATGATTAAATATCAAACTTGTGATCCTATGCCTTACCCCATCTAATATTGCAGGAATTTCATGCTTGAACCTGATCTGAGCAAAGAACATGAAGTTTTGATCAAAGCCATCGCTAGAAGCGCACGCTTCCTCGCTACAAGCGAGGATAGGCAGGTGTAACACCCATATAGAGATTGCCTAGGATCTCTTACGAGTATTAAAATTTCGTACTGGATACATTAAATACAATACAGAAAAGTTGTTTATTAAATCCACAATACATAAGTTCATGATACAACTCAAGATCCAATACATAACATTCCTTATAATATACATCATATACATTAATCTTTTACAACATCCACATGATAAAACACAATACAGCACGATCAATCCGTAGCTTTCTCTTTACCTTTGCGTCGTGCCACCTGAGAAGAACCTGCACCAGAAGGAAAGGGATGAGACATAATGTCTCAGTGAGCTCCTACCCTACCTACTGTTTGGCAACCTCAGGGAACCTAGGGTCGCCGTGCCTACCTCGGCGATCTTGGGGATACCTATGATCGCCAAGTCTTATCTTACCCATAGAGGGTCATCTGACTGATTCCGCTGAATTGGTGATCAAGGGGAAACCTAGGATCACCGTCTGATAACTGCTAATTGAAGTCTGATAATTGTCTGAGTAAATATTTCCTGACTGATAATATAATAAAATATTAACTGATACTTTAAGTTAGCTGTTAGCGTTGAACAAACATTATTATCTGGGTTCATTTTACGGAATGCCCCCGGGTGGAGTAACCCCGAAGCACATTCCCCTGATAACCGGTGAAAATTCCTATCATATCAGGCTAACACCGGACTCCTCTTGTCGTCGTGCGGTTATCCTTGCGGAATAACACGTCCCACTGGCGTGAACCTCCTGTGTCCCACTGGCGTGAACAACAGAAGACACGACTTAATATAAGTTTTAACTGATGCGTATACCTCCCGTGTCCCACTGGCGTGAACAACGGAAGACGCGAATAAATAATCTGTAAACTGAAACGTGAACATTTCATGTCCCACTGGCGTGAACGATGAAAGTCACGACTTAAATGTAATAATCTTTAGTCTATTCTCTACGTGAACCATTCGTGTCCCACTGGCGTGAACATCGAAGGCCACTGCTTAATCTTACTAATTCTGAACTTTTAACCTATATGAGGTTCTAAACTTGAAACTTGGTAACATTCTTATTAACCTATCAAGGTTCTTGACCCATCGTTCTCATGAGCCATTCCTAGTGCTTACTTAAGTCTGCAACTTTAATTCATGAATTTCCAAGCTTTGTATAACCTTTGCTCAAGTAATATCTTAATCTTTGGAAGCATTTGAAATGAACTAAAATGGTGGTTTAAGTTTCTAAAATATGTTATAGAAAATCAGTTGCCAAAAAGCCATGCACGCGCGAACCAGAACCCCCAGAACAGCTCAACTAGGTTGGACTGTTCAAGGCTGGTCGCTACAGCGCCCTCCTGGTCGCTACAAGCGACAATAGGCAGAACTTGGTCGCTACAGCGCCCAGTTCCTCGCTACAAGCGACAGTCCGTCGCTACAAGCGCCAGCGTGGTCGCTACAAGCGCGGCTAGGCAGGGAAAAACCCAGTCTGGTCGCTACAAGCGACCGTCCGTCGCTACAGCGACCGTATCAGTAAAAACCTGTGTAAAAACGTGATTTCCACCATTTTTGCCCATTTAATGGTACCCATGCTTCTTAAACATGATAGAAATGGTTTTCCTTCATAAATTAACAATTATAAACACTCATGAGCAAAGATTAAACAAGCAAGGAAAATTAGGGTAAACTAGAAAACTTCTAAAACTTATAAAACTTGTCAAAGACACTCTAAATTGGTTCTATAATCTGAAATGAGCTCACCTAAACCTTGTTTGGTGCTGGTTGTTCTTGTTCTTGGAAACCCTAGCTTGTTCCTTCCTTATTTCTTCCTATTACTCTAGCTTTCAACACAAACTTTCTTGCAAAAGCTTCTCACAAGGATTGGGATGAAAACTTGAAGGATTAGAGTGAGAGGGAGTGGCGTGAGAGTGAGAAGAGTGATGGGAAAGGATGGCTGGTTGGAGAGAAAGAAGAAGAAGAAACATGAAAGAATGAAAATATCTTTCCCCTCCTATTTCTTATAAGCCCCTTTTTTGAATTAATCACACTTTTGCCATTGCTATTATTTACTAAAACGCCATGCTTATTAATTGCTCTAACACTGATAACTGATACTAATAAGCGGGGTATTACAGCAGGGAATTTGGAGACTTCATCGCTTCAAGCGCCAGATGCCACGCTACTAGCGAGCTTAGGCAGGGAAATTGGAGAGTCCATCGCTACAAGCGATGGACCGGCGCTTCAAGCGACCAAGGGCGGTTTAATGTTCCATGCTGACGTGGAGCTCTCCCATTGGCCAGAAAACTTCATCGCTACAAGCGACCAGCTCATCGCATGTAGCGAGCGTGCAAAAATTCAGATTATAAAAGCATTTTTAGCTCATTTCTTCAAAGAGAACTGGATCATTGACTACTTCCATTTAGGGATTGCCTTTTAATTCAGTTTAGTAATAGTTTAGGACTTAGTTTTAGGGCTAGAAGCTATGATCTTCAAGGAGCAAAAGGATTGAATGGTGGAATCAACCAAAGGCTTTGGGAAATCAAGAATTGGGTTATGATCTTCATCTTTTCTCTACTCTTTTGTATAGTTGTCATGAAAATGAACAACTAACTTCCCTTTGTTGGGATTGGAGGTATTCTTTCTAGCTTTGATGTAATACATGATTATGTGAATATATGATTTTAGCAATTTATGTGTTTATGAAGTTATTCTTGCTTTTCACTCTCATGCTTGATTCAATTGATATTGACAAATACTTTTGAATCTATGTTTAAGAATAATCTTCTATCAAAATAAGAAAATCTAGAAATGGATTTGGGTTTTGATAATCGCATAAAGTTTCTGATCGTAATGCTTTCGGATCGTTTGATTGAGTGGGAAATCGTCAATTAAACGATACGATCGATCTCACGATGTCATTTGGGAAATCAATGACGTTGTCGAGCGATACGTGATATTTTCGCTAAAACGCTAAATTCATATACATGATTTATAGATTATATTCTTTGCAAGATTGATGAACTCTAATTCCAACGCTTTGATACCCTATTATTTGTCGTTTTAATTCCGCTTTTACATTACTTTAGTTTATGCAACCAATCGTACAAACCCCTAACTCAAAACGATATCAATTGTTGAACGGTTCGAAATAACGCATCTAATCCCTGTGGAGACGATAAAATTATACTTACTTTTGTGCTTCAACAAAATGGCGCCGTTGCCGGGGATTAGTGTTTAGTTATTTTGAGCATCGCAATAATTGATAGTGTTTTGAGCTTTTGTATATATCTTGTTCATATTTTTGTACATTATCAACAAAATTATCAACTGTTTGTGCACTAACCCTCTTTGCAAAGCAAAGAAAATTTTCTTGTTAGTTACACTTGTTTCAGATTCTCAACATTGGAACAAATCATGGCTGATCATCATGATTATTTCAACTTCTATGATCCATATGAGCATGAATCCTATCAACAATATCAACAATATCCGCCTGAAGACGAACAAATGGCAAGAACAGAAAACACTTTGAATTTGTTCATGCAACAATCCATGATCAACATGCAAAATACCAACCATAGATTGAGAGCTTTGTCATGCCAATTGGAGATTTTGCAAGTTCAATTCAATTTTCTACCAAGAGTCATGGATGTTCAGACCAACAATCAATCCGTTTTGGAATTTGGAGAGATTGTTGAAGATGATGTTGATGAGAGTGAGGAAGAGACGATGTTTGAAGGATGTGGTATAAGGACATTAATGGAAGAATTAGAGATACCACACAAGGATGAACTTCCTCAAGAAAGGTCAAATCCTGAAGAGGCCAGCATTGTTGATAGTAAGGAAGAGATGGATATTGAGAAGATGGGACAATTTCTTAACAAGGAAGAAACTTGTAAAAAGGAGGGGATGCAAGTGAGCAAGGCGGAACTTGAACTTCTACTAGATTGTATTTGTTCCTTGCTCAGCTTACTCTGGATAGGGAGGTTCTGGACTCCACATCAGCCATACCACAAGTTCATGGAATTCCTCCCACAGCAAAGGAGTACAAAAGCTGATGTGCTTTCCGTCTCATTTTGGCCACCCTAACGAATCAGGCGTCGAGCTAAAGACTTTAACCAAGCGCTTGTTGGGAGGCAACCCAACTGAGTAGGTATGTTGTTTTTAATTAGTATTTTATATCTGTACATCCATTCATGCATTCAGGGATAGTGGCAAAGACTGAAAAATTAATTTTTCTGTTTTCTGTCATGGTCGCTACAGTGATGGATCTCATCGCTATAGCGACGAGCTTCAAGCTCTATCGCTGTAGCGCCGTTTAGGTCGCTTGTAGCGATGACTTTCTGACTTGCCGCTGTAGCGCCACAATAACGCTTGTAGCGAGGGCTTAACAGCGTGTCGCTGTAGCGACAGAAGGAATAACGGCCATTTTCAGTTCCCAATGCCACTATAACTCCTCATCTTCCTCCCAACCACCCATTCATTATCCTTTTACTTTTTATCTACCATTTTCGCATTCCATACCACAACATACACCCACCATTCCATCATATTTCTTTTCTGCATATTTCAATTTCTGCATTTTTTCTGCAACACTTGCAATCATCTCAATATCTGTTCAATCTGCGAATCTCTCATAATCAGGTAAATTTTCGTACCCTTCTGTTCTAGTTTCTTAAACTTTAAAGTTGTATGAATGTGTTTACACATTTTTAGAAATTTTCAGATTAGGGTTTTCATTTTTTAGATTAGGGTTGTTCGTATTTGCAGTACCCATTATAATCTGTAGTTCAAGCTATTAAAAATGAACTAGAATCACTTAGCAAACTGTCCTATCATCATCTTTAGCTAGAAAATCGTATTTTTGAAAAACCTTTTTGAAAAAATTCAAAATAAATTTAGGGTTTTTGATGATGAGGGAGTTTTAGTGATTTTTATTCATTTGTTTTAGCTTTAGGGTTATTTTCGCATGCCACAAGTAGGTTAGAATCAAGAAAAATCAGATTTTTGAAAAAGGGTTTTCCTCGCTAGACAGCGCTTGTAGCGCAGGCAGCCAGTAAATTCTGGGCTCGCTCACTACAAGCGACCAACCTGTCGCTGTAGCGACGAAGCCCAGATTTGGTTTTATATTTCTGTTATTCTAATGCTAACTTGAGTCCTACCTGTTTTGCATGTTTTATGTTAGGCTTAAATGCACTTTTGACCCCCTATGTTTGAAAAAGTTGCGATTTTGGCCCCCTTTTAAAAAAAATGGATTATTAAACCCCTAACTTTTGCCCCTTTTGCGAAAGGCTAATTTTGACCAAGTCAACGCATACGTGGACACGCGTGGCACTAATTAACGAGGTGGCAAGCACACGTGGCGCTGAGTAGGACGCTACGTGTGTAATTTTTAAATTAAAAAAATAAAAAAAAACTTTTTTTATTATTTTAAACCAATATATATTATTATATGTTATTATTAATTAATAAAATTAAAATCAAATTCAACCAACTCCACCCAATCATCTTCCTCATCTCCCACGTTTCTCCCAACTCCACCCAATCAATTCAACTCAAGATTCTTCTAACAAGATTCAAGAAGGTGGATTTCGCTATTTTCCGCAATCTGTCACTAACAACTCTGATCAACACACAACCAAACTATCCAACAGGCACATTACCGAATTAAGCGCGAATTCACATTCTGAAGCCGGAAGCAAAAACCTCGAAATACTCTCAGACGAAAGCCCATCCCGAGCACCGGCAACAACACCAACCGCCGGCTTCGGTTTCTTAGCGAAAAAACTCAACTGCTCCAACAACTGCTCCTTAGACAAATCCTTATTACCTCTAAACACATAAGTTTTGGGAACAATACCAAACCCTAACTCATGAACATGAACAAAACTCCCAAAAGTGATTAATCCAACAAGCGAATTATCCGGCAAAAGCTCAACCGCTTGAGAAATCGCAGATCGAAGAAAACCTATCTCCTCCTCAATCACACACGTGTCAACAACAAACAAAAACACCGGCGGCACGTGCGGTGCAGAATCGTTAACGGAATCATATTCAACGGTTGTGTATTGAGGAAAAAGCTCAGCTGGCATATTATCTTCGGAGATTGAAGCGTAATGATTCGGAAAGTGATTGCGTTGGAAGCAAAACGGACAGATCCAGATCTTGGCGGCGAAATCGACGATGCAGAAAGGGTTGAGGATTGAGCGACAAGTGCGGCATCGGAGAGGGGAGTATGGAAGGAGTGGCATGGATGGGAAGTGTTTGATCGGAGTGTAGATGGCGGCGACGGGAACGACGACGTTTGTGGATTCTTGTTTTGTGCCGACGTTTGTGGAAATTAGCAGAAAGAGAAGAAGAAAAGAAATAAAAAAAAAAAACAAAATAAGAACAAATGAGTTGTAATTTTTTTTATTTTTTATTAAACAATTACACAGGTGGCGCTGACTCAGCTAAGTGAGATGCCACCTATGCGTTGACTTGGTCAAAATTAGCCTTTCGCAAAAGGGGCAAAAGTTAGGGGTTTAATAATCCATTTTTTTAAAAGGGGGCCAAAATCGCAACTTTTTCAAACATAGGGGGTCAAAAGTGCATTTAAGCCTTTATGTTATTGTGTAGGCATGGCACCTAAATCATCATCAAAGAGATCACGGAATTGAGATCACCTAAATCACCATGGCGATGACTCCTCGGAGGCTACTCAGAGCATTGACCATGAGGCTGCAGACTTGATGGATTCAGACTTCATGGATTCAGATTGAGATCTTTATGCAAGCTGCAGATTTTTGTTCTACATTTCTTTCGTTTTATTTATTATGCTTTGTACTTTATAACATTTTTCATGCTTTGTACTTTATTTATGGTTATGCTTATGTACCATGGATAATTTATTTTGGTTATTATGTTATTTATTATTTTGGTTATTATATGTTTAGTGTATATTATGCTTTATTTATGCTTTGTTATTTATTTTTGGTTAAAATTTTTTGAATTATCCCAACAATTTGGAAAGAAAGATGACAAAGATTCAAAAGCTAAGTGCTTGTTTGAAAGCAAAACAATGAGCTTAGAATCAGTTGAGTGATAATGATAGAATGAGTGATAAAAGCGTGCAGCTAAGGTACTCGTTTTCTTGTTTTTCTAGGTATATTCTTGAATGTGAATAAGTTCTTTACACACAAATTTAATTTATTCAGTTTTACGCAAGCACATGCTTAAATTTGAACCAATTAGAACTAGCCGAAATGTGAGGAATCCTCAACCATTGTATATATATGCAGGAGACCAACATATCATGTTTAACTCAGTTATTTTATGTTAAATCTATTGTTGTTTTAAATTGTATAAAAGCATTGAAATGATCAAGGCATTTTTTTTTTTTGAAATTGAGTGAAACACTTGACCAAATAAACTTACCCTGTGAGAAGTGAGTATCTGTTAACCCCTCTGAGCCTATTGAATCAGAATTGTTAGCCATGAACTGTCAATTTTCATAAGCTCAATTGCTTATTTAAATTGCCGGAGTTTGTAAAAAAATTCAGTTCATAGTTAACTCTTTATTAAATTCTGATATTTGCTTTCTTGTGAACCCTTATCCATCGTGTTTATTGACCTTTGCCATAATGATAAAGGAACATTCGATTAGGGTGTCATTGAACTAAGTTGGGGAGAAAGGGAGGTTGTGTTTATGTCAAAGTAGTGGTGAATGATGATAATTGATCTTGACAACAAGAAAAAGAAAAGAGAAAAATAGAAAGGTTTGCAATAAATCAAAGAAAAAGTTGTCAAGATCAATCAAGAAAAGAAAAATTTGTAATTCACCAAGAGTTGAATTGAAATAAGGAGGAAGTATGTAAATAGATTGAATGTTCCTCTTGCTTGGCCATTTGAATTCAATATCCCACATATGACAATTCTTTTGTAACCTAGCCCAATTACAACCCTTAAAGACCTTATGATCAATGTCTTTTATGCTTTTAGAAATGATAATTAGATGGACACATAATTTGATTGGAATGTTATCATGTTTGTTGGATGAGTGTTCATACCCTCACAATAGATTTCGATGTGTTCATATACTTTATATAGAAGTGTGTTAGGTTTGGTTCAAATTTAAACATGTTGCTTGTTTAGGATTGTGTGATTTGATTCTTTGTGTTTAGAACTAGTTCACATTTATAGTATGTATCTCGTTTAATGAGAAACTTAACTTTAGCTTGCGCAGTCACGAGTGAATCATTCATCTGATACTTGTTTTCTTCAAACTTTTGATTCTTTTGCATTCTTGCTCAAAACTTTGGTTAAAGCTTGTTTCCTTATTTATAGCGTCCTTTGTTTGAGGACAAACAAAGATTTAAGTTGGGGAGTGTGTTAAGTGCCAGAAAGTGATTAAAATGCTCATTTAATTTAGGCACTTATGTTACTTATTTTACAAGTTATCATAGGATAAGCTCATCATTTATGATTAAATATCAAACTTGTGATCCTATGCCTTACCCCATCTAATATTGCAGGAATTTCATGCTTGAACCTGATCTGAGCAAAGAACATGAAGTTTTGATCAAAGCCATCGCTAGAAGCGCACGCTTCCTCGCTACAAGCGAGGATAGGCAGGGAATTTGGAGACTTCATCGCTTCAAGCGCCAGATGCCACGCTACTAGCGAGCTTAGGCAGGGAAATTGGAGAGTCCATCGCTACAAGCGATGGACCGGCGCTTCAAGCGACCAAGGGCGGTTTAATGTTCCATGCTGACGTGGAGCTCTCCCATTGGCCAGAAAACTTCATCGCTACAAGCGACCAGCTCATCGCTTGTAGCGAGCGTGCAAAAATTCAGATTATAAAAGCATTTTTAGCTCATTTCATCAAAGAGAACTGGATCATTGACTACTTCCATTTAGGGATTGCCTTTTAATTCAGTTTAGTAATAGTTTAGGACTTAGTTTTAGGGCTAGAAGCTATGATCTTCAAGGAGCAAAAGGATTGAATGGTGGAATCAACCAAAGGCTTTGGGAAATCAAGACTTGGGTTATGATCTTCATCTTTTCTCTACTCTTTTGTATAGTTGTCATGAAAATGAACAACTAACTTCCCTTTGTTGGGATTGGAGGTATTCTTTCTAGCTTTGATGTAATACATGATTATGTGAATATATGATTTTAGCAATTTATGTGTTTATGAAGTTATTCTTGCTTTTCACTCTCATGCTTGATTCAATTGATATTGACAAATACTTTTGAATCTATGTTTAAGAATAATCTTCTATCAAAATAAGAAAATCTAGAAATGGATTTGGGTTTTGATAATCGCATAAAGTTTCGGATCGTAATGCTTTCGGATCGTTTGATTGATTGGGAAATCGTCAATTAAACGATACGATCGATCTCACGATGTCATTTGGGAAATCAATGATGTTCTCGAGCGATACGTGATATTTTCGCTAAAACGCTAAATTCATATACATGATTTATAGATTATATTCTTTGCAAGATTGATGAACTCTAATTCCAACGCTTTGATACCCTATTATTTGTCATTTTAATTCCGCTTTTACATTACTTTAGTTTATGCAACCAATCGTACAAACCCCTAACTCAAAACGATATCAATTGTTGAACGGTTCGAAATAACGCATCTAATCCCTGTGGAGACGATAAAACTTATACTTACTTTTGTGCTTCAACAAATATCAAGGAAACCCCTGTTTCCATTGGAGATCTTAAAAGAGAAATGAACTCTTTAAAAGCTGAAATAGCTCGGATAAAAAAAGATAATAATATATTATCTCAAAGAATTAGTTTGGTTGAGAAAGGTAAAAATATTTTACATGATATAGCTTCTTCTGAAAAAGATTCTGATGAAGAAGACTATTTGAATATTCTTGAAAGAGTCACTTCACAAAAATGGTTTGTTAAAGGGCTTAATTGCATGTTTGGTCCCTTATGTTTATTTTAGGTTTCAAGTTGGTCCCTATTGTTTTAAAAGTTTCAATTTGGTCTAAAACGTTTATTTTAGGTTTCATGTTGGTCCCTTTTGTTTTAAATGTTTTCAAGTTGGTCCCTTTTGTTTGCCCGTTAGCATAAGTTGGTCCCTTTCAAGTTGATTTTTTACACCTGAAAGTAGGATTTTCTATTAAAATTTGAGCTCCAATTATGTTCACATTCAGATTCAAATTGGAATTGCATGGAAAACGACGAGAATACCTCCTAAACAATAGGGACCAACTTGAAACCTAAAATAAACATAAGGGACCAAACATGCAATTAAGCCTTGTTAAAGTTACTCTTGTTATTAATAAAAATTGTTCCTTCATGTAGTCTAAGGTTCTCTCCATAATTTTCTCTTCAGACTCATTAGGATATTTCCTTTGAAAATAGTCTCTCATGTGAGCCAACAGAGTAGTTTGAGACTTTTGTTCTTTAAGACTATTAGCCTTGTCAACAGAAATACTTTCTTCAATTTTAAGATTTATAATCTTTATGTCTTCAGAGGACATATTTGTCCACCATTTGGTAAAGAAATTTCTTTGAAGAACAGGGATATTAAATTTATCTCTACAAACAGAGATAGTCCAGCTCCATATCCAAGGGATTTGGAATTCAGCAAAGAAATGAAATGGACATTGTCCAGTAATCAAATTTTTTGAAATAATCTTTTTAATTAAAAGACTATGATCGCACCAATCATTGTATTTGTTTGAAATACTATATGGAAGGATTTCAAAGGAAGGGCCAAATTTTAGCCACCAATGATAAAACCAGTTTGGAATAGTTTTATTAACTATTTCTGGATTAATAGAGAAGAACCAAGAATGTTTGTTCTTAGGATTTTGGTAATAAAAAGCTAGTGAAAAAGCTTGGATATAATCCCAATAGTTGAAGTAAATATATTTACCTTCAGCAATTTTTATGGCCTTTTCTCCATTTGGATTTAGACCCCATTCTCTAGGTAACAAAATTTTGTTAATATGACATTTGGAAAAGTTTATAAAACTTTGTGGGTTATTATTTTGATACGATGAGTAATTGTTACTGATTCAGTAACTGTTAGGAGAATTTCAAGATTAGGTCTAGGCTTTCCATGAAGACCAGGGTAACCTCTATCTTCAAGGTACCTTGTTTTGAGAGACCAACCATCATTGTTGGTTAGTTTAAGATCTTCATCATCAATATACATGATGTCTTCTGTCACAGGGTTTTCGAAATATTCGGAAACCTTTTCATGAGGCGGATCATTAACCGCTATATCCTTATAAGATATTATCTTATTGGATGATGAGGAAGATCCTTCTTTTTTGGAGGAAGATGGTATATTTCTTCCTTTGTGAGAAACAGTGGTCCAATCCCCTATTAGAGGAATGCTATTTTGGGGCAACAATCTGTCATCCCCTCCTCTACAACGACCTCTGCCGCGGCCTCTCCCCCTATAAGGGGTTGTCATTGCCCTGCAGAAATTCACGAGTTAAATAATCAGCAAGGGAATTATTTTCACCTTTTATATGTTGAATATCAAATTCAAAGGCAGATAATTGAGCTTGCCATCCTGCAAATATTTGTTTTTGCTACAAGATTTTTAACATCTTTTTCAATAATAGATTTGGCAGAACTGCAATCAATCCTAATCAAAAATTTTTGATTAAGTAAATCACTTTGGAATTTAGATATACATTTTATAATAGAAAGCATTTCTTTCTTAATGGTAGAATATTTGGCCTGAGTTGGGTTCCATTTCCCCGAATTAAATCTGACTAAGACTTCTTTAGAATTCTTAGGGTTCCATTTCCAGTTTGTCGGTCCCCGATTATAAGTTCTCGTTGACCACGGCCTATAGGAACCAGGCTATCTACCGCTTTTAACCCAGTTTGCATAGGCTCGTGCACTGATTTACGTTCTATAATCCCTGGGGCTTTCACTTCGACACGTCTTCGCTCGTGATCGCTTAGAGCCCCTCTTCCATCAATAGGTACTCCCAACGCGTCGACCACACGCCCTAGCATAGCCTTTCCCGCAGGAACATCCACAATAGATCCAGTACGTTTGACAAGATCTCCTTCTTTGATAGAGGTATCACTACCAAAGACAACAATTCCGAAGAGGCATCAGTTTCAACAATTTTAAAATATTTAGAATTGGCCAAAGAAAGGCAAGGTAAACATTTAACCTTAATCTTGATTCTTTGACAGCTAGAGTGTGTTTGTCTGTCCAAGGACCAGAATTAGTTTTTAATCTATTATAAAGAATAGCAGTGTCATTGGCTAAATCTTTGTAATAGTCAGAAACATAGTTAAGACTTCCCAGAAATCTTTGTAACTGGGTTTTATCTATGATAATATCAGGGAATTTAGAAGCAAATTCAACACTCCTATTAATAGGAATAATAGTTCCCTGATAGATCTCATGACCAAGAAATCTAACTTTATTTTGAAAGATTTTCATTTTTGGTGCAGAAATAACTAAACCATTTCTTTTAACAACTTCTTTAAAAAATTTTAAATACTTAAAATGTTGGTCAATATTATTAGAGAAGACCAGAACATCGTCAATATACAATTATAAATTCAGCATAAGGATTGAATATATCATTCATTATGTTCTGAAATTCAGAAGGACTTAGCGAAAGAAGTCTATATATATATATATATATATATATATATATATATATATATATATATATATATATTGAATTGAGTTACAAAATCTTATAGGCCAAGGCTTCGGTGCGCAGCAAATTAAAATTTTCTACCGTGCAAGACCTTTAATTCACCTCAAGATATATTCATTCTTAATTCAACGTCCCAGATATGAGAAGGGCTACCGTTTTAAAAAGTGTTGCATAGCTTTCATCAATATTATTAGGTAATTATTAAATGAATAGTTAAATATAGGAGTTTTTATTTTTTGGTAATAAAATATTTTTCTGTATTCCATCTAGTTGGATATTCCAAAACGTTCATGGACATTGACATCCCAAAATTTTTAATCGTAATCACCGAAATCTTCGTAGAAAATTTGGAATCGTTTTTTTATGTTTCGTACTCTAATGTTTAGTACATTTTTCGTTATTTAATAGAAAATTGAATTGCATTAGGAGTTGATAATAATGTAACTTTGCCGTAAAAAAAAAGATAATAATATAACTTCTATTAATTTAAAACATTCCCTAATTAATTTGAAACTTATATTGAACAACAATTTTATCATTTTGCCACAAAATAGAAGATTATTATTTACAATTATAATCTTTCAAAAAAAATTATTTACCGTTATAAATTAATGTAATGAATATTTCTATAAAAGAAATAATATAATGAATAATTACGTGTGTTATTTCGTTTTGAAAAAAATTAATAACGTTTGAAGGTGAGAAAAACACAAGAAGGGAGATGAATGTGTTGACTTTTTAAGACTTTTTCTAAGTGTTTCATAGGTCAGAGTCTGAATGAGTTCAGAGTCTGAGTTAAGTTCAGAGTTTGAGTGTTAATCAGAGTCTGGGTGCAGGAGATAAAAACAAACACAAAGATATAGAGAGAGACACAAGGAAATTATATTGGTTCCTCCTACAATCCAAGAGTAGTCCAGTCCCCTTGCGCTTCCAAGTGATTTTCACTATAATCACAACTGATTACAAATACTCAAGGACACAACCAAGAGACTTCCAATGCTCAAGCACACAAGCAAGAGACTTCCAAATGCTCAATCACAACTGAAAGAGACTTCTAAGTGTTTACAAATAAAATATTTGATCTTACACTTGATATACAATCAGAGGTGTAAACAATTACAACTGAACAGACTCTATGAACTTAGAATTTCTAAGATATGAACTTAGTAACAAAAACTTAAGTGTTATATGCACTTTTAAATTTGACAGAGTAAGAGCACAATTAAAATATATGAGTGTTGTTGTTGTTGTTCTTCAAGTCTTCGGCTCCTTATATAGGCAAGGATTTGAGAGACGTTGAAGAGGTGTCAACACATTAAGAGTCGTTGAGTAGCTTCAAATCAAGGACGTTGGTATATTGCCTGGTATGAATAATGTCGTTGATTAGACATTTGAAATTCCTTTGCTGCAACTGGAATTATCTGTTCATTTTTTTTCCTTGAAGTCCTTTGTTTGTTTCTACACGTGGTCAGAAGATGACAAATTATACTTCAGAGTTTGATAGATACAACTACAGAAGAGGACACGTTTTACGTGGCTTCTGGGTCTCTCAGAGTCTTCTGTTCTTCAGAGTCTGATGATATTCAGAGTCTAATATCCTTTAGAGTCTGATGAAGATCTTCAGCTTCTGAATGACTTCCTTTCTTTTAATCCAAGATGTTGACTTCTTGTTGAGCTTTCTTCAGATCTTCTACCAAGTCTTCTGGCTTCTCTTGTGTTTATGATGCTCTTATACATGTTTAGACCTTGTTAAATCTTAATATATGGTTCTGCATACTTGAACATATATTATCATATTCAATTGTTCTTTAATACATTGTTATCATCAAAACTTCAAAGGAATTGTACAAATCCAATTTTGTTCCAACATTGTTATATTTTAAAAATAAAATTATTGTGGGAGAATTATGTAGAAAATGTTTTTGTTATATTTAAAAAAAATGTTGTGGGAGAATTTTGTAGAAAAAATAAAATATGTCCAAGTGATCTGAAAATATTTAAATAGCGAAATACATGTTTCTCGGTCGAAGGTTCACCTTCTTATTGAAATGAAGATTTTTAAATATCGAAGACACAATTCTCAGTTGAATGTTTAGCTTTTTATTAAATTGAAGATATTTGAATACAGAAAGACACGGTTCTCAATCCAAGATTCACATCTTTGTTGAATTAAAGATATTTGAATATCGAAAGATATACTTCTTTGTCGAAGGTTCACCTTCTCATCGAAATGAAAATATTTGAATACTGAAAGACAAGTTTCTCATTCTAAGTTTCACCTACTTATTAAATTGAAGATATTTTCTATGGGATATTGTTTCATTATTTTTGTTTTGAAGGAATTGTTTCATTATTTTATGTATTAATTGGACATAATTAATATTTATTTTTTTGGGTAATTATGTTTATACAACCCAACTGTGATAATTTTTGGAACAACTATATCTACTTTATACTCTCATTATATTTATACGTTGAGTTGATAAACGAGGTATTAATTTTTTGGGCTTTAAAAATTAATAATTAATTTGGAATTTATTTGAAAATTCTATTTTTTTGTGTAAAGTCATATTTAACGTCTTAAACATGCTCTTAAAAATTATAAAAGAATTCACAGTTAAGTAACTTTTTGGGATTTCTCGTATATTTTTTTTTTGAAAAAGGTAAAACAAAATATATTAACGAAAATTCAGTCTCTCAAGCACAAAGAGTGTCAGAGAAGAACTAAGATAGAAGAAATATTTGTTACATTAGGTTAACAATGAAAAAAAAGCAATATAGTCATAATGTTGGTACGCTTAAAATACAGAAGTTAAAATAAATTAAGTGTTAACTCTCGAACATAAAAAGAGATTAAGCCACCAGATGTGATAATGAAACAGAAAGAATCTCAATTTACAAGGTTGGATCATGTGTTTTATTTTTATCAAGTTATTTTTCATACTTCAAGTATGTTACAAAGTCGATTTAAATAATTAACCGTATGAATTGTTTTGGACACAATTAATAACCCCTTTTTCATTACATAATAAATAACGTTTCTATTATAAAAATGTGAAAACATGTCACTTCAGTTATTAATTTAAATGAAAATACCTGTCATAACCCTTTACTCCCGGTTGCAACAAACTAACTTACCAGTGAGAGATTTGCTCTCCTTTTGCTCTGTCATAAGTATTTTTGTGAACATAGTCAAGAGGTGTTGAACTACATTAATCTGTGTATTTTTTTTTTTTTTAACCTCTTTACTATGTGCTTAGGTGTGTCTCATCAAAGACCTTTAGACATGTGGGCAAATTCAATAGTGTGCCAGGTTTTCTCTAATACCGCAATGAAGTACTTATAACCACACTGGAGAATTGATGTAGATTTGATTATTATTTTTTATTTAACTATTAAAAGGAACGCCTTTTTATCAAATGGACCATTTGAGCCATTCTTTTGACATGAGTCAAAAAAGCAGACATTCCACCAGTTAATTATTTACGTTACTAAAAAGAAATACCTCTACCTAATTGTTTAGTAAAAGGATCTTTTTATCATAAAAAGTAGAGCCATAAAACAAGGCTTTTTAAGTCCCATGGAGACTTTGGTTATAAGTAAATAAGACTAATTGCTCCAAGAAAGATAGGAAAAAGTGATAAAGTAAAAGCACTTATGATCAAAGACTATGAGTCTTTGCCTTGTTAGAACTGCACTTAAAAGAATTTCCAATTATGACTTGCACTTCAGTAGACAACAGAAAAATAAAGTAAACGTAAGTAGGGTAGTGTTTTTCCCTAAAGATAAAGGATAATGACTTAACCAGCTTAAAAGAGAGTTCTTACAAGATCAAATGTGACATACTACTAATTTCACCACTTTTCCCGTACAACATAATGCTTTCATGGGAAAAATCACTTTTAGAAAATGTATATTAATTTCAACACTTTTCTTCGGTGCTCTTTTCTTGAATTGGAAAACGAATCAAAATTAAAGACCAACTAATTTATGCATATGTGTGTCCTATGAAAGTAATAATAATATTATGTTTAGTAAAAGTAATTTTTGTTTTGAACTGGATTAAAACTCATCCAAAAGAAACTTTAAACCCAAAGTCCATTGCTATATTGTGCATAACAACTCTTAAAGAGTATTCATCGCCGATGAAGATTAGACGGTGGGAATCACTCGATGACCTCAACGGAATTTCCCTCCAAAACTCCGCAAAGGATCCACTATACAAGGACATCCGCAATTAGGAGAAAGATATACATCATTATAACTACCTTTCAATTTCCCATTGACTTGAACACCTCAATATTTACGGGTACAACACCCCACGGAGAAGCTACTTCCGTTGTCATCCATAACGCTCAAGCAAAGCCAACCTTCGTTTGAGATCCATCTCGGATCAATTTTGATTAAAATTGTTTGTGTATTGATTTGTTTACAATTGAGTTTGAAGTATAATAATGTCTTTGAATGATTTACCAAGTTTGATGTAAACATTAATACACTATTTTTCAAACTCACCCAAATACTTTCATTTTGACTAAAATAATACGAGGCAAAATCAGTTAAACCACCACTGAAATCAAACACATACTAAGTGTGTGTTTGGATAAACATTTGATAGATGTGATTTTGAACATGCTTAATTTTGTATATTGATTTGATCAAGATTAAGTTTGAAATAAGGTGATTTACATTTGTATATTATCACTATTAAAACAAGTTTGATGTAAAAGTTAGTCTTGGAATCAAAATCAATTAGATTCAAAGTGATCAAAACTATTCTACTAGATTTTACTAAAATTCCATTTGACAGAGAACAAAATCAATCTCAACATATCTTGTGTGAATCCAAAAACACAGATAACTTCCAAATTCATTCTAATCCACATTGGACAATTGAATCATGAACTCACACATCTCAAACCAATAGATATTTGGCTACATACATTAACAACATCCTACACTTTCCTATTTACACTCTCATAAGTGAGTACTGTTGCTGTTCAAATAATCACTATCAGTTATCCTTTATTGTGTCAAAGTAAAAAATCATCATTTTCAGAGATTATAGCTCAATATAAATTTAAGTACACAATTGAAATAAAATCTTACAATAAATACCACAAATCAATGCTACCTTAAAAACAAAATATCTGCAAGAGAAACAAAGGCCAGCAATATGTACTAGTTTATTTGACTGAAAATATCAATGAAAAATTTAAAGCTAGAAAATTATTATATGCTTTCCTGGATTGTATGAGTATGAGAAATAGCTCCTGAGTTGGCTTCCAAAATCTGAGAGCCACCCAAAATACCGTCTTTTCCTTCTTCATTATGCTTCCTGGTAGCTAATGTAGCCCGAATAGGACTTTTCGAGACCGCATCTCTGACATCAGTTCTAATTGTTTTTCGAACCGGAATACACTTGTCTGTTTTATCTTCATCTGCGAAAACTGTATCTCTACTGTGCTTTCCTAGGGTTGGTGAGCCATTTCCTGAGCAGCAACTGTTACTTGTAGAGGAAGGCGGCGAGAGGCAAAGTGATGGTCCACTCCAATGTGATGGTGCTACAAGTTGTAAAGGTATATTTTGTGGCCGTATTCCTGGAATTGCCAACATGGGTGTCGGACACCATTGCATGGACGCCGAAGTCGGATGAACCGCTGGCATTGAAGCAACATTATTCCAACCTGGATTCATCGGTAGTACCCATGGAGAAACAGGATAGCACTGCAACCAATTTGATGCATTGTGTTCTGATACTTCATTTCCTTGATTGCCGGTATTTGTTACAGAAGATCCACACAAGGATGGTTCCTCTTTATGTTGCACACAACTATTTGAATTTGCATCAGCACTTTTCTGGTCTCTAAGATGAAGCATCGATTCCATTGATTCGCAAAGAGGGGTATCAGGACCAAATTTCAATACAGTCTCGTTATCCGTGGATGTGTGGTGGTGATCGGATGAGTTTATAGTTTCTAGCCTCGTGGTTGGAACTCCATTCGTGGTTACTATAATTTGCCGATATTGAGAGGCTAGGTGCTTATTCTTCCGCCTCCCAGCACCTATCGGAACATTCCTCATCGTTCCACCAGCAGTCCAATACCTTTGGCAGTTCTTGCAGAAATGTCGAGGTTGATTGACATTATAGTTGTTGAAATAACAAAACTTGGTGTCCCAACTGTTGCATCGCGGACACTGAACAATCTTGTCTGGTTTCTTTAAGAGTTTATCTTGATCTGTATTACCGATCTCCGTGTTATCTTCAGTGGGCTTGGAATTTACTATTGGCTCCTTTTCCTGTATAGACTCTTGTTTACTATCCATTGAATCAGAAGAATTGTCTTGTTGCTCAGTTTTTTCTGCACAAGGTATTTCCACTTCTGTTTTCCTTGTACTGCTGCAAGTATCCTAAAATTTAAACCACAAATTAGTGATAAACTAAGCAGAATACAAACTGATAACATAACCTAAGAATAGACAGAGAAATGAAAGCAAGGAAACACAATTACAGTATTAACAAACACAACAAATTCTCACATAACAGGACATAAGTATAACTTTTTGGCACCTCAAATTTTGCAAGCATAATATGCACCTATTTCACTAGTCCTGATCTTTTACTTCTATTGGATAACAATATCTGCCTCAACTTCTGCTTATCTCAGATAATTGGCAAAGTATTGAACTCAGTTCATATACTTGAATTGCAATACAGTAAGACTGAAAAAACATCAAAGAAATTATGTATATAATGCCAAGAGAAATCATCATAAAAAACACCTAGAAATTAGAGTGTACAAATGACTCTAACAAAGCGAAGAGGATCAAGACCAAGTCCTTTGGTTCACATCAATCCAAGAATTACAAAAATCAATTTGATGAAATCAGTCTAAATTAAGTTTTTTTATATTTAGATATAACATCCATCTTCCATCACTATTAAAACATAAAGAGAGATGCTACAATTCAAAAATGAAACAAATTCATCAATCATTGGTATAGCTAGCTTCTCCTAAATACCGTGTTTGTTTACATTATTTTGGTCTTAACCCTCTACTCTCTAGTTATCTAGAGTTTAGTTACGAAGTAAGTAAAGTCTGACCAAAGATTGTTATAGTCCGGATTCAAACTCGGGTTCTACCAAACAATTCGTCCTTAATTGAAACTCATTAAAATGAATCTTAATTATATCATAAACTCTCAAATAGTAACAACACTTCCACTAAGAAACAAAATTACCCTTCAAACTTCAGAAGATTTTGATGCTTAAAATGAACTCAAATAACCAACCAAAAATCTCGACAACCCCATAAGAAAACAAACAAAATAAAAACCCAAAATTTACGTCCAACCCATTTTTATATGCAACATAGAATGAAATAAAAAAAGTATGATTCATGAAGAAAAACATAAGCTGAAAGGCTGAAAAATTTGTTATGTTGTTATTATAGTTATATATGTACCATGGGTCCAGAATTGGCCGGAATTCGACATTCCGGCACCGGAATCTTCCAACCAAATAGCATAATACCATGATCCTTCTCAGTCTCAGACATGTTTCAATATTTTTGATGTTGTTTCACACTTTGAAGTTAAGCTAAGAACCTTCAAAAAAACATAAAAACAGAACAGAAACAGAGGAAGAATCAAACGTGTGAGTGTAAAAAACAAAGAAAGTGTGTTTGTTGTTTTTTTTTCTTTTGTGTAACTAAAATTTGTTACAAAACAAGACAACTTTTGAAAGGGTAGAAAGAAAGAGTTGAAAGTTGCACTATAAACCCTCTGAAAGAAAAAAGGTTCCCTGCAAAAAGCACAAAGAACATGAGGCATCAAAAACACTAGTAATTTTTATTTTTCTTTTTTCATTTACTTTTTATTAGGTAGATAAAAAAAGTATTCTTTAATTCTTTCCTTTCCTTTTGCAATCACAAAGTGTTTCTTTTCAAAAGATTTTTATTTTTATTTTTTTATTGAAAAGTGTTTTCTTTTCTCTTGATTGTGCCCAAACATGGGACCCTATCTATACATTGAATATAAATGCCTTCCATATCATTATGTAATTTATGTTAAAGAGCTAATCTAATTGAAATATAAAAAGTTTTAGTTTTTCTCTCTAAAATCTAATCTATTTTACTTATAACCAAAACTGCAACACATCTTCCTTTTTGCCTTGATGTAAATATGGAATTTTTTTCACCTAAAAATATAAAATAAGGAAGTTTAGAGTAAAAAAATGTTCTCAACTTCTTTTATAATTATTAAAACATTATTAGATTTTTTTATTTTATTTTTATTTATAATTTTTATTAAGAAATAGTAAACTTTTTGCACAGACTTAAAGGAAAAACCCATTTGTATATGATTCAAACAAATTATACCCTAAAACGATGTAATTTATCACAAAAGAAATAATATTCTAATATTTTCATTCTTATTCTTTTATTCTTATTCTTTTTAAGAATAATCTTTGTATACCGACATTGTGAATTTTTAATATATATTCAATTAAGTTTTATTTTTTTAGAAATATATTCAATTAAGTTAAATTGCAATAGCACTTTATCGTGTTAATTCTTAAAATATTTTTATAAATACATATTTGATAATATATTGTTGAATGTATATATGTGTAACAAAATTATAGTAATCATATGAACTGAATTATTTATATTTACAAAATAATTAAGTCAAATGTTTGCGTGGGAGGAAGACCTTCTTAGAAACTGTTGTTTTTTTTGTTACATAACATTGTTTTGCAGGATGATACTCACGACCGTTGGATATGGTTACTTGATCCAATCAAAGGTTTCTCAGTCAGTGATGTTTACCATTTGTTCACAGCATCAGATCACAACACTGAGAGGGTTACAACAACTACTATTTGGTTTAAACATGTTCCCTTAAAAGTTACTCTATTCGCGTGATGCCTTTTCGTAACCGTCTACCAACAAAGGATAACCTTCTTTTGCGGGGTATCATTCAAGAAGAAACAACCGTTTGCGTTGCCGGATGCGGGTTCAAGAATCAACGAATCATCTTCTCATCACTTGCAGTCATTTCGGTCAGCTATGGATGCAAATTCGAAGCTGGCTTGGTCTCTCTTCGACAAGCTCATCAGTTTCTGAAACTTATTTGGCTCGCTTGTGCTTGGACGATTTGGAAAGAAAGAAACAAACAACAAAGCCTTGTCATTACATCAGTTGCTCGATCAAGTTAAGTTGCTCTCTTTTACTTGGCTCAGGGCTAAAACGATCAATTTCGCCTACACCTACCATGAGTGGTGGCGACATCCTTTATTTTGTATGGGCATCTATTTGTAATTACTTTTGCTATTTTGTGGCAGCTTGCCTTTGGTTTCGGCTTTGTTGTCTTTGTACTAACTCTAGTTGATCTCCTCTAGCACACCTTGTGCGGGGGTGATTTTCGTTGTGTTAATATTTTTTTCATTTTGGCTTGTTCAAAAAAAAAAGTCAAATGTTAATAATAAGTAACATTTAATTAGAGGTTTATAGTTTGGATTCAACTTTAAAAATGTAACAATGTTAAATTTTTTGAGAAATTTTTTTGTTCTATTACGGTCTTACCGACTTAAATGATTAATCTTTGTAGTTACACGCATATGATATCTAGTTCACACAAAAAATATCATGCCCCAAATGAAATATGCACATTCTTTAAAAAAAGTGAAATATGAATGTTTATCATCATAAAAAAAATAAAGATGATCTTTGAACACACTCTAACTCACATTTTTTATCACAATTTTTGTTTTTTTTTCTTTCTGAAAGTTAACAAAATTTTTGTTGTTGTAGTCTCATTAATTTTATACTAAACTCACAAGATTTAGTGAGTTCCTAAAATAAATATAGTCTAGAATTGAGATATGTATGCATGTATTTGCATTTTCTGCTTTTGGTCACGCGCGTTTGTTGAAAAATAAATAAAATAGAATAATGGAATAGCATATTATTGGCATTGGAATGGAAAAAGTGACATATATGAAAAGAGGTGGAGATGAGAAAAGGAGAAAGTAAAAGTGCTAAGTTGGGGGGTGGAGACAGGTGGCAGATGAGTCAGCAAAGAGTGTAAATGATAGCCAAGAAATAAATTGGGTGTTAAAGATGTGGATGACATCACAGAGAAAAAGAGTCAAAAGTGATTCTTGATGCTTTTGCATTTGTTTGCAATTGCATTGCCGACTTAAACATGGCCCATGCTTCCATGCAACCCAACGCTAAGGAAGCTCCCTTTTTACGCCGCCTTCATCATCTTTGCCACATGCTCCTAAATAATATACTACCTCCATAACAAAATATAAGCAAAATTCAACAATTTCAGTTGTAACTAATTATAAGCGAAATTGACTTTTTTTGTCATATTTAAGGATAATATACCTGAAATACTCTTACTTTAATTTTTTAAATGCACACACGTTTAACAACAACGCCTTGAAAATATACTACTGTACACCACAATTAATGAGGGCAAAATAGGTTATTTAACTTAAATTAAATAATACAAACCACATTCCTTAAAAAATGTGAATTGGTCAAATTTGCTTATAAAAAGTTACGGAGATACATGCCAATACTATTGGAGTATACCACTTTTTCTTGGAATTTGTTTGGGAAAAATATTCATATTTTGTGCTTAAGATGTCTTAAAAATAAGATTAATTTAATTTTGGGTGAACAGAATTTACCGTATTATCTTGATCTATGTATCTTTGATATCACTTTTAGAGGAGATAAAATTAAAGAAAATCGATTTTAGAGTTATAGAGTTGATTTTGACATATTTGAATTATCTCGAGTAAAATTGTATTTGTCTTTAATTGATTCTAACTTGAAGTTAAGATTTGTAGTTTTTTTAAAGATCGAACAAAGAATTTGTAGTTTTTGTGTTCTACAATTGATTTTCAGCATTGAATTTACTTTTCAACTCACTATTATATTCATGTATCCGAACATAATTTACTTTACATTTAATTCAGTTATAGTAAATATCAATTTTATGAAATAGTTAATACAAAATCAATTTGTGTCACTGTACAACCGAAAATACATTTGGTTATAAATAACATTTGTATATTTGATTTAATACACATCTCAATCAGTCAACATATTTTATTAGCATTTTACCTTTGTTTTTATGCTTTTAATATTTACTTATGTTTTTTTAGCTTATTTACTTGACAACCTAGAGTTAAGAAACTCACAATTGTTGACGTAACTGTTTGAAAAAAAGCTGAGAGCCAATAGCCGAATCCTCGTCTAGCCTTTGGTGTATGCATCTGTATTCTGACAAGAGTGGTCTGACCCTCAACTCCCAAATCAAGTCATTAACATTATTGAACTGCTGATGAAGATGGCAAGAAAGTACTATGTACAATTCCCAGAAGATGCATATGCATCCTCATTTGATTTCAGGCAGCAGAAACATATGGGTGATTTTTTCTAAATTTTTTTTGGAGGGCACAATCAGGAAGCTGCTGCAAGAACTAGGGGTGGATAAAAAAACTAGAAAGTCAAACCGAACTGCTGAACTGAACCGAACCGAACCAAACCAAAAAAATTGAACCATTAGTAACAGTTATAGAACTGAACTGTAACAGTTTGGTTCGGTTTGAAACAGTTCGGTTCGGTTCAGAACAGTTTGGTTCAGTTTTACCTTCAAAAATTCGATTTTGCTTGGTTTTTTATATTTTTTTCAATGGTACCAATAATAACAGTTCGGTTCAGTTCTAAACAGTTCAGTTCGGTTTGAAACAGTTCGGTTCAGTTCAAAATCCAAACAGTTCGGTTCGGTTCAGTTATCTTCATATCCGAGTGAACAAATGAAAAACTGGAAGGACCATTTCATAATTTTCATGTATGTCCTCTAGATTTTCTATTATCTTTTTTCTTGTGGGTCTCTCTCCTTATCAAACACACGACTAAAAGAAGGGTATTGACTTTTATTTTATTTTTATGACATTTTTGTCAAATAATTTTAGAAGCCATACGAAATCTACACTAAACCAAATTCAATCCAAACCGTTCAATACATATAACAAACCACATTAGTCTCCAAAAACATACTTTGAAAAATTATATTTTTTAAAGAATATTTAGACAAATTATATTGACTTAATTTTTTTTATGACAGATGAATCCCTAAGCCATGTGACATTTACACTAGACCAGATTTAATCAAAACCATACGAAATCCACAATAAACCATAGCAGTCTCCTTCGGATACTTTAGCATGCAAAGCAACATTTTTGTTTGGACTACCAACAAAATCGAACATATAGAGTATACGTGGTGTAATCTAACCCAAAATATAAAAGATAGAATGCTATAAAACCTTGTATGCTTGCCTCTTAGCACCTTAAAAGTATTCTAGTAGATCTAAAAATCATTCATAATACATAAAATTAAGGTCCTTTAGACCTGCTCCAAAAACCATCTCCGGAATTTTTCTTGATGAGTTTTGTCACTTCAAGGATATTTGACACTGTATTCCAAAATACGTATATAATGATGATGACCCATAATAATGAGTATCAAATCAATATAAGTAGGTGTATACTTTAAAGGTTTTGTTAACGAATGCTCTTGAGACACACTTTAAACATTTTAAATTTAGAAAATATTTTTAAAAAAGTTAAATACTTCAATTTTCAATACATTGAATACACATTTTTTTTATAAAACTTACTATTTATGATCCTTAAAAAGTGTCTGGATAACCCTGATTAATATTTCCTATACTTAAATCATTCATCTTCGTATGATAAGCATAGAGATAAGAAAATAGTACATTCAAATTCGGAGGTAAAACTATAACAAAACCCTAAAAGTCACATCAAACTTGAGATGCAAAGTCACATCTCATAAATAGACACAAAATGCAGGAAGCATCTTAAGGCTCCACAATTACTCCCCTCAATCAAATTGACCTAAGACTAACCCACTCTAAGTAAAATACAAGCCATTCCCAACCTAAAGTCTTCCACTACATAAAAAAAAATACTTGAAAGTGAGACACATCACTGAGAACCTGCCACATATGGCACATGCACCTCTTTTTCCAACACATCAGTAACACAACTATAAAGTGTTGGAAATTTAGGTCTTAATAAAACAGAATTCATAAAACATGTTCAATCATTATAAATCAATAGCGGAAGCAATCAAAACATTGAACATGATTATGATCGGATCTACAACATGTTTGATTTACCAAGGATATTAAGAATTAGGGTATTAGGAATACCTGAAAGAAGATTCTCTATTTACCAAGAATAATTTTCAGATATTGTTATCATACCTTGCAACTTGATTTTCTATTTGAAATTAATTTTGATTCACAAAGATTTTGTATATAAAGTTTTTTTTTTGAGAAAAAGGCAAATATAAATTTGTTATATATATTTGGTTGTTATATATACTTGTAGAAGATTTGTTGCCTTTTAATAATGAATCTCAAAATATTATGGACAATTTTTATTTTGTATAGAAAATAAGGTTTTGATTCTTTAAATTTTGGAAAATATTGATTCTAGTTTTGTTTGTTTATTTATAAACATATAAAGTTTGTTTCCTTATTTAGGAAATAATTAAGTTTAGAGTTATTCATTATTTTATTTAAAGAATCATTACTATATGTGAATCAATTGTGGCATGAATATTTTTGGCATATAAAAATTCAATTTTTTTTATTTGATTTGAAATTGAATATTTGGTTTATAGCATGATTGTGATGTTTGAGATTATTGTTATTAAGTTTCTACAATAACATTATTTTTCTTTTCCTCCAATCATGCATTTTTGACATACTTCATGCTATTTATGTTTTCGCTTTTATGCGATGCCTGTAAATGTATTGTCATATACACACATTGGTGTGATTTTTGACTTGCATCTTCTTTCAAATTCTTGTGAACTTGTCTTTACACTTAAGGGTTGCTGAGTGGCCTTATGGTTACTTAGCGACATAATGGACTAATTCGGCCTACATTATGTTAGTAGTGCCTTGTAAATTTAAAAACCATTCCCATTTAAAAACATTAATTTATTGTGAAATGTCTAGTAATTGCAGTTGTTTTGGTTGAAGCAACATGTTGCCAAAGTAACCTCTGTTGCGTAGATTTAATTCAACTGAATTTACAAAAGACGTAGTATGCAATTATTCATGCGAGTTGTCGTCGGCCCCAAGGAAGGCACAACTTGGCCGGATAATTACATGCATGTGATAGTAAATGTGTGGTGATTATAAAGTAATTTTCCATGTAAATAATAGGATACCCTAAGGTGACTATTATTTGACAGGACTTATCACCCCATTTAATATATATTAAAATTATCTAGTAATTGCGGTTGAGTCGGTTGAAACAATAATGTTGCCCAAGTAACCTATGTTGCGTAGATTCGACTCAACTGAAATTACAAAAGATGTAGTGTGTAATTATTTATGCGAGTTGTCGTCGGCCCCAAGGAAGGCACAACTTGGCCGGATAGTTACATACATGTGGTGGTAAATATGTGGTGGTTATAAAGTATTTTTCCATGTGGATAATAGGATGTCCGAAGGTGACTATTATTTGACGGGACTTATCACCAATGTTTGATCATTGCGTTGAGAGTATCGCTTGCAGTTAATTTTTACAATTCGAAGATTGTGAATTAATGGTGCGCTTGATATCTTGTTAAGGTCTTTTATTTACAAATAAAGATGCACGTTTCTATAATATTTTATTGACATGTGTGATAATGTTGTGTGAGTGTAAACTTATTTATACATTTAAGAGTTTACATCAACACGAATATAATGGTAAACATATGACAATTATAAGAATTTATTCTTTGTCAAAGTAAATTGTCATTGTTTAATCATTGCTGTAAAATACCACTAGCAATTGATATTATTGTTTGAAGACTTAATATCAATGGTGCACTAGGTATTTTGGTGAGTGCCTTTGCTACTCTTGTTCTCTTTAAGCTAATATAGTTTATGTATCTGTCAATTTGAGTTAAATTTTTAACTCTTAAAAGTTTTAACTTTTAGGAATTAAAGAATAATATTAACATTGTTCTTGGATCTAGACCTTATATAAGGGTGGTGAAACTCACATTCTCTCACAAATTCAACATCTAATGTGAGAATTAAGTTTGACAAGTGAGTATACACCAAATCTCATAGGTCACATGTGATCATAAAGCTAAAATATCATGGATCTTATAGGTGTTATTTAAGTTGACAAAATTTTTGTCGTATTTTCTTTGCTTAAACTAAGGTGCTTTTAAAGCAATATAGAGAAAGACAAGCTCTCATTGGAGAATGATTATTTCATTAAGATTATTAGGCAAAGAAAATATTAGGAGCACATTATGTAAATATTTAATCTTGCTGAGATTCTGTAATTTCGACTATCATATGACTTGTTCGAAAATTCAGCATTTCGTATTCCCTTTGCACAATTAAATTTATAACTGTTCCAGTTAGAAATGATCAATTCATAAAGTGTGCAAATAAGGAAAAGTTGAAGCAAGAGAAAATAAAATAGTGTTCATTCTGAAAATACCTCAAACATAAGGGCAAATAAAGAAAAGTAGTCTTGACTGACTTATGTCCAATGATGTTGAAAGATATATCAATTTAGAATGGACAAAGTCGATAAAGATTGCTTTATTCATTTTTTGAACTATTTTTTAGATTGTCATTAATGGATGATTTTTGTATTTAAAAGACAATTCGGTGAATCATTACTTGGATTGATTTTTGTTTTAATTTCTCTTTGAATAAATCAATATATTTTGAGTTTTATTTTCAAATAATGATTCAATGTGTCTTTTAAGTTAAATTATTAAAGTCAATTCAGTTATGACTTGTGACATTCTATAATTGTTTAAGGGTTTGAAAACTATAAATTTTTTCGTCCCACAACTTAAGGAAATGTTTGAGACATAAATTGTTAAGTTTTCTTGAGGATATTGAGTTTGGGGGAGAGATATGGAAATAGAATAAAATTGAATGAGGAAGAATTGGTTCTAAACCAATTCATATTGTTACTATTAGTATAGTATATTTGGAACCTCATAAGGACATTATTGTTCTTCCTCTCAATCAAGTTATCAAATTAATTCATATAGATCAAACTCAACACCCTCAAGAACCAGGGCTTCTAGTATCATAAAAAATTGACTGAAAAGAGAAATTCTATTTATTTTATTTGGAAGACTCTATTAAGACAGTCATGATACTAGTTTGCTTGTTATAATTTTGGAGCTGCATAAGATGGATTTCAATATAGTGTTTCTTAATGGTGACATTAATGATATAATATGGTGCAACGGAATAAAGCTTTTGTGTCAATTGATACAAAGTAGATGGTTTGCAAAGTCGTGAAATCCACTTATAAGTTAAGAAATTTGTCTCTTTAGTGTTACCACAAATTCTCATAAAGTAATTGTCTCATTTGGTTTTGAGATAATGTTAAGTAGAGTTGTGGATTTAGTAAGCTCAGTGGGAGTAAATTTATATTCCTATTTTAATGTGTCAATTTTATTTTATTTAGTCAACTATGATATATGTTAGTAATGTGAAACCAAGGAAATCTCTAACAAAAGTTAGTGATGAAAGATCCTGGGGACACCTCTTTTGTATTAGGCATTTCAATACTTAGAGATTCTTCTCAAGGTATTATTCGGATATCACAAAAGAGTTATATCATTAAAGTTGAAAATAAATTGACATTAAAGTTAATAAATTTTTGGATGACCTCAATCATCGAGAGAGACTTTTCAGTCTCAAATATTGTCCATTAGGAAATTTATGAATTCAGAAATTTAAGTATTTTCCTACACTTTGCCTATAGGATTTTTATGTATGATTTTATTATACACATTTGGAAATAGCGTATATAATAAGATTGTTTGGCAGATATTTGAGCAATTCAAAGTTTGAATTGTTGAAAACACAACCATAAGGATTTTTTAAAGAGAACAAGAGAGCTTATGCTCACATCAGGGATCTGACAATTTGGAGATCATTTGTGTGTCAGACTCTGACTTTTGGATGTAAGTAGATAATACACATTCTAACTCAAGAATTATGACTGTAAGTATTTATGTCACTTGGTTGTATATTGTTAAAGGTATTGAGAGACCACTTAAGTTATATATAGTGACATAATTCAGTCATAAAGTTATTCAACAACAAATTTTATAGAGTTCATTACCTTATAGATTATTGTTGAATTGAATAGAACATATAAAGATGGACTTTAATGCTAGCCGACTCACTAATCAAAGACATGACATATAAGGTATTTCATATGATTGATGTCATTAAGGATGTCTTGGATTAGTGGGAGTCTCTTTTGTTTTATGTTTTATACTTTAGTTTTGGTATCGATACAGACTTTATATTATGATTTTCTGCAGAAATAAAGTTTATGAGGTTATTTTTGTTATAACCATTTCTATATCATTTTGTGCAAATATTGAATTTGCAAACTTCAGTTTGATCTCACTAAAGTTTTCAGTTGGACCAGTTGGAAATAGACATGATTTAGAGATCACATCACATGAAATTTCCATGTCACTCATCCATATCGATCTATGTCATCAATTACATTGATATGGTGGTCGTCGGGGTTCCGTCACATTATACGTCAGTGACGACAGCCGCGGTGGTCCCATTATTAATGTATGAGGTGGACCAGATTGTAAAGTTGAAATCTAAAGATGAATAGCATTCAGACGCGCGCCTAAAGAATTATGGTATAATTATTAAGATATGTAGCCCAATTAGGAGATTGTTGGAATATTTTATTATTTAATTATATTCCGATATCATTATGTGGGCAAATATCGTAATAATAATTATATTAGCTATTTATCAATTTAGAGCCGTAATTGATTAGTGATCAATTTAAGTAATAAGGCTAATTAGATTTCTATTTAGATAATTAATTAATTAATTGATATGGACTCAATATGGGTGGATGTCCGGATGACCCATTAACGGAATAATGGGAAACCCTAATGGTCATCCAATATAAAAGAGGCTATGGTCCCCAATACACCGTACACAGCAAACTCTCTCTTCTCCCCATCTGAAGAGAACTTGAGGCATAAAGGTACCGGTTGAGGAAGAACCAAATCAGCCGCTGCTAACCCTTTGTTATGTTTTCATGTCAGATCACCTCCTCTCTGTTTCTGACCGCTGTTGTTGGGAGGTTGCCATGAAATCTTCTTTCAGGTATTCCTAATACCCTAATTCTTAATATGCTTGGTAAATCAAACATGTTGTAGATCCGATCATAATCATGTTCAATGTTTTGATTGCTTCCGCTATTGATTTATAATGATTGAACATGTTTTATGAATTCTGTTTTATTAAGACCTAAATTTCCAACATAAAGACCAAGTTGCAGGGCTCTAAGACATGTTCTTCTTCCCAATTAGCAAAGTATCTCCTCCCATTTTGTCGGAAAAGTGTGGTATTCGATCTTTAAGTTGATTGGAAGTTGGAACGAGAGCGATTTTACTTGGAAATGTTATTTCTCTCTTTGATTACTTTACTAGCTCGTCCTCTAGTAAAAAGCATCTGAAGGGGCTAACTTTTATTTGGCACGTTACAATGTGGAAGATTTGAGAGGTCAGAAATGGGGTTGTTTTCTCTTCGAAGATAAGGGAGGTGGAAGAGATTGTAGAGGGTATAAAATCAACTTCTTGGAGATGGTTTCTAGCTAAAAAAAGGGGGTATTGAATTTATTACGAGTGCTTCTCAAACCTACTTCTTTATCATAATTCTTGATTGGGTGTTGCATGAGACACCCAAACATCAAGCCAACAAGCTATTGCAACATCATTCTCCATTCGTTTGGACGCATATCTCCTGAAGCAAACTGAGTTGAGGTCCAAAGGAGGCATTCACTACACAAATATCCTTCCACTTAATTGACATGGATGATGGTAGTATTGATTCCTTTGAAGTGGGTTAATTAACAAGGTCATATTTTATGCATATGAAATCTTTTCATAGCCACGACTTGTTCACTACGAGCCACCCTCACTTTATGCTAATATGATAATGTTAAACAACATTAAATCCCTCATGCCCAAGCCTTCATCCTTTTTAGACTTACACATTGTAGACCAACTCACCCATGATACCTTTCTTCCGCCATGCACTCCACTTCATAGGTACCTCATTTTCATTTTAACAACCTCACCCTCAAACTTTAACAAGAACTCTCATATATATGAGAGAAGAAAAATATTGGAATAGCAGCATTCATCGTCGAATTAATATGAGGACAATATTTCCTCCAAAACTATATGGTGCATAAGTACATTATGCATTGTACTATTATGTGTGTGTTTGGTTTCGCGGAGGAGAGAATTGATTTTGACAAACTTGATTTTGATTAAAAGTGAGTTTAATGTGAATTAATTTACGTTTGGTTACATTAGCCTAAAAGTTAGAATCATATAAAGCCATTTTGTTTGGATAGTTTTTTTATTTATTGTTTGAATCAAAATTGATTTTGAATGCATAATTACCGAAATGGGTATTAATATCTACTTAAATTGGATGTCATTTCTATTTCTATAATTATTTAAATTTAATTTAAAATAAAACGCATATTGTATATTAAGAGCTTTTTTTTATTAAAATAGATAGTTTAACTTGAGTTAGATATATTATATTAATTTTTTTTTACACATATATACTTCTTTAAAAAAATAAAAGATTTTTTTTTTGGTAAAATGGAAAATTATCAAATAAGAATTTGTCATTTAATCAGCTTGAATAAGAAAGGAAATTGATGGGCTTTAAGAGCCCAATTCCGACTTCTTCTCTAACCTCTTGAAAGAAAAAGAGTGTTGTAAGTTTGCAGGGTAGAGAAGAAGAAAATTTGAGGAATGGAAAAATCATCACTATGACCAACTTATTGAAATGGAGGGCACGGGAAATTGAAAAAGAAACCATGGGTAATTAGAGAAAAATGTAGAGACGTCATGGATAATTGGGGAAAATATATACTGAATCCAGAATGAAATATAATAGAAAATGGTAGTTAAAAACATAGTTTTAAAAACCGGACCGGTGATCGACTCGGTAAGGGTACTAAGTCATTGAGTTATTGGTCGAACCATTGAGTCATCGGTCGAACCGCATGACTGAACCGGATTGAATCGAATGACTCGGTTATATAACCCGGTCTTTATAACAATGATTCTTTGTGTTGAATTAGACTGAGTGATTTTGATCTCTCAAAAATTATAATTTTTTTTATACTAAATAAAAACACATTTTTATAAGGAAAAAACTTAGGAACAATTCCTTATGTGCTTTTCGTATGATTCTTAACTAAATTCACCATGATTTCCTTAAATCCATAATTTTCTTAAAGTTTGTTATATCCAAAAAATTTATATTTTTGGTTAAGAACCATACAAATAGCACATAAAGAATTGTACCTAACTTTTTATCCTTTTTATAATTCAAAAAGAAACATCTTCATAGATGCCCCTTGAATTCACCTGCATATGTTTTTTTGAGATATAATACTTATTCAAATAAATATTAAAAAACAGTTGTATAAATAATAGTAATCAAGTTAAATATTTATGATTTTTTTTTTGACAAGTAAAATGTTTATGAAATTATTTTATACTCTATAATTATTTTTTGATACAAGTATAGTTCTTTTTAATGACAAATTATATTTGAGGTCACAATTTAATGATTTATATATGTCATGACACCATTGATATTGTATCCTCTGTAAAATAAACTTTGATATTGGATCCCTTTTCCAAGATGTTTTTATTATATATAATTTATTAAAAGCAATTAATTCACAAAAGATGTTCAGTGGTGCAGTGGTGAAGTGATTCCTTTGCAGGTCATCTGTCACGTGTTCAACACCCACTTTTAACCACATACATTGACCTTTCAACTACCACTTTTGTTCTGGTTAAAAAAAATTACTGCTGCAAAAACTCTTATGTCTGGCTATGAAGTAAACATATGATCGGTGATAGATGTGTGAAAAGATTTCCTTCTAACTTTGGCTGGGTTTTGATGATAACAAACTCACATCACAAAAGAAGAAAAACTATGGAGGCACAAGATGAATATTAAGAATGAAGATTAATGTCTAGGCTTCTTGGTTATACATTTTGTAAGTATGGCAAATTATTTTTTGATTTATCATTCTTAACTTATGGAACAACTTAGAATGCTCAGAAAATAATTACAAACTTTTTTCTAAGTCTCCATATGAAGCAATGTATAAAGCTCTCATGAAAATAAATCACACACTAATTTTTATTTAAATGTGATTTTACATAAAAACATTTTTTTTTTGCATGAAAAGCCATAATTTATTTTAGAAATTGCATAATTGGTTTTGACATCAAAAAATATATTTGGCATGATTTGTTCTTAGACTTGATTATATATATTGTAAAATCAGTTTTGTATTCATTAAACTTTTCTATCCGTTGGCAATTAAACTTGTACCGTTGGAGTGAATCAAGTTTTTATATCATTGCAATTGAATGACTTTGATTCATAAAAGGATTACATATTGCCTAATTGGTCTGTGTATTCAATGGCTAATTTTTTTTCTATGTCCAACGGCTACTTGATTTTATATTGCCACGGCTAGTTATTTTCTTAACTGCAATTTCAAACTCATTTTTATGAATAGGTGCCTTTTCAAATATGTGTCTATTCATTGGTAACTATTTTTCGAAAAATACTTCATAAACATCTTTTTAGCCTCTATAGATTCAATTGAGAATCAAAGCAATAAACAAGACAACAACTTTCAAACTCTCAATTGTGAATTTCAATATCACTTGCATTCAAACTTTCTTTTAATTGTTTGGAAAACTTTGTCCACACTTTAACATTTATTTAAAAGTTTTTCTTGTTTAAGAGTGATATTGATAAAAAATATGCAGCCATACATTTGTTATTCTTCAATTACATTGTAAAGTTTTCTTGCCATTGTTGGTGAGAATTGTTGTAAAGATAGTGGAGTGTTATCTGGTGTATGTTAGAAAGATTGTTAGGGGGTCTTGGGGTGAGATTGCTTGTAACAAAGATTCTAACATAGTGAATTCATTCACGGGGTGTGGAGGGAGTGGATGTACCATTAGGGGAACCACTATAATTTCTCTTGTGTTTTTCTCTTCCCTATACTCTTTATTTTTCCGCATTTCCATTCAAACTTTCATAATAACTTTTCGGAAAAATTATCAAGAACACTAAACTCACAAAAATTATCCGAAAAAGTCAAAAACCTAATTCACCCCCCCCCCCCCCCCCCCCTAGGTTTCAATCTAAAACTTACAAGATGCACACCACATGGATTCATGTTTGCTTTTATCCAAATATCAAAGGGATCGCGTTTGGAAAGAAACTCGTGTAATTTGGGGCATCGAAACACATAACAAAAGAGAGACTAAATCATTAAGTATCACTATCAAATCACGTGAGATATGATGAAACTTAATGATCCAATAATTAACTAAAGTTACTTCCTCCGCCCTTCATATAGGACATGTAACAAAAAGTACGAATATTAAAAAAAGTTATTAGAACAATAAATATGTTTGAAAAGTGTGTAGCATTATAAATTACTCTTTATGTATAATTACATTCATTTTTTATTTTTCATACTCCCTGTTGATCAGACAAAAGTAAGTATTTTTATATCGTCTCCACATGGACTAGTGCGATATCGTAAGCCATTCAACAACTGATATCATTTTAAGTCAGGGTTTATAACTTGTTTGTTATAAACTATTAATAAAAACGACAAGTAATAGGACGTAAAAGCGTTGGAATTAGAGTTCGTCAATCTAGCCTCGAATATATTCTAATGATCATGCATATGGATTCTAGCTTTTTAACGAAATATCACGTATCACTCAACAAAGTCATTCGTGTCCAAATGACGTCGTGAGATCGATCGTATCGTTTAATCGACGATTTCCCAATCTATTAAACGATCCGAAAGCATTATGTTCCGACACTTTATGTGATTATCAAAACTCAATTCCATGTCTAGAATTTTGATAGAAGATTATTCTAAACCTAGATTCAAAAGTATTTGTCAATAACAATTAAATCAAGCATAAGAATGAATAGCAAGAATAACTTCAATATCACATAAGTTACTAGAATCATATATTTGCAAGATCAAAAGATTACATCTAAGCTATATTAAGTACCTCCAATCCCAACAAGGGAAGGTTAGTTGGTCATTGTCATGACAACAATACAAAAGTGGAAAGAAAGATGAAGATCCAAAGCTAAGTCTTGATTTCCCAAAGAATCTTAGTTAATCCACACTCCCTTCACTCTTGCTCCATGAAGATCACCTCTTTTAGCCCTATTTATGTCTCAAAATATAACCTAATAATACTACTACTCTGTATTACAACTGTACTGCAACTCTGTTTTGCTACTCTGTACTCTGTTTTCTGGTTTTTTCCAACTCCCTTTTTCTGTTCTGCTTCAGAACCTTTTATAAGCATTCTGATATTTCAGACTTCGCTATGCGAAGTCATACTTTGCTTTGTGAAGTCACCTTTTTTCTCAACTGGGTTTCTGCCACCTCAGCCTTGAACAGTCAGACCGCCTTACTTCGCTCTGCGGCTCTCTACTTTGCTCTGTGAAGCTCAGAAGCACATCCTGAGTCAGAAGCTCAGACACTGTTCATCAGACGCTGATCTTTAGAGTCTGATCTTCAGACTCTGATCTGATTTTCTTCAATTTTTGACCTTTAAGTCCAAGGGAAAAGCATGTACCTACAAAAATAGTTGGGATTAGGTCTAAAAAGCATGAAATGATATTTATGCTTTATTTTGGAGCTTTTACCTAGATAACTTGCAAAACTAGTAAGAAAAGTGCCTAAAATAAATATGCTTTAAAACTAGTTTCTGGCTTTATCACTCCCACTGGTTACTATTATAAGCAAAAAAATATTTTTTAGATTCACTGAAAAATTAATGTATATGGTCTAATAATGTAGACCAGATACATTAGTTATTCAGTGAATCTAAAAAGTGGTTTTTTGTTTATAATAGTGATCGAAGGATGTATTCTAAAATAAATTGATAGTATTTATAAGAGATATATTTGGAAAAAGGATACATCTTAAAATTGGTAGAAGGTCTTAAAGTTAAGAGCAAACAATTTTTTGTAAATAATCCTATAAATAGGGACTGAGAAAATATGTACGACTCAAAACTATTTTACCCGTGCACCATGGAATTAGTCCCAATTTTTTTAGTAAACAAATACAGACTCAATTTAATTAATTATTATATTTTTTGAAAGGTTAATTGTTGTTGTTGTTGTTGGTTGTTGTTGTTGTTGTTGTAGCGTGTGTTTGGTTGTGCAGTGGAAGTAATTGTTTTTGAAAGAATTGATTATGAAGAATTGATTTTGGTTAAAAGTGTATTGTGTTTAGATCAATTCTACTTGATAGCTAACAAACATGTCAGAATTAATTCTACACTTCTAGAATCAATTATGGTCCCTCTAGAAGTTGAACCAAACATGCACATAGTTGAGTTAGCGGAAGGAACATATATCTCCTTTAATGTGATGGTTCACATATCGAGAGAGCAAGATGTCTAAATTAATTTTTTTTTTGGTTAACCATCTGGTTCTCAGAGAAAGTGGACTATGGTATTTGAAGTTCTGTCGTGAGATAAACATGGTCTGACCAAGAATTATTCCATCTGGTTTGAATTGCTTGATTCAAATTAAGTTTTTTTTTTTATAGATGATTCAAATTAATTTTTTGCCCTCACTTAATTAAAACTATATATATATATATATATATAGTTCAATTAAAAAATGTCAAAATTATTGGACCGAATGTCATGACCTTAATTTGAACCAATAATCCTTCACTTGTGTGTAAGTTTTTATGTGGTTATTGTAACACCCTAACCCTTAACCGCCGATTATTAACTTTAATAAAACAAAACGTTAAGGACATAGGAAGTTACAACATAATGAAAACGCATTTTCATAAACATCAACAGATCAAAACATGTTTGATTCACAACAGCAGCGGAAAAATAACAAAATAACAAAACAGGAGACGATACCCCTTCTAACAGGATACCCCTTCTAACAGGACAACAGGATACCCCTACTAACTCAACAGCAGGATACCCCTTCTAACTCAACAGCAGGATACCCCTTCTAGCTGATACCCCTTCTAGGTCATACCCCTTCTATATCAATGTTCACAAAAACGATTGCATCATTTTGTTCCCGTTTTCAAAACACATTACAACATACCACATGTTCATACCAGAGACCAATCTAAAACAAAGATGAGTGAAAAAGACGTAAAAACATAAATCTGAAAATGCTGTCACAGCACAAATCCACTAAAACCTCCTCTGAGTATTTTCATCATAACTCAAAAACTAAAAGTCATTTTCACGTCAAACCAAAGCCACTGGAAAGCTAACAAAATTATCTAAATCTTTCATGTTTACATCCAAAGCCAATTCTGTACTGATCGGTACCAGTTTTTGTTTCAAAATCGGAAAAGTTAAGCAGAAAATTATGCAGAAAGTTGTGCAGAAAATCAGACCAACAACATTAGAAAAATTAACATCCAAATCATCAACAGAGACCATTGTCAAAGTTATACATACACGTTCAGATACCCAAAGTGGTGTTACAACTATCAGAGCCCTAAACTCTAACTAGGATACAACACCTAGTACCAAAAAGTAAGGATAGCTAAGCTATGCCCTCAACACTACGCAAGCTTCTAAACAGCAAAAGCTACTCCTCGACGATATGCTCGTCTTCCTGAAAATCTGGATCCCCAAAGATCCAGCACATAACACAAAACAGAGAGTGTTAGTATCACAACCAATAACATGTATAAATAACACATTATTATACATAACTAAAACACAACACATAATCAACAAAACACAAAACTCATCAACCACACACGAAACTCGTCATCCACACACGATACTCATCATCCACACACGATACTCATCAACCACACACTATACTCATCAACCACACACGATACTCATCAACCACACACGATACTCATCAACCACACACGATACTCATCAACCACACACGATACTCATCAACCACACACGATACTCATCAACCACGCACGATACTCATCAACCACACACGATACTCATCAACCACACACGATACTCATCAACCACACACGATACTCATCAACCACACACGATACTCATCAACCACACACGATACTCATCAACCACAAACGATACTCATCAACCACACACGATACTCATCATCCTCAATAACAATTATCACTTAACAAGCTCTCTTGGATTTCATTCGGATAAACTTATATCCTTACCAAGCTCTCCTTGATAACCACGCTCTCATGGATTTCATTCGGATAAACTTATATCCTTACCAAACTCTCTTGGTAACCACGCTCTCATGGATTTCATTCGGATAAACTTATATCCTTACCAAACTCTCTTGGTAACCACGCTCTCATGGATTTCATTCGGATAAACTTATATCCTTACCAAACTCTCTTGGTAACCACGCTCTCATGGATTTCATTCGGATAAACTTATATCCTTACCAAACTCTCTTGGTAACCACGCTCTCATGGATTTCATTCGGATAAACTTATATCCTTACCAAACTCTCTTGGTAACCACGCTCTCATGGATTTCATTCGGATAAACTTATATCCTTACCAAACTCTCTTGGTAACCACGCTCTCATGGATTTCATTCGGATAAACTTATATCCTTACCAAACTCTCTTGGTAACCACGCTCTCATGGATTTCATTCTTTCATCGACTGCACCTCGGTCGTGCATATGACCAATAATAATTGGATTTCATCATTTCATCTACTAAATCAAACTCACAACATCATCAACAACATCATACTAAACTAAAACTCACAACATCATCAACAACACCATATTAAACCAAAACTCACAACATCATCAACAACATCATACTAAACCAAAACTCACAACATCATCAACAACATCATACTAAACCAAAACTCACAACATCATCAACAACATCATTAATTATCAGCTCTCTGATAATTATCACAACAACAACAAACACAAACACTTAATTATCAGCTCTCTGATAAGATCATACGACACCACATGTATATACTCAACCATGTTCAACAATCTCAAATAAACCAAGCAATCACACCACAATCTCAAACACATAAGGGTTTCAAAGGAACACCCACACACTTCAATAACTTGTCCATTTCAACATATTCATCACTTCTCACACCTTTAATATTACTACGTTCAAATCCACTTTCAAAACCTTAGACACACTCTATTAGTTCTTAACAGCCATTTCAAACATTATATAACTCATACTCACACAACATAATGACCTTAACAAAAATCACCATTGTTAGGGTTTTACCCAAGCTTTTCTAGAACAACAACAACATTTTCGAACACCCAAACATAGATAGCGTCATATAACTTCAATTGAACGTACCATCAACATCACTAAGCATCAAATGAACATAATATAATCATTAACAGCAATTCTATCAAAACCTAGACAAAGTGAAAGGAAGTTTGGGATGGAGAAATAGACATTCTCCCCTTCTCTATCACTTGTGAATAAGTAATACTACCTCTCTTACCTAGCAATCGGTGAACCAACGAAAGTCCCAAGCTTTCTCTCTTGCTCTCCCTCGTGAGCTCTTGTCCTAGCTTTCGCAAGCTTTTCTCCTTTTCCTTTCTCCTTCTCTTTCGCCTTTCTCCTTCTCTTTCTCGTGCCCTAGCTCCTCTTGCTTCTCACGTTTCAGCTTCTCCCTTCTCTTTCACGTTTTCAGCTTTCCAAAAGATAAGAATAGTGATGACAAAGTCTTTGTGGTTATCTCTTATAACCCAATCCAATTAAATCATGGCCATCCATTCTTACTAACTCTCTCATGATCAATCTTAGCCATCCAATCCAATCCAAGCTCACTAAATTTCCTCCACTTGATCATTACCACTTATTCATGACCAAGCCCATTACTATTCATCTACTTGGCCCAATTCGCTCAAAACCTTAAAAACTCGATTACGAACTTACGCTCGCGCTAAATAATTATTTATCGATTACGAGATAATATTTTTAAAAGCCAAACAATAAAATAAAATATATAAAAATATAATATACGAAAATAGGGTCGTTACAACTCTACCCCCCTAAAAAGAATTTTCGCCCTCGAAAATATCCGAAAACAACTCTGGATAGGAGTCTCGCATCCTGCTCTCGATTCAAACCAACACAAAGGTGTTCTACATCTTCTCCCATACAACGCTTCAAAAGGTGCCATACCAATGCTCGAATGAAAACTGTTGTTATACGTAAACTCAATCAATGGTAAGCAAGCTTCCCAACTCACTCCTTGTTCCAAAATGCACGATCTTAATAAATCCTCCAATGATTGAATCGTCCTCTTTGACTGACCATCCGTCTGCGGGTGATAAGCAGAACTCATCCGCAACTTAGTCCCCAACACCTCTTGCAAACTCTCCCAAAACCTTGAAGTAAAACGGGGATCTCTATCTGATACGATACTCGACGGAATTCCATGTAATCTCACGATTTGTTCGACATAAATCTCAGCCAACTTCGGTACTAGCATACCGGTCTTGATAGCTATGAAATGAGCAGACTTTGTTAACCTGTCGACAACTACCCAAATCATATTGTTACCTTTCGACGTCTTCGGCAAACCGCTTACAAAATCCATCGCAATACTATCCCATTTCCACTCTGGAATAAACATAGGTTGCAATAGCCCTGACGGCTTCTGATGCTCCACCTTGGACTTCTGACAAGTCAAACACGCGAAAACAAACTCGGCGATCTCTTTCTTCATCCCTTGCCACCAAAACATTTTCCTCAGATCTTGATACATCTTAGTAACACCAGGATGAATACTTAAGTTGCTTCTGTGACCTTCCTCCAAGATCATCCGCTTCAACTCAGGCACATCAGGTACACATAACCTTCCTTGACACCTCATCACGCCTTTCTCATCGATCTCAACGTTTACCCTTTTTCCCTTGCTCGATGAGCGTCTTAAGCTTCGTCAATCTCACATCAGACTTTTGCTTTTCCACAACCTCTTCAAGAAAATCATTCGTCAACCTCAACATTCCTAGTTTCACGCTTCTGGTTGTCCTTTCACAAACCAAACTGAGGTCTCTAAACTCTTCAATCAATCTCAGTTCCTTCGCCATCAGAGACGACATATGCAAGGACTTCCTACTCAACGCATCGGCTACCACATTAGCCTTACCCGGGTGATAACTCAACTCGAAATCATAATCCTTAAGAAACTCTAACCATCTTCTTTGCCTCATATTGAGCTCCTTCTGATCAAACAAGTATTTCAGACTCTTGTGATCGCTGAAAACCTCGAACTTTGACCCATACAAGTAGTGCCTCCAAATCTTGAGAACAAACACGACAGCAGCTAGCTCCAAATCATGCGTAGGATAGTTCCTCTCATGAATCTTCAGCTGTCTTGATGCATAAGCAACGACTTGTCCCTTCTGCATCAGCACACCACCTAGACCCATCTTCGACGCATCACAATAAACCACGAACAGTTCCTTCAGATTTGGCAGAATTAGCACAGGTGCAGATGTCAACCTCCTCTTCAGCTCTTGGAAACTCTGCTCACACTTGTCATCCCAAATGAAAGCTTGACCCTTCCTAGTCAACTGTGTCAACGGCAACGCCAACTTTGAAAATCCTTCGATGAACCTCCGATAGTAACCGGCCAAACCAAGAAAACTTCGGATCTCAGTAACAGACTCCGGCGTTCCCCAATCTTGCACGGCCTCTACCTTAGCAGGATCCACTGCTATACCACCACTTGAAATGACGTGACCCAAAAAGCTAACTTCATGCAACCAAAATTCACACTTAGAAAATTTTGCATAAAGCTTCTTCTCGCGCAACACCTCCAACACAATCCTCAAATGCTCGGCATGTTCCTCTTCCGTCTTCGAGTATACCAAAATATCGTCTATGAAGACCACCACGAATCGATCCAAAAAGGAATGAAATATACGATTCATATATTCCATAAACACTCCAGGTGCATTAGTAACTCCAAAAGGCATAACAGCGTACTCGTAGTGACCATACCTTGTCCTGAAAGCAGTCTTCGGTATATCCTCCGCCTTAACTCTTATCTGGTGATATCCCGATCTCAAATCAATCTTGCTGAACACACAGGCTCCCACTAACTGATCCATCAAATCATCTATCCTCGGAAGTGGATACTTGTTCTTGATAGTTGCTTTATTCAACTGACGATAGTCGATGCACAGACGCATACTACCATCTTTCTTCTTTACCAACAGAACCGGCGCACCCCACGGCGATACACTCGGTCTTACAAACTTTTCCTCTAACAATTCCTCCAATTGTTCCTTCAACTTTTCTAGTTCAGCAGCTGACATACGATACGGCGCCATCAAAATTGGACTAGTACCAGGTACTGCGTCAATGGCGAATTCAACCTTTCTCTATCGGGTGGTAAATCCAAAATGTCATCTGGAAATACATCTGCAAAATCACGCACCACCGGCAACGCATCAACCTCATTCTTCTCTTCCACTCTCAACGATGCAAACATAGCAAACACGTCCTCTTGAGCCTTCACTGATCTTACCACTTCTCGACAACACATGAGCTTCGAACACAACTCTGGCTCCAGTCTTGGAAACATAACCGTCTTCTTACCGCAGTTGATATGAACCCGATTAAATTCTAACCAGTTCATACCAAAGATAACGTCTATTCCGCTCAACGGAATGCAGACTAAATCCATACCAAAGTGTCGACCATACATAGTGACTGGACAGTCAACACAGACTAGAGTAGTCGATACCGAACCACTTGCAGGCGTTTCTATAACCATGCGTCCCATCATATTTTCTACTCTAAGACCCAACCTCTTCACGCAATCCACAGAAATAAACGAATGGGTAGCACCCGTATCAATAATAGCAGACAAAGGAGTATTATTGATAAAGCATGTACCTCTGATCAAGTTGTCAGCCTCTGCATCACCACCATCCAAAGCGAACACTTTTCCCCCAGCCGCTCTAGGCTTCTTACACACGTTGCTCTTGTGACTCGCTTCTTCGCAGTTGAAGCACACAATACCCTTCTTGCACTGATCAGCTTTGTGGTTAGGATCACCACACTTGAAACATTTTCCATCATTCTTCGGACACTCAAAGAAACGATGTCCCAGCTGTCCACACTTAAAACAATTCTTACCACCTCCAGTTTTACCACCACTGCTTCCACCTCCATCCGGCTTCTTTCCCCGGTTATCATAAGGCTTTCCTCTTCCGAAGGCTCTCCTCCTCTTCTCATTCACAGCCTTGTAGTAGTTAGTCTTGGCTTCCTGTGCTGCTCTATCAGCCGTCCTACTCACAGCCTTCTGAACCATGGCATTCGCCATCAATTCCATCGCATCGGCAAATGCTTTCTGCGCCATAACCTGAACCAGCACCACGCTCCACGAGTGAGGATACACTTCGTTTCCTCAAAACAGTATAAACAGTGTTTTCCTAACACATATTACACAAAGGGTAATCTACACCTAATTGATCCGATGGATCGACCTGCTCTGATACCACCTATTGTAACACCCTAACCCTTAACCGCCGATTATTAACTTTAATAAAACAAAACGTTAAGGACATAGGAAGTTACAACATAATGAAAACGCATTTTCATAAACATCAACAGATCAAAACATGTTTGATTCACAACAGCAGCGGAAAAATAACAAAATAACAAAACAGGAGACGATACCCCTTCTAACAGGATACCCCTTCTAACAGGACAACAGGATACCCCTACTAACTCAACAGCAGGATACCCCTTCTAACTCAACAGCAGGATACCCCTTCTAGCTGATACCCCTTCTAGGTCATACCCCTTCTATATCAATGTTCACAAAAACGATTGCATCATTTTGTTCCCGTTTTCAAAACACATTACAACATACCACATGTTCATACCAGAGACCAATCTAAAACAAAGATGAGTGAAAAAGACGTAAAAACATAAATCTGAAAATGCTGTCACAGCACAAATCCACTAAAACCTCCTCTGAGTATTTTCATCATAACTCAAAAACTAAAAGTCATTTTCACGTCAAACCAAAGCCACTGGAAAGCTAACAAAATTATCTAAATCTTTCATGTTTACATCCAAAGCCAATTCTGTACTGATCGGTACCAGTTTTTGTTTCAAAATCGGAAAAGTTAAGCAGAAAATTATGCAGAAAGTTGTGCAGAAAATCAGACCAACAACATTAGAAAAATTAACATCCAAATCATCAACAGAGACCATTGTCAAAGTTATACATACACGTTCAGATACCCAAAGTGGTGTTACAACTATCAGAGCCCTAAACTCTAACTAGGATACAACACCTAGTACCAAAAAGTAAGGATAGCTAAGCTATGCCCTCAACACTACGCAAGCTTCTAAACAGCAAAAGCTACTCCTCGACGATATGCTCGTCTTCCTGAAAATCTGGATCCCCAAAGATCCAGCACATAACACAAAACAGAGAGTGTTAGTATCACAACCAATAACATGTATAAATAACACATTATTATACATAACTAAAACACAACACATAATCAACAAAACACAAAACTCATCAACCACACACGAAACTCGTCATCCACACACGATACTCATCATCCACACACGATACTCATCAACCACACACTATACTCATCAACCACACACGATACTCATCAACCACGCACGATACTCATCAACCACGCACGATACTCATCAACCACAAACGATACTCATCAACCACACACTATACTCATCAACCACACACGATACTCATCAACCACGCACGATACTCATCAACCACACACGATACTCATCAACCACACACGATACTCATCAACCACGCACGATACTCATCAACCACACACGATACTCATCAACCACACACGATACTCATCAACCACACACGATACTCATCAACCACAAACGATACTCATCAACCACACACGATACTCATCATCCTCAATAACAATTATCACTTAACAAGCTCTCTTGGATTTCATTCGGATAAACTTATATCCTTACCAAGCTCTCCTTGATAACCACGCTCTCATGGATTTCATTCGGATAAACTTATATCCTTACCAAACTCTCTTGGTAGCCACGCTCTCATGGATTTCATTCGGATAAACTTATATCCTTACCAAACTCTCTTGGTAACCACGCTCTCATGGATTTCATTCGGATAAACTTATATCCTTACCAAACTCTCTTGGTAACCATGCTCTCATGGATTTCATTCGGATAAACTTATATCCTTACCAAACTCTCTTGGTAACCACGCTCTCATGGATTTCATTCGGATAAACTTATATCCTTACCAAACTCTCTTGGTAACCACGCTCTCATGGATTTCATTCGGATAAACTTATATCCTTACCAAACTCTCTTGGTAACCACGCTCTCATGGATTTCATTCGGATAAACTTATATCCTTACCAAACTCTCTTGGTAACCACGCTCTCATGGATTTCATTCGGATAAACTTATATCCTTACCAAACTCTCTTGGTAACCACGCTCTCATGGATTTCATTCGGATAAACTTATATCCTTACCAAACTCTCTTGGTAACCACGCTCTCATGGATTTCATTCTTTCATCGACTGCACCTCGGTCGTGCATATGACCAATAATAATTGGATTTCATCATTTCATCTACTAAATCAAACTCACAACATCATCAACAACATCATACTAAACTAAAACTCACAACATCATCAACAACACCATATTAAACCAAAACTCACAACATCATCAACAACATCATACTAAACCAAAACTCACAACATCATCAACAACATCATACTAAACCAAAACTCACAACATCATCAACAACATCATTAATTATCAGCTCTCTGATAATTATCACAACAACAACAAACACAAACACTTAATTATCAGCTCTCTGATAAGATCATACGACACCACATGTATATACTCAACCATGTTCAACAATCTCAAATAAACCAAGCAATCACACCACAATCTCAAACACATAAGGGTTTCAAAGGAACACCCACACACTTCAATAACTTGTCCATTTCAACATATTCATCACTTCTCACACCTTTAATATTACTACGTTCAAATCCACTTTCAAAACCTTAGACACACTCTATTAGTTCTTAACAGCCATTTCAAACATTATATAACTCATACTCACACAACATAATGACCTTAACAAAAATCACCATTGTTAGGGTTTTACCCAAGCTTTTCTAGAACAACAACAACATTTTCGAACACCCAAACATAGATAGCGTCATATAACTTCAATTAAACGTACCATCAACATCACTAAGCATCAAATGAACATAATATAATCATTAACAGCAATTCTATCAAAACATAGACAAAGTGAAAGGAAGTTTGGGATGGAGAAATAGACATTCTCCCCTTCTCTATCACTTGTGAATAAGTAATACTACCTCTCTTACCTAGCAATCGGTGAACCAACGAAAGTCCCAAGCTTTCTCTCTTGCTCTCCCTCGTGAGCTCTTGTCCTAGCTTTCGCAAGCTTTTCTCCTTTTCCTTTCTCCTTCTCTTTCGCCTTTCTCCTTCTCTTTCTCGTGCCCTAGCTCCTCTTGCTTCTCACGTTTCAGCTTCTCCCTTCTCTTTCACGTTTTCAGCTTTCCAAAAGATAAGAATAGTGATGACAAAGTCTTTGTGGTTATCTCTTATAACCCAATCCAATTAAATCATGGCCATCCATTCTTACTAACTCTCTCATGATCAATCTTAGCCATCCAATCCAATCCAAGCTCACTAAATTTCCTCCACTTGATCATTACCACTTATTCATGACCAAGCCCATTACTATTCATCTACTTGGCCCAATTCGCTCAAAACCTTAAAAACTCGATTACGAACTTACGCTCGCGCTAAATAATTATTTATCGATTACGAGATAATATTTTTAAAAGCCAAACAATAAAATAAAATATATAAAAATATAATATACGAAAATAGGGTCGTTACAGTTATTATTTTTTTGTCTATATTAAAAAATTTAATAGTATTACATCGATAAGAAGAAGTACTAGATTCACTTTAAAATAAGTTAACACTCTTTATAGAATTTAATTTATATACATTGTCAGTGTAAAAAAGTTTTACATATGCAATCAACGATGTGATACTACATCAATTAATAAGTATGATAAATCATGTATTTTAATTCATTAATTGATGTGACATCACATCATTGGTTCTATGTGTACAAATATTTACATCCATCGGTCTATATAGATCAACCTCTTATTTATATTACCCAAAATAAAATATTATAGTTAATTTTTTTTATCAACTCACCCTAAGTTGACATACTTATATATTATTTATAATTTGTTATATGAAAATATAATTGATTTTTGAGTAAATTATACTCCCGCTTCCTCTTATGCAAAACTTATTAGTGAAAATTACAATATCCTTTTGTGAGAGACAATTGAATTACATTATATCTCATATTATGTTAAAATCTACACCCCTCCCTTTTTAATGTTTTTAACTTATTTTGTTATAATTGAACTCCTAATAAGAATAAAGTTTTATCTATCTTTTATTCACAATTTTGTTAACAACATATTATAATCTATGAAGCAAAATAACATAAAGTATAAATATTAAATTTCATCAAAAATAAAAATAAATTGGTTAAAATTGATAAAATAAACTAATTAAAATTAAATTTCATATTATAAATTTATAAAATTAATAGTAAAAATACTTAAAGTTAATTATCATGAACAATTAAAGTTATAAAGAAATGAAAATTGATTTTTTAAACGGTGACTTGAAGTTTTTTTCACAGAAAATGGTGACATAATGTTATTTCTATTATAAAATATTTATTTATATTAAAATGAGTTAAAGTATAATACGTATTTAATTGTCAAATGATAAGAGTGTAATTCAAGCATCTTATAAAAAAAAAAATAAGAGGAAACAAAAGTGTAATTTAAATTTCTTTTAAAAGAATGAATATAATTTTCTCTAGATTATTTTTTTATTTAAAATCATGCCGTTGAAATATTGCTAAATACAGGCCATACCTTTATTTATGATCCAAAAGTACATTTGTGGATGATTAACCGTGAATACATCAATAAGTTAGGTCAGTGGCCAGATAATAACAAATGAAAAATAAATGAACAAGTTGACTTTTATTGGTTGGTGTTGTACATTCATATGTCTATTAAAGTCTCTTTAGTCCTTATTATTGTGCCACATATATTATTTAAACACTATAAAAGGTTCTTGTTTGTTCCTCTTGTCTCATATCCAGCAAGTAATTCAAGATGCAAAGAAATTTCTTGTGCCTGCTTGTGCTACTGCTTTTCTTTTTGAGTTTCTCATATGTTCTCTCTTCTTCTGCTTCCACTGCAACCAGTAAGCATTTCATAGAATATATAAAGGATTAATGTTCAAAATTTAAGTTCTATTTCAATTTCTTTGTAGAATATTCGATGAATATTTGAATTTATGTCCTAGGAACCAAAAATTTGAAAGGTGAAGATACATCAGTTCTGCCTTCTCTAGCTATGGTCAGTGCTATTCATCTCTCTCCATATAAATATACTATAATATAGCCTATAAAAAATATTAATGTTGTGATCTCAAAATTTGACATGGGATTATGTTAAAATTATGTAACCTAATCAATGTTTATTGGGTTTTCTTCTTTTGATTGTGCTCTTTTTTATATTGTGTATAATTGGCAGGTGGATGGTAATAATGGTGAGGAACTGATGGTAGTTGATAAGGAAGAAGCATTGGTTGAAAGGAGGATGGATTTGGAAACTCAAGACTATGGAGGGACCGGAGCAAATACAGATCATGAGCCAAAACCCCCTAGAAGGATTTAATCCCTAATTAAAAATTCCATTAAATTTATGTTTCCTTGTCTTTTTCATGTACTCCCTCCCTCCGTCCCTTTTTATAGGAGTAATTTACAAAAATCACGTGTATTAAGAAAAGTTGTTAGAGTAATAAAGTTGTCTCAAATGTATGTGACTATTACTAAATTACCCTTAATTAAATATATATTTAATGTTAACTTTTCATATACCAAGACAAATTGATGGTATTAATAAGGAGTATATTTGGAAAAAGAGTAATTAATGCATCTATGAATTTGTATATGATCTTATACTTAGTGACAAAACTTTTTTGTAAACTGCTCTTATAAATAGGGAGGGAGGGAGTATAAGATAATATATATGCATGCATGTAGTTCCCTTTCATTATTAATTTAATTATAATCTGTATGCTCTGTCACGCCTTTGTCTGCTGCTTTTCTATTCAAAGTCACAAATTGTATGTAACTTGAGTTGTTATTTTAAATAAACAACGTTGGCATTCTATATACCAACGTTATTTTTTTATGAAATTTAGATTCTCATTAAGATTGGCTAGTTTTTTATTAAAATTATATGTATAGATGTTTGTGACGTTTAAACTTTTATCTTTTTCAATGACATCAACAATATATCATTATTATGGAAAAAATTGTTTAAGAATATAATTGAAATAATGAAAAATCTAGCTCAAAATCTTTCATTCCCCTTGTACATTATTGTTATAGATAATATTGTTCTTGATTCATATTTTAATGAGATTTAACTATTTTTTAAATTAACAATTTAAGTAATATTATAAAAAAGGATAAAATAGTAAATAGAATACTTTAAATGAAGGATAAAATTGGAAAGTAAAAAAGTTAGCCAAAATTTATGTATTTTCTATGTACATAAAATGTCATACTAACAACTTACTTAAAGGACATTGTTTGAAAAATCTAAAAAATGAAATTTTGTCTTAAAAATTTAAGTCAAACACTTGTTAAAGTAAAAGTACACACGCAAAAAGTTTATTAAACAATAGCCAACATGCAAAAATAATAATGCAACAATATAAATTAAAAATTTAAATGATATGTCATCTCACTTCATACCAGGTTTTTACTAACATCCAATAAAAAAAATCAAAGTAAAATGGACTTCCAAATTATTTTTTTAGGACTCACTTTTGTAACTACATTTTAAAATTAATAACATGGCTTAGTAAATAAAGACTTTTCACTTATGTCATGTTACCTCAATTTTTCCTCTTATAGGTTTTCAATAGATTCTCTCCATTAAAAGCAATCATATTTAAGACATTGTTACATCATTAAGTATGTACACATCTTTCAATCAAAATTCGAATTTTAGTTTGTCACTTTACAAGAGTCTAACCCATTTCATTGAATCCAACTTCCATTAGTGATCATTTGACTAATAATTTACACCGAGAATATATGTCCACACAAAAGTAAAACAATCTCCAAACGTGTATCTAGCTATATCTAGGTACCCAACATTCAGATAAATTCTAGCGATAGTCGAAACAATCTCTTGCGTCATCTCTCACATCTGATCTTGTCTCTGCTTCATTTCCTACAATAGTGTATTTAATAAACCAAAAGATTATAAGCTTGAAGTCTAGCAGTATTTTATGCAGCATAAATCATACTATGAAGACAAAATAAAACTAGGCATATATAAGGCATAACTATGGGATCTAAGCATTCTAGTTGGCCTGTACATTAAAGAATGTTGTCCCATTTGAAACTAGTATAAATGAAAATGAGTATTAATTTGAGCAGAATATGAATTCAGTTCATTTGCCAAACATATTACTGCCTTACAGGGAAAGACACAAGAATATGAATAAGTTCAATACATTTGCCAATCATGATAGAAAGTGGGAATAACAGACTACTTTGTCTAATACAAAGCAACATCTAGATAGAAAGTTTTCAAGGGCCTAACAAAAAGATCATGTTCAAAAAAGTTACTTGTAATGAAAGAAGAAAAAAAATTTGTATCTATTTGCCGTCTATCAAAAAGATCATGTTCAAAATCTGAAAATAGTTTTGCCAAAACAATGTAACAGTCATTTTCAGCTCTAAAAGAAGAAGCGTATTTTGACAAACCGCTAACAGATAAAACATTTCACTTGTTAGTCACCTCTTCATCATCGATATAGAGAAACTTTCTGATTCATCTTGAGCTTCTACACTGGTGTCATCATCTCTATGTGAGTCATCATTATCATCATCTTTAGAGGATTCACTCTCAAAATCATCCCTTAAAATCATTTTTGAGAAAATTAAGAACCAATAGCTGTAAATTGAGGAAATCTACATCCTCTTATTAACCATACAGATACAAAATAGAGAAAGAGAGAATAACAAAGAAACTAACAAAGACGGCTAGGGTTTCATATAATACCAATAGCATAACATTACAAGAGGTTATAAGAGGATATATAATAAAACCTAATGGACCTAACTTACTAATATAAAGGCCTAATAGCTTAAGTTCAATACTTTATTATCTAACACATACCCTCAAACTCATGATGTATCAACAAGAAGCATTGTGAGTTTATCAAACAAAATACGAAAAATTGACTAAATAATATAAAGTTCTAACACTACCCCTCAAGCTGAAGCTTACTAAACTTTAAGCTTGTTACAAATTAACCCAGAAAAATAAAACAAATTAGTTGTTGGCAGAATCAATGGAGAGCAGCAACCAAAGTGAGTTATTATGATAGAGAGAGCAGTAAGAAACATCACCATCAACCAGTCAAAGACAGAACCATCTAAACAGAAGAACCAAGTCAAACCAAACCAAACAAAAGAATCGGTAGAGAGAAGCAACCAAACAGAAGAATAAATAGGGAGAAGGCAATGCAATCGATCAGAAGAATCCATCGGGGGAGAAGTGCAATCAATCAGAAGAATCAAAAGGGGGAGAAGTGCAATGCTGAAATTCCTGGCAACCTGACTGACAGACGCTGTGCACAATGTTGGCACAATTGTCCGAGCACTTGTCCTACTCAGAACTAAAATTAAAGTAACGTAGCGTAACAAAGCATGAAATAAAAGGAACACAGCAGAAAGATAAAGTACACAGTGAGTTTGTTAACCCAGTTCGGAGCAACTCTCCTACTCTGAGGGATACCAATCCAGGAATGAAACCACTATTATAGTTCTAGTGAAAAGACCAACGTAAACACACTACTTGACTTTGCAGCAAGACCCTACCAGTGTCAACTCTATCTAGGAACTCCTAGATATGAGACCCCGTCTCAATTCCTACCAACAGCACAGACAGTATTGTTATCAACCACACAAAAACACAACCAAGAGAAACACACTCTAATAACACATACTCACTCCGTACTTAAAAGCTTAGGAGCATCTTACAATTACAACTCAAACAAACTCAGTCCTTAGCTTGAATCAGGGAGATACAAGCAAGGCTCACAATTAACAAAAGAAACCCTAAAAACCTTAAACACACGCTTTGCTATAACACACGGTTTTCAGTTGCCCTATTAGGGTTTGTCTTCACAAATATATAATACTGAGATAGCACGGGTTTGGGCTTCAAAACAGAGCGTGGACTTTGTCCGGTCCAGCTGGAAAATTCTTCTAGAAACAATAAAAAGCTACCAAAAATATAACGATATCTTTTGGAAAAATACCAAGGCAAGACCGCCTTTTACACATCATCAGATACACGCGCCTTGATCAGCAAGCTGGAGGAAAATAAAACTTCAAGCAAATCTTTGGAAGATTGCGTACAAACATAAAGCGCTAGCTGGCGCGAGAAACACAGGTCACATAAAGCTGTTCCATATGCTACAGCATCTGTCCCAGCATCTAGCTAGTAGATGTTTTTGCAAAATGTAGCCAATCTACAAAAACCCAACAAATGCAATCAATCAGAAGAATCAATAGGGGGAGAAGTACAATCAATCAGAAGAATCAAAAGGGGAGAAATGCAATGCAATCAATCAGAAGAATCAATAGGGGGAGAAGTCCAATCAATCAGAAGAATCAAAAAGGGGGAGAAGTGCAATGCAATCAATAAAAAGAATCAATAAGGAGAGAAGTGCAATGCAATCAATCAGAAGAATCAATAGGGGGAGAAGTGCAATGCAATCAATCAAACATATTTATACACTCAACAGACCTGAGCGATGTGAGACTAACAACAAACTACAAACAACTCCAAAATCAACTTCAACACCCACCCCCACGCCTAACGTGGGCTTGGGTCCAATTTCCACATTGCAATCTTTAACCCGACTCTGATACCATGTTAACAATACATATACAAAATAGAGAAAGAGAGAATGACAAAGAGACTAACAAAGACGACTATGGTTTCATATAATACCAATAGTATAACATTATAAAAGGTTATAAGAGAATATATAATAAAACTTAATGAACTCTAATTTACTAATATAAAGGCCTAATATCTTAAACCCAATACTTTAATTATCTAAGAGAAATAAGAGCACGCGGCAATACTTTCTACCACAGAGGCAAGCAATTCTTTTTTCTGTCTCTCGCATGCACTATTTGATGCCTTCAGCACCTAACCAAAGGAAGTGGAGAAAAAGATATTTGAAAATTGTCTTAGTTTAAGGCCATCATATGTTGTATGGAATGAGAAAATGGACTTGTCAAGCTTTAGTTTTTCTGTTTTGTTGATCAGACTTTTCTGATTATACCAATTTAACTATAAAGTTAGGGCAAATATTTTACTTCTTTCTATACAAACCAAGGTTTTAAATAACGGTCGTAGTCGCGTATAGGATTTCACGATTTCGTCTGTTACGGATGTTGTTTTACGGATTGTGGTTGTCGCGGTGTGAATTAATCACAACATTGCACAACTCTTAAATAATGATAGTAACGTAAATAACTTAAACTAGAAATAGATTTGAAGTTCTAAACTAGAAAGGGAGATAACATTATGTAATTTATGATCAAACATGTAAAAAATATGATTTTCATCTATCTCAATTGAAAAAATATCCGGATTATGTGTATATTGTCATGAACAACATTTTTTGCGGTCGTAACGGTGTTTCGTCGCGGCTGTAACGCTTTTCGTCGTGATTTTTGTTCACTATGTAAAAACGGTAACGTCGACTACCTATACCTTTTTGTCGCGGCATTTTTCTACAGACAGTTTTTTAAAACCTTGCAAACGACAGGTCCTAATGACTATTCACATTCTTTATTTGTTACACTAGTTTAAAAGAGACATAGTAGCATGGATACATGTAAAATGAAATGCAAAATAAGCTACTAACATCTAGACAAGAAAGAAACTACTAACATGCTTGAAGCATGTATCGCATATTCCAAGAGCACAATAGGACACTTTGCTTTCTTTGTGCTCACACAGTAGATTGTTTGAAGTAGATCCTTTGAATTCACTGTTTTTTTCATGTTCTTTTGCCATTGTATTCAACTCTTCAACCTGTAACCATAATAGATTAATAAAAAAATTCACTTCAGTTTGAAATCCAAGATTTTGAGTTCTACCAAAGACATACTCTAAACTTAAGAGACCAAAATTGTATAGAGCTTTGGTAATCCAAATATAAAAACACACCACATGACAAGATCTGGACATAACACTGAATGAAGAACCAAATCCATCAAGTGTGTAACTAGACTACCGTGAAGGTCAATGCTATATATCTTACTGCTAACATGATCATTATTTCTCTTTAAAAACCAAAAGCTTGAAAGGAAACATAATCTAAATCATAATAAATCACAATAAAAATCATAATAATAAATTTATGGAAAGAAAAACCTAAGATCTCAAAAAATAGCAGGCAAGCATAGTGTCATATATAATCCTGCAATCACATTTTACTTACTCATATAATAGAGTGCCTAAATTTTAAATTACATGGCCAAAAGTGTTATAAGTCCCCCATAGCACTGAGTAGGAGCCACCGCAAAATCCCACATTACGAAGTAAATGTTGGATCGAGATCAAACTGTGCAGATTTCAAAGTTGGAATTTTAGTTTAAAAAAAGTAAAAAAAAAATCTACTAAAAATCTTCATTGATCCAATGATCACCGAAATGATGATTGTGTGAATGAGGGATTTTGACTGGACTGTGAAACAAAAGAAAAAGAAGGGAAAGAAAGGATACCACAGAACCACCAAACTCTGAGAAAGGAGATTGAGAAATCAGAAAGCGAGATGAAACCCCAATGACTAATTTTTTTTCGCATCAAAATCCCTAATGATTATTGAACGTTCTAGTGTAGTACTATTTTTTTTATTTTAATTATGATGAACTCCCAAAAATACCCTCAAAATGCCATAGTGTATAAACTTTAATGACGAGTACTTTCGGAGTTTCACCTCAGAATAAAAATTTACTGCCATTTCACGACGGAAATGGGCTAAAACATTTTGTATCCTGTACTCCAAGATACACAGAAAGTTCCCCTAATTTATTTTACGGAATCCTAATTCCAAGTCCCGAAATCATCTTCAATCATAACCCTATAAATAAATCATATTTCTTCGGTCCTTCTACCCACTTATTTTACTTCATTCATTCTTTTCCAAGATACTACTATATTTTGTGTTTCTTAATTCAAAGGGTAGTCTTGAAGATGGAAGGTTCTAGAGTGCTTGAAGGAGAGTCAGTAAGGAATTCGTTTGCTTATCAATTTTTGGTGGGTGATTCGATCATTTGTTAAGGAGGGGTCGGGTATCCTAACTCTTTAGTGTTAACCAATTTTGTGGCGAATTTGTTTTCATGGTTCATACAACCCAAATGTAAAATAATGTTCAATAAATCACTTAAGTGTATGTTAGGTTCTATTTTTCGAGAAATCAAAATTGACTATAAATAGGTAAAATTGATTTTGACATGTCTAATAGAATTTATTGTCTCAATAATTGAATCTAAATTAAAATTATAAATTTGTAATTATAGTTTATTGTTCAACTCACTTCTACATTTGGTAAAAAAAAAATTAAACTCTTTTACATGAATGTATCTAAAGATAAACAACTTTACCTTTCAACTCACTTTTAGTCATAATCAACTCATCCATAATCAATCTTTATCATTGCAAAATGAAACATACTCATTCACTTAATTCATTGTACTTATTTTTTCCTTTTAATTTTATTATGATTTTATCCATTTGTTTTTGAAAATCTTTATTGTCCCGATCCCTAAATGCAAGAACCCAACATCATCAAAATACTATCGGCCATTAGTCTTTGTAATTTGATCCTAATTCATGAAGATTGTAACCAAAACCCTTTGCTAACCGCCTCAAGTTTAGTGTCCCTGAGATTATTGATGAGGAACAAAGCGCTTAAAAACTAATGCCTAACATTCAAATAAATTAATGTAACTTAGATTAAATTAAAATTCTAGGGTGCCGTAGATAATTTATATAAAAAATGTTATATAAAACGAATAGAATACAAAAAATAATGTAACGATGCAAATAGATTTAGGGTGTATTGCATCATGAAGATGATTATAGATAGATTAGTTAGAACTGGATTGCTTGGACAGTAAGTTGCCCTGCTAAGTACTCCCTCCATTTTTTTTTTCTTTTGATGTTTTAGAACTTGAACTATATTCCAAAATATTTGATGTTTTAGTATATTAAATATTTTTTTCCCAAGTTTATCCTTGTTGAAAAACTAATCATAAAATTGTTAAAGGAGTTGTGACCTTTAACTTATCACATGTGAATTAATTATAAATAAGGACATTTTAGTCCAAAACATACAAATATTTATATGTTTTAATTACTCCTTAAGACTTGTGTCAAGAGTTAAAACATCAAAAGATAAAAAATGGAGGGAGTAGTTAGTAACAATAATCCTATGTGATTACTTGCAGAATAAGTTACAATAGAGCTTCATTTGTATTATAATATGGGAGGTTGGTTTACGAAATAGGCTCGTGGAGTTGATAGGTAAAGTCAAATATGCACCAAGATAGCGTCGAACAACATATCCTTGTAGAGATCAAGCGCAAAACGCCTGTAGGCTGGCTGTTTCCTTATTTATGTTATAATGATGACAATATAAATATTAGTGCTTTGAAAAACTTTTTTGATTCAAAAAGAAAAATGTAACTTCATCAAATATGCGCCAAGATAGCGTCAAACTACATAACCATGTGGAGATCAAAAGCAAAACGCCCATAGCTTGTTTCATTATTTATGCTATAAGGACGACAATTAGACCAATTAAATTAACCAAATTAATTGTTGAGTAGTATAACGCTAATCTAGTATAACTTAAGCAAAACTTTGTCGGCCTCTAACAAACTAGACAATAGAGACGATGATCAAAAGTATACCTTCTATGTCGAATTCATGAAGAGGTAAAAAAATACGTTGAAAATGATGGGTGATGGAAAATTAGTTGGGTCAGACAACATAACTATTGAAGTGGAGAAAAGTCATAGAGATAAAGGTATTGGGTGGCTCACCATACTTTTCAACATTTATGAGGTCTCAAAACAAACATCGGACCATTGAAGGAGAAACACTTTAATTCCGATCAATAAGAACAAGGGGGATTTACAAAATTGCGCAAATTATATAAAAATTAATTAAACTTATGAGTCATACTATAAAGTTATGGGGAAGATCGATTGAAAGGAGACTACAAAAAAATGACTTGAGTTACTCGCAACCAATTCAGTTTTATGCCTGAAAGGTCGACCATGAAAGCGACGGATTTACTAGGACGTATGATGGAGTGCTACCAGATGGATAAAAAAGACTTGCACTTAATTTTCATTGATTTGAAAAAGACATACGATAGAATGCCTAGAAAGATTTTGTGGAAAGCTCAATAAAAATGGGTGAGAATTGCTTCTATTTCAGGTATCAATGATATGTATGAGGGAGCTTCGACTAGTGCGAGGACTTATGGTGGAGACACTAACAATTTTCTCGTAACTATAAGATTGCACCAACGGTCAATCCTAAACCCTTATCTTTTTACTTTAGTTTTGATGTACTTGCAAGAGTTATAGCTGAGTTGTATGCTTTTTGCTGATGATATAGTCCTGTTTGGACAGTCGATGAAGGAATTAAATGGAAGTTGGAGACATGCCTTAGAAGTTGGATCAAAATATAATTTATGATATATCATTATTGCGTAATTTGAACCATGTAACAACCCTACTTAATAAGATAAGACTTGATTGTTATTGTTGTTGCAAAATGCGATTATTCCTTTGAAAAATAATTATTTTTTAGCATAAAGCAATATAGTAAAGGCTCTAAGAGCATCTCCAACTCAGAGACTTTCACAGGTCCATTAAAAATAAAATATGAAGATGAAATTTTTTTTCATTGAAGAGTGATGAGTTTAAAATTGCTTAAAAAATGATCTAGAGCTTGTCCAAGAGATTATCTCCGGTGACCTTCACCATTAAAATAACATTTAAGACTCAATCTCAACTGAAAAAGTGAAAAAAAAAAAAAAAAAAAAAACAAACAAACAAAGAACCATCACAAAAAGTGGATGTTCAGATATGCAGAATCAACAACTAACAAACTATAAAAGTATGTAAAACCAACATATCTAACTAGGACTAATGCAAAAAAATAAAAATCAAACCAATAAAAAGACCAACAAATCCATATCCAACAGAAACTCTGTCTCGTTTGGTCTCGTCTCTAGCGTCGTCTCGTCGCGTAGATCTGAGCTCGTCTCTCCTTCATTTCCTACAACAGTGTTTTTAACAAACCAAAAAATTATATGTTGAAGTCTATAGCAGTACTTTAATCATTATTAATTAGGTGTTCTGCTACTACATTACTTAACTTGGGACATTTTCTTTCTTGTTTCATTATTCTTTTTTGGCTTTCTATGATTTTTCATTTCAACATGAAAAAACATGGACATAGAGATTGAGCTTTCGAAAATATGGACATTTAGTTTCTGAATTTAGTATCGCCACTAACAGATGATGAAACAAAACAAGAGAACACAACGTGGTAGTTTCATTTCGTACAATTTCCAGGGGAGGCACAAGGCAGCTGAGAGGCAACACCAAAAAGCACTGGAGGATCGATGATGTTCAGACATGGTAGAGAAAACGACGGAGGAATACGAAAAAGGAAGAAATCTCTGATATCATGTATGGGTTTTCAGTCTTTTAATATGATCATGGTATAAGATGATTGATAATAATTTGATACAAAAGACTAGTGTTAGGATAATTAGTTAGTTTGTTATGTGGGTGTTCAGATGGTTAGTTTTTTATGTGATGAGAGCTACAGTTCTAAAAATGGATTTGTGACGATCTCAATAAAAATTGATTCAAAAAGTACCTTTCTGAATTTTGCCAAAGCTGCAACAACAGATTCATAACGCTTTCTTGCATCATGTACATTCTCCATACATTTATTCACAATGGCGTCATAAAATTCCTTCTTAGCTGCTGCAACTGCTTCCTCGGCTGCTTACTCCTGCAAGAAATATAAAGTTGAGTGATATGTGACTTCGTTCGAACTAGATAATGAAGAAGACAATTTGAATTTCTGACCATGATATTTCATCTTTTTAGGTTTATGTTAATTAGGATTTACTCTACCTTTTCGGTTATCTCTAATAATCTAGCCCGCCAATATCTTCACCAAATCCCTACGGGAACCTCAAATTGATTGATTATATATGATACATGCCGAATACATATAGATATGATATATATGTATATGCTGGCAGCCGGAGAGAAAGTGTTGATTATAGTCATAATGATGATCGTTTCTCTCTATTTATTATCATTGATATAGTTTCCTATTTTTTTTTCTTTCTTGAGAGATTCTCTCTTGTATATAAATTTGTACAACCTCATTTTGACACCAGATTTACAAAGCCTAATCCACAATTCTAACAGGCACACAACACTTGGCTCTACATAAACCACTTTGAATATTAGATGGTTTGTATAGACTAAAATTTTAAGTCTGACTGATGACTTATTGACAACTCTTTACGTGCTAAACAAAACATTGCCCTACCAAACTACAAAATATTGAAAAAAATAGCTGACTTGTAATGAAAGAAAAAAAAAATTAGAATCTATTTGCTCATCTATCAAAAGATAAAACATTATACTTGTTAGTCACCTCTTCATCATTGCAATTGATATCAGAGAAAATTCCCAATTCATCGTTGTAGAATGTTTCACATAGTCCAAGATCATCGAAATAGGGCAATTCTCTATCTTTGTGCTCACACAGTAGACCTTGTGAAGTAAATGATTTGAATTCACTGTTTGGCAATGCAGCCGGATCTTTTTCAAGCTCTTTTGCCATTGTATTCAAATACTAATCATTGAAAAAACCCTAATACTGATATTAACTTCTATTAACAATGATAATAAATGAAAATCAAAACCATAAGAATAGTAATAATAAATTTATGGAAAGAATAACAGCCAAGCATACTGTCATATATAATCCTGCAAATCATATATTAGTTATCTCTAAATTTTAAATTACATGGCCAAAAGTGTCACTAGTCATAATGAAAAATCAGAAGATCAGAGAAATAGGAAAAAAAAAAAAAAACGATACCTACCACCGGAACAAAGGAACTATGGAGAAGACAGGAGATTTGAAAATCAGAAAGCGAGCGATAACGATATGAGAGAGAGTGAGAGTGCAGTAACAAAGCATGAGTAATGTTTTGTCGTCGTAATTTTCATTAAATTCCAAAAATACCCTAAAAAAAAGCCTAGTGTTTAACCTCGATGACGTCTATTTTCGAAATTTTGCCGAACAATAAAAGATTCCCGCGATTTCAGCGATAAAAATGGGAGAAAATTTTCTTTTGTATCTTGAACTCCAAGATACACAATTGTTGTCCTAATTTATTTTAGGGACCCAAATTCCAAGTCCCAAAATAATCCGCTATCCAAACCCTATAAATAAATTATATCATATTTACTTTTCGTCATTCCACTTACTCTTTCTGTCTCGAATTATAAGTTGTTTTAGAGAAAAAATTTGTTCTGAATTATAAGTCGGTTTATAATATCATTGAAGCATTAAATGTTATTATTTCTATTATACCTTCAACTATTTATTACTTTGTCTTCTTTTAATTCTTTAATTTATCTTTCTTATACCATTAATGAAGAATAATTTTGTAAAATGACTTATAATTTCTCTTTCCCATATAATATTAATTACACTTTTTAATTTGTGTGAAATGATCAAAACGTCGTATACTCTCTCCGTTCCTTTTTAAGTGTATTTTTTGGAGAAATTTTTTGTTCATATTTAACTGTCACTTTTAAAGTTCAATGCAACATTAAATTTTGTTTTACCAATATTATACTTAATTATTTATTGATGAGAGAGAAATATATGAAATGAGATATTAAATAAAGAGAAATGATATTTGTACCATCATTTTTTTTGACAACTTTTGGAACATCCCTCTCTCTCTCTCTCATACTCACATGAGTTTTCATTCTCTCTCTTCTTATTTCTCTATTTATTGTTTTTGCCCAATAAGAAGAGGAGAAAAATGGTTGTCACAAAAGTTGTTTAAAATTGGTTGTACAAATATCATTTCTCATAAAAACACATGTGAGTATGCAACAGAAAGTTGTCACAAAAGTTGTCAAAAAATGGTTGTTCAAATATCATTTCTCTTTCCATAAATAAGACTAATTATTGTGCAATTACGATGTCAAACTTTTATGTGAAATGTTTTTCAGACATAGTTTTTGACACAAATATCATACCCGATTTTTTACTACTCACTAACATAATTTAAATATGTAGCTAATTATATATAGTATGTGGTTAATTGTATCGTTCATTTTTTGTAACACTGATTTTTGACACAAAGCACTATACATTTATTCATTACATTGTTAACTCATTTGAAATCCAGATTGAGCATTGAAACCTAAACCCCAAATCTAAACAAATCTAGGAAAAGTGCATTGAACCCGATCTCTTCTTCTCCAAATCTTTTTTTTTTTTTCTCTCTTTTATGTATAAGTTGGTGAATGTGTTTACTGGTTTGGTAATTTTTGTGATGATGGTGTAAACGATGGTGATGATGGGTGAGAAATAAGGATTTGATGGGTTTAATTTCTGGGTTTGTTTCCGATAGAATAATAAGGGTTTGTTAATGTTTGATTCATTGTGTGAACGATGGTGATGTTTAATTTCTGGGTTTGTAATGGGATCCAAGGTCGGTGGAAAATTATGGGTGAAAGAAGATGAAATGATGGTGGAAAATTATGGGCTAGAAACTCACCTTTTTAAGATGAATAAGTGAGATGTCCAGGGTTCAAACCCTTGTATATATTATGCAATGTCCCAACAAACTTAGCTAGTTTAGTGTTTTTTATTTTTCTATCAAGTTGAATTTATTTTATTTTAATTTTAACTTGTGTATTTTAATATTTTAAAAATAAATAAATGGGTTGGAAATTAATAGGATGACATGGAAAAGGAGAAAGCCAACACATCCATGCCAACTCAGTGCCATGCATGTCATTAATGAGTGTGACATGTCATCAAAATTGATGGTGTTTAAAAATAGGGACTAAAATTTCAGTTAAGTTAAAATAGAGAGATCAAAAGTGCATTTAAGCCTATTTTTTATTATGAAATAATAATATAACTTTGTGATTTATTTTTTCATACAGATCTGATTTGCCACAAATCAAGGGAGGATGAAGTGGGCATGTTATTTTTTTATCTTTATAATGGTATATATCTTCAAAATTGTTATCGTTTAATGAACATTTCTTTTTTTGTCAAGTTTAATGAACATATTAAATAATATAATATATCTTTAAAATGGTCATTGTTTGGTGAACATTTTAAAGGAATGAATTAAAATAAATGAATGAGTTAATATAACAATTGTCAATGGATTAAAACAATTTATTAAAGTATTGCATATGATTAAACAATTGTCAATGAATGTCACATGTAAAATTTGTTGAGAATATTAAGGAGACATGTCATGTGTAATTAGACACTCTATTTATTGTGAATTGTATTTATATGAGATGAGATGTTATGTGTGTTGTTATCACAAACTTAATGTTGGTGCAGCAGTTAAAGATTGTTTTTGCAACCTAAGGTTCAGGGGTCAAATCCATCCTAAAGTTAAAATAATTTTGAAAAAAATAAAATAAAATCATGTAGATAGAGAAAAATTGGAAGAATATTTTCAAAAACTAACCAACCTTTTTATTTATCATATTAGTTTTAATTTCGTAACACATTCATTCATGGTTTTCAGTTAAACTAATAGTACAACCACTACAAATTCGATTTTAGGAGCATGACTCTTCACCGGTGGATCGAATTGATAGAAGAAAAATGTAGCCTTGAAGAAAATGAATTGATATATGACTACATAAATGTTGTCTTCCACGCCGCCGGCTTGACACTAGATCAACTATTGATGAAATTTTTTCCTCAGACAAGATACTAGATCATTGTTTGTTTGATCAGGTAGAGTTCTTCTCAAACATGCTTTCCCACCAATGGAAGCTCTTATTCGATTATATCAACGAGGTTCTCATGGAGGTTTGTGAGCATTACTTTGGGATCTCACCTTGGGTATCATTTGTAAACCTTAGTATACGGCCAACTCCGAATATGAGAAAGGTTATTCTCAAGGTTGGGAAGTAGTGTGTTGGCATGTCCTTCCTTTGCCCCCGCCGCACACTTTGGAACAAATTGTTAGGAAAGACATGTCGAGAAATGAAATGTGGGTGGACCTTCGACTTTATGCTGAAACAGTTGGTTTTGAAATGGGTGACGCGGACACCATTCTTGCTGAATCGATGGAAGATACAATATTGAGTCTTGTGAGTCAAAGTGCAGAAAGTTAATGTCTTGTGCTTCAATTTGAATTGAAGGACATCGAGAGCGGCATTAACTTGTAGACGACAATTAAGTGGAACATCATGTAGAGGAGTACTTGTAAAAAGTTCATGTTTTGTACATCAATTTGAAAGGAGGTAATTAAAAAAATTATACATCATGCATGAAGAATAATGAGGTGTCTTAAACTTTTTAAGGCATGAATGAACTTGGGAACTATTTTGTTAATCACACCTGATGGAACATATAATGTGAATGAGGATACTCAATAACTTGTTTTCAATGATAACAGACAATGAAGCAATTTTATTTGGTGTGACATACTTCACCCTGTGAGGGCTAAAGATGTTTGATTGTAGATTTTGTAAAGTTTGATCACATTACCTAGTGTGTTAATTTTTGGTTTGACACCATACTTTGTATATTTGCTTTTTGTTTAACCTATTGTATTGAGTGTGTGTGGAAATAATGAAATGTGAACTCAGCTTAGCATAGTATCCAAGAGAACAAGTAGAAATATGAATAATATGTGACACATTAAAGCAGCTGGATAAATGTAGGATGCTTTGAAAATGTTTATCTGAATTATAGTTATTGATTTTGCTTCTTTTTCTTGTACCTTTCTACAAGGGAATGGGATGTTCAACATCAATCGAATTGAAAACTAACACAAATATCAACTAAAGAGAATAATATTTTATTGATATTTAACTGAATTCAACTCGCTAAATCTATGATTTATAAAAAAAACAAATCACATTAAATTTTCAAGTAAAATTGGACATTATATTGCAACATGTCATCAAGTACAATTTTATAATCCCTCAAAAAGTAAGTACAATTTTATTTTATGGGAAATGTTAACCGGTGCCCCTGGGGCACTGGTTAAGAAAGTAAATATAGTAATAATACATTGAAACTTGTGCAGTTAACTCATTAAAAGTCTAAAAAGTATTACTTTTAATTTAAAATTTTCTTTTTTGGTTACCTTAACCAGTGTCCCGGGGGCACCGGTTAACATGACCCTTATTTTATAAATAAAATGTTCAGTACATTTCATTCAAATAAGAGCGGTTCCACAGTGTTTTGCATATTCTAATTCGGGGAGTATTTAAATACCAAAAATCATTGAAGAATTCTATCCAAAAAAAAAAATCTTTGAAAAATTGTCAAAAAATATATATTTGAAATATAAATAAATAAATGAATGTTATAATGTGTTCAACATATGGCATTTTTTTTGAAGAGTCTAAATTAACCCACCGAAATTCATCAGGGAGAGTCGAACTTAAAACTTTGAAAGGAACACTCATCAAGGTCACAAGTCCACACCACCAGACCAACTAGTACATATGGTATTGAACAAGTCCATGTAGTTTTTTTTTTTCATTATTTGCAATAGGGATCATAATATGTAAACACAATTAAAGAAAAGATATGATACTCTCGTGATTGGTGAATTTATGATTTATTAATTAAATAAAAGATAAAGACACGATTAATATATTATTAATTTTAAATTAAAAAATCAATTTTAATTGTTAGATAAATCTCATACATATTATATTTTCTCTCATTCTCATAAATTCAACATGACTCTAGGCGTCATGCATTTCAATCGCAAAGAACAACAACAAGTACATAAATTAACCACAATTATATCTTGCACATAATACATATATATCTTCCTTATTCTTCATGTATTATGGATGAATCTTTGAGTCGTGCATGTCATGTGAGAATAATATTATATATATTGGAAATACATAGTGATTGTAAATTTTAACTCATGTCACATTTACGTATTATGTATCTATTATCTATCAAATAATTAGTTTTTTAAATAATCAATTAAATTTTGTAATGTTCTATTATGTTATCGACAAAGTATAAATAATATTAGGTGTCACTTTGAAATTTTGAAATTAGACGGAAAACATAAACAACGTTAATTACTTCTTTGGTCTCTCATATGTCTTCATCTATTCTTTTTATTTCCTAATTTTAATTTCTTTCTTCTTTTTCACATATGCGTCAAAATAAAAGACATTTTTGCGGGTACCAAAATTTTTTAGTCTCAAACTATTTACATATATTATTATAAAAAAAACATAGTATCCTCTAAATAATTACATATTTTCTTCTACATTCCTTATCATTAATAAAACATTTATTATTTTACTTTCAAAAAAATATTTATTAATTTTTTTTATTTTTGTATATTTCGATTCTTAAGAAATATTATTTTTTTTTTACAGATTAGAATGAAACTTTACTTTTTTTTAAGTAGTAGAATAAAACTTTACTCTAAAATTAAAATAAGAAAAAAATTCAAATTAGTCATTAAAATCTTAAATATATGTTAAATTAGTTTTTACCCCTCAAAAATAAAAATATTAAATTAATCTTTTTATAGATGCTAAAACAAATTATTTCGTGGATGTTAAAACAAATTATTTCAGTCCTCGTGAGCTTAATTATTTCAGTTCTCATAAACTTAACTCAATTTGTAGATATTACATTATATATAATATAGGAATCGGGGTTTAAACCCCGGATGTAAATGTTATTTATTATCAAATTTAATTAAAATTATGATATATATATATATATATATATATATATATATATATATATATATATATATATAAATGAAATGGTCGCGTGAAATTGAACTAATGGTTAATGGTGTGTACTATTCCTCTGCTGACACCAACGCAAACATATTGACATCAACAATAATATTAAAAAATGAAAAAAATGATGTAATTTAATTTAATTACATATATTGACATAATACACAGCTTGTGGGTTATAACAAATACAAAAATGACGAGCAAATTTTATTGTCCAACGGCCCAACAATGAAACAAACCATTATACTTATGTTTACAATTGATAAGAACGTTGATGGCTTATAAGTTAATTATGAATTCAAAATAAATGAAGATTATTATTGTTTTGTACGCGGTTTTGCTTGTCTCTGCTCTCATTTTCGACGTGTTCCAATTGATTCATTCCAATCGGTTATTGTTTGTTTGTGTTGTTGCTTATATACTTTATTTTGTCTGTGTTTCGACGACAAGCTTTGTTGCTTGTATGAAAATTAATTACCTTGGGATCTCACTAATTGGGTATCATTTGTAAATTTTAGTATACAGCCAACTCTGAATATGAAAAGGTGTGTTGGCATGTCCTTCCTTTACCCTTGGATGGACCTTCGACTAGATGCTGAAACAATTAGTTTTGAAATGGGTGACACCATTGTTGCAGAACTCTGATTGAAAATATAATATTAAGTCTTATGAGTCAAAGTACTGAAAGTTAATGTTTTGTGCTTCAATTTGAATTGAAGCGCATTGAGAGCAGCGTTAACATTAACTTGTAGAAAGTTAACGTTATGTACGTTGTTTTTTAAAGCAAATGGGATGCAGATGAATGGATTAAAAAATAAAAAAGGTTACATAAAATTGGATGACATAAACCTGACCTAGTGAAAATATATGTGCTTCAATTTGAAGGGAAGTAAAAAAGCTATACATTATGCAAGGGACAAAAATTGGTCAGGAAGAATAATTGGGTGTCTTAAATTTCTTTAAAGCATTGATGGATTTTGTACTATTTTTTTATCATGCCTTATTGTTGGAAAATTAATGTGAATGAGGATACCCAATAAGGAATCATAAGTCACAGGAAATATGTAGGAAACTAGTCAGTCGTACCTGCTTCTTGCAAAAGTATTAGGGTAGGCTTGTTTTCTACAATTACTGACAATGCTGCAGTTTTATTTGGTGTGACATACTTCATTGTGTGAGGGCTAAAGTGTTTGATTTACTTTTTGTAAAGTTTGATTTACTGATCACATTACTTGGTGTGTTATTTTTTTTGTTTAACACCATACTTTGTATATTTGCCTTGTGGTTAACCTATTGTATTGAGTGCGTGTGGAAATAATGAAATGTAAACTCTGCTTAACATAGTATCCAAGAAAACAAGTAGAAATATGAAGGATGCTTTGAAGATGTTCATGTGAATTATAGTTCTTGCTTTTTGCTTATTTTTCCTGATGTTCAACATCAATCGAATTGAAAACTAACACAAATATCAACTAAAAAGAATAAGCTTTAATATTCTATTCACATTTAACTGAATTCAACTTGCTAAATCCTATGATTGATCAAAAACAAATTATATTACATTAAATTTCCAAGTAAAATTTTACTTTATATGTCAATCTGTCAAGTACAATTTCATAAATAAAGTGTTCAGTACATTTAATTCAAATAAGATTGCTTCCATAGTGTTCTGAATATTCTAGTTCTGGGAGTATATATGAAGTAAAAATCTTTGAAGAATTCTTCAAAAAATATACATTTGAAAAAATAATTAAAAAATGATTGTTATAATGTGCTCAAAATGAGAAATGATTTTATAAGTTGATTTATTAAGCGCCATTAAGTTGAATTAAAATATTACTCCGATCTCATATATAAGTAAAAATTTATCAAAGAAATTGATGTATTTGATTCAAATTTTGAACAAGTCAATTTGAGCCATACAAGAAAGCATATATGGATGCATGTTCCACAACAGGAGGCACCAATTATTTGCTAAAATTAGTACAAGTTTAAACGTTTACCATGACAAACAGAACGAATACATACCACAATACATATCATTTCCCTTTGGAACATTGCTGTTTATTTCCCTTGTTACAATGAAGATCCTTTTTTTGAATAATTTCCCTTGTTACAATGAAGATCCTTAACAACACTAAGAGGGGATAATTAGAATGTGGTCACTAAAAACAGGATTAATCACTCAACTAGGAATTTCTAAGGTAGCTAAGTTGCCAGTTTGGTAGGTAATAAGCTAAGTTACTTTTGAATATTCTCCTCAAGTGAAGAACTACATTCCAAGAAATGGCTAATGAGTAATGGCGTCCAAAAGAAAAGTACTGCAGACAGCAAAACAAATGCAAAAGATGCGATAACGCAAAGCCTACATAAAAAAGAGGATTCAAGTGTCACTTCTGCTTCTTATTTCCCAGTATAGACAGGGTCACAGGAGCTGGTGCCTTCCTCTTGGCAAAAGCATTAGTTCTGCTTTCGTCTTCGTTGTCTTCATCATCATCATCTAAAACGCCACAGGAGTTGGTGCCTTCATCTTTGGCAATATTGGCTGCTTTTCTTTTTTCAGCATCCAATTTGGAATGCAATCTCCTTTCAACGGGATCATCTGAAAGCCCAACATTGGATTGCCGTGATACTTTTGCACCTAGACCAAGCCTACAAAGACATGCGATAGTACAACATAAAGTAGTTATATACCAAATAGATTTGCAGAAGGCAAACGGTCAGCAATTTAACAGTGGTGGTGTTTATACTGACCTTTGAGGTCGACCCTCCACATCCACATTTGTTGTTTCATCATCGGCAGATTGGCTCATATTTTTTACCCATACCTCAGCCTGCCAATCAGAACAACAGACAAGTAACTCACAGCAGCATCAAGAAATTTACAATATTTAATAAAATCCATGAATTTTCCACTCACCCCAGTTGGTGACAAAATTTGGATGTAAACATATTTTTTACTGTGTTTTGTTCCTTTTTCTTTGAGGATGAGATGAGAGTAAGAATATAGATAAATAATTAAAATGCAAATCCAAATAAACCATAAACTGGATCATACTTTAATCCAACATAATCAATGGAAATTTCAAAGAGATCAAGAGCCACGACAAAGGAGTCTATGTGAAAATTAGAGGGTAGAGGCAATGCCAGAAGCTTCATGACAAATAAATAATTTTCCCAATCTTTACAAGTTAAATTACGGTTACCAATTTTTGAAACACTATCAAGTTCATAAATAATATTATGGAAAAGAAAACAGTTTTTGTTATAAAATTGAACACCATAAGCTAAGAGGCACTAGGACCATGTTTTAGATTTTATTGAAGCTCAAACACTTTTTTTTTTAAATGCATCCTTCTAGGATATCTTTTTTATTTTACATGCAAACAACACTTCAGAAAATATAAATCAAATGGAGTAAATCCTTCAGAAACATGGAAATCATTTTTTAGAATAAGCTCCGGAAAACAACTATGTTGTTACTTACTTGCTGCAAACTTAGCAAACAGATCTAACAAAACATTCATCACTGTAAGTTAATACTCCAAAATCTGAATGAGTGCATATCAATAACATATCTAATAATTCACCAACCACTTCTTAGGCATAAAATACATAAACCCTATTCTCTAGTAATAGCAAGATGAGCAAAGATAACATTTACCAATTTCAAGGCCTTATTCAACTTAACAATTGGCGGAGCATCAGTTTTCTTTGGATTCTCCGTAACAGTCATTTCAAGCTTCCTCACCGTTGACAAATTGAAGAGAAACAATTAATATATACTACAGACTATATATTATAAATATCTAAATAACTGATAACATAATTTTAAAAATAAAAATTATTTGACCTTCATTGCCCAACTTTAACAAATATAATAACATATTCCCTAATTTAACCAGGTCTCATTCTCGGTAATCGGTCCTGTATAGCGACGCAGAGTTGCCGATCCCAAAAGTGGGATAGCGGGATGACCGTTATTTGATCATTTTTTGTTTTGGACAAGTTACATTAATAATACCATAAACATATATTTAATGTAAAATTAACAAATAGCTCAAAACTCATGGAACGTTCATAAATCAAAACACTCAGACACTCATAAGTCTTGATCAAAACATTACATCCACAACAAAAGTCGGCGAAATAAAGAAGCCTATGAAAGTTTTCAAGTGTCCAACAGAAGAGAGAAAACATAACAGATAAGAAAACAGAAACGAGAAAGAATAACAGAGGAGAACAGAACAGAGAAGCAGAAAAGAGAGACAGAGAAGAACAATGAAACCAACCTGAAATGGTGGCTGGAGGCGGAATGGAACGGTGGCAATAAACAGATCGAACAGAGAATAGGTTACCTGAATGATGAAAGTGAAACGGCAGATATTGAATGGAAAGGAAACAATGAGAAGAGTTCGGGTTAAGCGGAAAAAGCCAAATTACCCTCAAAACGGTTTAAAATTTTAAGGGTAATTTTGTATTTGCACACGTAAATCAAATAGTGGTTTAGAACCCACTCCGACTCCGCTATCTGCCTGCAACCCCGCTGTCCCACCTGGAGCCTCCGCTATCACGAAGGGTGCAGCTAAGCCACTATAGTGGCGCTATAGCACGCTATTGACTACCTAGGTCTCATTACAGCAATCAAGCCTTATCTCACTAAGTGGAGTCGGCTGCATAAACCAAATTACGCTATAATGTTCTATCATAAACCATAACAAGCCATGGACTCACTATGATAGTATAGCTTAAGGCTCTGTTTGGATAAACAACTTAGTGTGTGTTTGGTTTTGCGGTGACACAAATTGATTCTGAATGAACTGATTTTGTAAACTTTATTCTGACTATAAGTGAGTTGAATGTAAAGTGATTTATGTTTGCATATATTTGTATAAAAGTGAATTGAACAATAAATCAAGGCTAAAATCAATTGCAAAAGCCAAAAGCTACAAATTCTAGCTTCAACTAGAATCAATTCTACTAATAAATATCGAAACATGTCAATATCAATTCTACACATATAGAATCCATTTTAGCACCTCCAAAAGTGAAACCAAACATACACTTAATTTGCAGCTTATATCATAAGTATTTAGCAATTAGCATGATACGTATAAGCAATTTCTGTAGTAAAGATAAAATAAAGTTTAATCGTGTTCGTATAAGTTGTTTTCATGAACTATCTACATGAGCTTATGAAAAGAAACTGAAAACAGCTTATGAACATGTCATAAGTTGTATATAACTATGCCGCTAGATAAGCTCAAATAAGTCAATCCACACACGGGCTCTAAGACAACAACAACTCTAACTGACAAAACTCCAAAATGAAAAAACTTGCAATCACAAACTAGCAGCATACTGATTCATGAAATCAAATAATGAGTAAAACAAATAAATAAAACAGTCATATGAAAAGCTTGAAATTAAAATTGAAATACCATTTTCTTCCTTTCATTTACACAATGTTCTATCAACCAGGTCTAATTATTAGACAAAAACCACAGTAACTCTTTCACCGTAAATATTGACCAAGTATTTGAAGTAAAAATTGTGTTCATAACACATGCAATGGAATAAAATTTGGATCTATTTTGCGCTTAAATTATAAAAATTATATTTAGATACTAAAAGTGTACCTTCGTATCAATTCTTGAAGCATAAAATTCTTCAAAGATGTGAAGACTCTACGTGTATCACACGGAGACCAATTCTTACCCTCGATCTTTGAGCAGTGGAACAAGAAAACTAGAGCATCTTTCTATTTTGTTGTTGTTGTGTTTCAAATTACTTGAGATCTATTTATAAGTCATACACACTACCATAAAATAGGTGTTGACTCATCTTAATGGTCTATTACTTTCATATGGTCAATCATTATAAAAAGCAATTAACACATGTTAATGCTAACTTATTTGAAAAACCATTTCTTACTAAAAAGACCATTGACCAATATGATTCACATAATTATATATAATTACATCAAGAATGTCGTATGATTAATTATATATGTCAACCATTGACCATTGATGATTTACATATATACATATGTATATAATCAATTACATCAAAATTATTAAAAAAAAACTAGGGATAATAGCATGAGAAACTACAATACTAGTTCGGTAACACACCTAATTTTATTAGAAAATGTCATGATCAACTTAAGAATCTCAGAGAAAATAAGCCAACTAGAATACATGGATAAGATCAAGGCTTTTGAAAAGGATTGGGATGGTCTTATCACTAAAGATGAAGTGTGGTGGACCTAGAAAGAAAAAGTGAAATGACTTACAGAAAGGGACAAAAATACTAGCTATTTTCATTACGAAGCTTCCCAAAAGAAGAGGAAAAACACTGTAAGTTCTATATATCATACTCAAGGGACCAGATGGCACGATTATGATAAAATTAAAGAGGTCTTCATATCCTACTTCGAGAACATCTTTACTTCTGTTAATCCCATTAACAATCAAGGTACTATTGGAGTGGTAAATGATATGATTAATGGATATATGAAAGTTTTCCTTGAGAAAACTTCTACTAAAAAGGAGGTTCTCTCAGCTATGCATCAGATCAAAGGTGGTTCAACACCTGCGCCTGATGGCTTAAATGATTCTTTCTACCATAACTACAGGGGTATTGTTTGTAAAGGCATCCTTCCTATTATCATGAATATCCTTAACACTAAAACCATAGCTAATAGGATCAAAAATATTTCTATCACTCCCACTGCCCTCTTTATCACTCACCTTTTCTTGTAGATGACAATATGATTTTCTATAAAGCTGACCCTAGAGGTCACTGAATAATTCTATAGTGCCCCAGTCTTCATTCAAATCAGTAAACCTAAATTTCATGTGTTTTATTAGATGACATTTGCATTTAATGCTCACTCAGCACCTTTGTAGAATAATTTCATATAATTCAAATTCAGTACTAACATTCATTCGCAATAAAAATTGACAAAATAACTCAGTGCTACAATTTTCAGTTTTATAATTTCATTTTGAATTAACTTGATTGAGAACATTAGAAAATTTCACTCTTAATTTCCGCATTGTTTCCTCCAATTTCATTGTAATTACGGAGTCTGTATTGGATTTTTCTGAGTTTCACTTTCTTATCGGACTAAATCATATCATTAAACATTTTATATCCTCTTCTTAATTCCTTTGATTTACTAACATACATGATACTCAGTATCTAGCGCCAACATCAGTTGGATGGTTCTTTAGTGTTAACAACATCAGTATGTAGCGCCAAAAGAACCAAAAACAATTCCTAATTCCCAATTTATTCCTATAATCTACCAATTCCCAATTCACAATATCCAATTTACACATAAGCAATTCTCAATTCTAAAACCTTAAAACAAGGAAGGAAGGAGAAATTGGAGAATCAATTGGCTTACCTTAGGTTCCGGCGAGAGTGACTGAGCGTGTGACGGTGGCGGCGAGAGTGACTGAGCGATGAGGGAGGCGGCGGCGAGAGTGAGTGAGTGAGCGAAGTAGGAGGCGCGGCAGTGAGAGGTTCAGCGATGAGGGAAAGTGAAAGGTTACGATGCAGTGAGGGAAACACAAAGTTACTAGGATCAAAGACTTATTTTAGCCTTGGTCTTTTAGAAAGTCAGATTTGACTTTGTTACGTTAGTTAAATATTCAACATTTAACTAGTTAAACACAACTGCCATAATTATATTGTTAATATTATAGAATCTTTATAAATATTAAATGAAAAATATGAATAATGATGTAATGTTTTTATTAATTTTTTTTCTCTTATATAAACAAAAATTTGTTAAATAGTTGAGTCACACAGGTTATGTATTTTATTTGCTTATTATGCGAAAACAAATTTTTATGCACATAAAATTTTGAAAACTCGTGACTATTTTCAAAATCAAAATTAATGTAGTGTTTCTATTAAATAACTTTTTATTTTATATACAAAACACTGTTCAATGTTTGCACCACACCCGTTGCAGATTTTATGTATTTATATCTCAAGAAACAAATTTTTATATACATGTATGAAAAGTCGATATGATAAAATTTTGGAAACACACGACTATTTTCAAATTATCAACATTAATGTAGTGTGTCTATTAAATAAATTTTTATTTTATATTTAAAACACCATTAAATATTTAAACCGCACTCGTTGAGGAATTTATATGCTTATATATGCAGAAAAATTTGTATGTATCGATATGTGATAGTCGATATGATAAAAATTTGAAAACTCGTGACTAATTTCAAAATATCAACATTAATGCAGTGTTTCTATTGATTAAATTTTATTTTATATGCAAAACATTGTTCAATATTTGCACCGCTCTCGTTGCAGATTTTAAATGTTTATATCTGCAGAAACAAATTTTTATATCCATATATGAGAAAGTCGATTTGATAAAATTTTGAAAACTCGTGACTATTTTCAAAATATCAACATTAATGTAGTGTGTCTATTAAATAAATTTTATTTTATATGCAAAACACTGTTCAATGTTTGCACCACACCTGTTGCAGATTTTATGTACTTATATCTCAAGAAACAAATTTTTATATACATGTATGAGAAATTCGATATTATAAAATTTTGAAAACACATGACTATTTTCAAAATATCAACATTAATGTAGTGTGTTTATTAAATAAATTTTTATTTTATATTTAAAATACAGTTAAATATTTAAATCGCACTTGTTGAGGAATTTATATGCTTATATATGCAGAAGAAAATTTGTATGTATCGATATGTGATAGTCAATATGATAAAATTTTGAAAACTCGTGACTAATTTCAAAATATCAACATTAATGCAGTGTTTCTATTGATTAAATTTTATTTTATATGCAAAACACTGTTCAATGTTTGCACCGCTCCCGTTGCAGATTTTAAATGTTTATATCTGCAGAAACTAATTTTTAGGGTTAATACCGCTTTTGGTCCCTGTAATATGATCGAATTCCGGTTTTAGTCCGTGTAAAAAAAAATTAGATTATGTTCCTATCATTTCAGATTCTTCCACTATTAGTCCCTCGTTTAACCATGTCAGTAGAATCTATCTACGTGGCACGCTGACTGTGTAATTTTTTGTTTTATCATTTACTTTATTTCCACATGGCATTTACTTCATTCAATCATTTCCACAGTCACCTTCACTTCACTATCTCTCACTCTTCCAAATCAACAACCTCACTATCTTTCTCTAAACTCCTCTCATCCTCCACCACCACCTCACTCTTATCTCCCAAAACCAAAACCCTCTCTTCCAACTTCACCTTCCCTCTCAAACTTAACTATTTCAACCCAAAACCTCTCTAATTCTCCTCTTTCCCCAAAATCTTTGCCACCATCTCCGCCGGCAATAAACTCCCCGAATCCACCTTCTCGTACCTCGACCCCGCCGGCGAAGTCCAAACCTTAACCGTCTCCGACCTCACAAAAGGCAAAAAAGCAGTCATCTTCGTCGTTTCAAGAGCTTTCACACCAACATGCTCACAGAAACACGTTCCTGGATTCGTGGAGAAATCAGTGGAGCTAAAAGCGAAGGGAATTGATACAATCGCTTGCATTTCGGTGAACGATGTGTTTGTGATGAAAGCATGGAAGGAAGATTTGAAGGTGAATGATGAAGTGATGCTTTTGTCTGATGAGAATGGTGATTTCACGAGAGCGATTGGTGTTGAGCTTGATTTGAGTGATAAAGAATAAAAAATTTTGGTAAATTTTTGTTATATAATTTCTAGTGATTATATTTTGTTGTGTTGTTGAAGTTGTTTTATTTTTTTGGGTTTTTGAGTTTATGGGTTGAGGGGATGAAGATGGTTCTATGTTTTAATGAATTTTTGGGTTTTGGGGTTGAAGAAAAAACGGATGAAGATCTGATAGTGGTATGAATGGGGATGAAGGAGAAAAATGAAGATTTGATTTAATTTTAATCAATTTCAATTTTTAATTAATTACATAAAACAAAAAATTACACAGTCAGCGTGCCACGAGATAGATTCTGCTGACATGGTTAAATGAGGGACCAATAGTGGAAGAATCTGAAATGATAGGGACGGAATCTAATTTTTTTTACAGGGGCTAAAACCGGAATTCGCTCATATTACAGGGACCAAAAGTGGTATTAACCCAAATTTTTATATAGATATATGAGAAAGTCAATGTGATAAAATTTTGGAAACTCATGACTATTTTAAAAAAAACAACATTAATGTAGTGTGTATATTAAATATATTCTTATGTTATATTTAAAACACTGTTAAATATTTAAACCGCACTCGTTCAGGATTTTATATGCTTGTATATGCAAAAGATTTTTATTTTATCAATATGTGATAGTCGATATGATAAAATTTTGAAAACTCATGACTATTTTTAAAATATAGACATTAAAGAGATCATGAGTTTTAATAAGGACGATTATGAAATTTTATTGTACTTTGATTTTTTTATATTGTTAGTAGATATAAACATTATCCGTAATTAATTTTTTTAAAAAAATAAATTAGTTTCATAGTTATCTGTGAAAATTGCTCACACTTGTGGTGAACATTCTCCGTAATTATTTTTTAAAAAAACAAATAAATTAAATTTTGCAAAATGACCATTATGCACATAAAATTAAGGAGATTATGAGTTTTAATAAGGACGGTTATGAAATTTTGTTGTATATTTTTATATATTGTTAGTAGATTATTAAATGTTAGTAGATATGACCATTATTCGTAATTAATTTTTAAAAAAACAAATAAATTAGTTTCATAGTTATCCGTGGAAATTGGTTACACTTGTGATAAGCATTATCCGTAATAATTTTTAAAAAACAAATAAATTAAATTTTGCACAATGACCATTATGCACATAAAATTAAGGAGATTATAAGTTTTAATAAGGACGATTATGAAATTTTGCTGTACTTCGACTTTTATATATTGTTAGTAGATTTTTTTGGAAACAACTAATCACAAATATTATTTCAAAAAAAAAAAACTAATCACATAAATACATAATTTATAGGCTTAATTACACTTTTGGTCCTCGTATTTTCACCAACTCACGAAACTGGTCCTCTCATTTTAAAACCGAACTAAATTGCCACTATACTACCATTATTTTTGCAATTTTGGCTCTTTCCCCCATTTTGCCCTCCAAAAACGCCGATATGGCAAATGAACACCTATGTGGCAGTGCCAACTTGGAAAATGACATTAACATGTCATCGAATCAAAATTTTTTAATTGGAAAATAATTAAAACATTTCAGAAATAATTAAAACATTTCATGGAAAATTAAAAAATCAAATTAAATAAATTCTGGTTTCCAACAATAAAACTAAAAACCCATGAACATTCATCTTCAACCCCAAAAAACCATCACTTGCCAACACATCTTTTTTCTCTTATCTCATATCTCTCCTTAAAGCACCACCATCTTCACATAAGCATGCTTAAATCAAAGTCATATATCACAAATTTCAAATTTGATTTCAGATTTCCTCACCACCACCACAACAACAACCAATAACCCTCGTATTCGTCTTTCATCTTCCTCGCCCGTCGCCCTAAGCCATCATAAACACAGGACCTTCGCTCTTCCGCTTTTTCACCAACAAACCCCCACTTATGGTCGAAATCAAAATCATATATCACAAATTCGAAATTTGAAAGCAAAGAGCTTCATGGTTATAGCATCAAAGAGGAAAAATGGGTAGCAACAAAGAGGTTCATGGTTATCGTAAAACCAAATCCGAATATGAAATCACAATTTTTTATTCGTGAGAAAATGCTTAGCATCAACCCAAATGGGTTTTGCTAGGAATCTGGCATGGGAGGGACAAATCTGGTGTGGATGGTGAATATTGTGTTCTTGAGGCGTGTTGCAGCAATTGATAGTTGTGAAATAGGTGATCGAGTATTTTTAATTTTAGTGGTCATTTAAGAATTTTCTTAGTTTTAACAAAGACCGTTTGTTCTTCATAAAAAAACTCTATTTGTTAAAATTAATTAGTTATAAACTAATTGATAGTTGAAAAGTTATAAGTAGTTGATAGTTGAAAACTAGCTGATAACTCATAACTGATAGGTATAGTTGAAAAATTGATCGATCTGAATAAATATATTTAGTAAATTTAAACTGTCATCGTATAAAATAACATATTTATTTAATTGTTTTGACAAAAAAAAATTATGTGATTTTTTTAAGTCGGGTGGTCAACAGATAGACTTAAGTAAATGACTTTTTAACTCAGTTGGTCAACCTATTGACTTAAGAAATTTATTAAAAAAAATTCTTTTCATTATTCTATTAACCTTAAGTCGGGTAACCTTATAACCGACTTAAGAAAGTTTGAAAGAATTGCGAAACTGCCACCGCGTCACTTGTTAAGTCGAGTGGCAGAGCGAACCGACTTAAACATGACTCTAAAAAGTATTTTTTGTACTATTTAAATAATAAATAATTCTTCAGCAAGAACTAGAACACTCGTTTGTGTGTGACCAAGTAGGTTCAATATTAAACCGGTAATAGATTAATCAAATTAATATATTAATCAAGGTATGCATCTAGTAACACTCCTTGACGTCCAGGTAGTATGAAATATTACTTTACTTTCAAGAACCAATTAGAATAATATAATATTTTTCTTCCGTCGTTCCAACTCTTGTTAACTCTAGAGCATGTTACAATTGTCAAACTCTAATAACTTAACATATATGACTAAAGAAACCCATTTCTTCTTTCATTCAATTTCCCTGGCCATGGTTTTTAATTTCATCATAGAGTTCAAACTTATTACCAAAAGTTGACGGATCTCATCTTGATTAGTCGTTAATTATACAAGTATTTAAACGTTTCCAATATCCTTTCAACTAGCACCCTAAGGTATTAGGTGTTTAGATCAAATTACAATAAATAACATGTTGATTACCTTGACAATCTCAGGTCAAAGAAAATCATTATATTGTTTCTTGAGAATTTTTCTATGGACATTTTAAGGTAATATCGACCATTAGAAATTCTCAGTTAAGTCAGTTCAATGATCACATCACTCTATGCATCATCTATATATGTAATTTAATAAATGAGACTTAACTTTATCCAATAAAGACTATCACATATATATTGATCTATCTGAATTATTGATGTCCTACTTACAATAATCATACGCTCAAGAACAATTTAGATTAAAAAATAATAAAAGACTTGTTTCTCATTATCATAATCTCTATCATGATAACAAGTCTATAATTTTAATCAAGGACGTTATCAAATTAACTATTTCACTAAACAGTAAACAAGATAGTGAATATTTATAAAGTCTAAAATTGGTTACATAATTGATTGGATCTTGAGTATCTCCAACAATCTCCCACTTGCACTAGAGTCAATCAGTCATGTATTTCAATCTTATTCCCCACTTGTGTTTGGGTTTGGTCACACCACTAGTAGGTCCAAAAGCTTTCCTTTTTGGATTAAAACTTTCCTTTGCCCTTTTTCTTAAAAGTACTGCCAACAACCATGACAATTCCTTTCTTTTCAGAGGTAAATTGATTTTCATAATCAATCAACAAGTTAAGCATCTCATGCAAATCAGAGCCCATCTTGTTCGTGTTAAAATTCACAACAAATTGTGAAAATAATCAGGAAGTGATTGAAGAATCAAGTCTTGAGAAAGCTCTTTCCCAATTTTGCACCCCAACTTCTCAAGTTGTTCGATGAGATCAATCATCTTAAGCACATGGGGTCCAACTTGATCATTTTCACTCAAGGATGACCTGAACAAAGTTTTAGACAACTGATATTTAGCTGTCCTACTTTGTCCACCTTACATCTTCTTAAGATGTTCGATGATTTCACGAGGACTCATATCCTCATGTTGCCTCTGAAGGTTAGAACTCATGGAAGCTAGCATGATGCACTTAGCAGTGAGGCATTGCTCCAAGTACTTCTCATAAGTCTTGGTTGCTTCAACATCGGTTGGATCAACTGGTGCAGTCACAACAGGCTTATCAATGATGTCAATCAGTTTTTCGTGCATGAGAACAATTCTCATGTTACAGTACCAATCATCATAATTGGTTCCAACCAATTTTCCAGATTCAAGTATTCCGCGGAGCGATAGAGAAGACATATTGTTTTATCATATAAAAAAATTATGATGTGAGAACATTTTATCTTTAAAATAAAAATAAAAATAAAAATAAAAATAAAAATGGGAGATCTTTTAAAAGTAATATACAAGTCACTTGTTTGTTAAGTCGTTTATCATATATAAATTTAAGTCATGATGCATCACATACAAAAATAAATATCATACCACATAAGTTCCTGGTTGTCAGGACAATCATATTGGTATATATATTTCTATAAAATTATAAAATAATTTTATCACTCCATCGAGTAGTCCAGACATTAAGTATATAATTAATTTTAAGTATGCATCATATGCTATAATTAGTCGTTAATTACAAGTTTTCTGGTAGTCAGATAACCTCTTGAATTTTACTACTAATTATATATAAAAAAACATTTGTATCATTTATTATAATTAATTATTAATTATAAGTTTCCTGGTAGTCAAGCCATTTCTTATTATTAACAATCAATTATATATTAAAATTGTATCATATACAAAAATTTAATACACGATACAACATTATCATTAAAAGTATGTTTTTCATATATATAATAATTGAATATATATGTAAATAAAATAAAAATTAGAAAAAACATACATTCAAAAATAAATCAAGAAATAGAAATGCCATAAGTCATATAAAATTGGTTTTAGTTTACTTTTAACATCATATAATACATATAATAAAATAAACTTGTCAAATTGACTACGTACGGGTACTATTTGATTTAAAAAATAAATAAATAAATATATATCTCATATACATGTAATTGATAACAAGCTAGTAATCATTGTTTCATCACATAAGTGTATTTTTAAAATATCAACATATTGTCGTAACGATGATTACTTCAAAGAAAATAAAATTTCAGCTTTGTTATGTTTATAAAAGTATAATTTAAAAGCAAAAGACCTGTGAGTCTGATACCAATTGAAGTAAAAATTGTGTTCATATCACATGCAACAGAATAAAATTTGGATCTATTTTGCGCTTAAATTATAAAAATTATATTTAGATACTAAAAGTGTACCTTTGTATCAATTCTTGAAGCATAAAATTCTTCAAAGATGTGAAGACTCTACGTGTATCCACACCGAGACCAAAGAAAACTAGAGCATCTTTCTATTTTGTTGTTGTTGTGTTTCAAATTACTTGAGATCTATTTATAAGTCATACACACTACCATCAAATAGGAGGTGTTGACTCATCTTAATGGTTTATTACTTTCATATGGTCAATCATTATAAAAAGCAATTAACACATGTTAATGCTAACTTATTTGAAAAACCATTTCTTACTAAAAAGACCATTGACCAATATAATGCACATAATTATATATAATTACATCAAGAATGTCGTATGATTAATTATATATGTCAACCATTGACCATTGATGATTTACATATATACATATGTATATAATCAATTAAGAATACGTGCAACAATCTTCACTAATTGGTTTATTTCTACCTTTTATTTATTTCAAAAATAAATATGTTCAATTTGTTTATATATATTATTTGTATTCTTTGTACTAGCAAAAAATACAATAATATTCCACTTAGAAAATTTATGTTTTGATTAATTAAATTCTTCAATTTAATCATCTCATAATAAAATAATTCTTTAGCAAGAACTAGAACACTCGTTTGTGTGTGACCCTGTAGGTTCAATACTAAACCGATAATAGATTAATCAAATTAATATATTAATAAGGTAGGTGTCTGGTAACACTCATTGACGTCCAGGTATCATTGACGTCCAAGTAGTATGAAGTATTACTTTACTTTCAAAAACCAATTAGAATAATATAATATTTTTCTTCCGTCGTTACAACTCTTGTTAACTCTAGAGCATGATATAATTGTCAAACTGTAATAAGTTAACATATATGACTTAAGAAACTCATTTCTTCTTTCATTCCATTTCCCTGACCATGGTTTTTAATTTTATCAGAGTTCAAACTCATTACCAAGAGTTGACGGATCCCATCTTGATTAGTCATTAATTATACAAGTATTTAACGTATTCAATATCCTTTCAACTAGCACCCTAAGGTATTAGGTGTTTAGAATCAAAATACAATAAATAACATGTTAATTACCATGACAATCTCAGGTCAAAGAAAATCATTATATTCTTTCTTGAGAATTTTTCTATGGATATTTTAAGGTAATATCTACCATTAGAAATTCTCAGTTAAGTCAGTTCAATGATCACATCACTCTATGCATCATCTATATATGTAATTTAATAAATGAGACTTATTAATCTTTATCCAATAAAGACTATCACATATATATTGATCTATCCGAATTATTGATGTCCTACTCACAATAATCATACGATCAAGAACAATTTAGATTAAAAAATAATAAAAGACTTGTTTCTCATTATCATAATCTCTATCATGATAACAAGTCTATAATTTTAATCAAGGACATTATCAAATTAACTATTTCACTAAACAATAAACAAGATAGTGAATATTTATTAAGTCTAAAATTGGTTACATAATTGATTGGATCTTGGACATCTCCAACAGTATTTAGCTGGCACCACCATATACATATACATATACAACATTGAGGTGTATCCTTGGAACTATTTCAAACTCAAGAAATGAAATAGCAATTAGATGGAACAGAATTTAAGCTTCAACTTTTAAATGTTGATAACTTTCAAATGACCAGAATAGATGGAACAGAATTTATGTTTCAGCTATATTATATAAATATTTGTTTCATTGGCAAAACTCAAGTGTATACAATATACACGTGTTAAAAGGAAGAGAGTTCAATAGCGAATTACTGGTTTGTCTTCAAATAATTTTGCAAAGTTATCCATATTGACTTTGTTACTGAGCCCCTGCAATGATAGAAGTAAACAAATATTGTTTGTAAATTAGTAATATATAAACAATTTCAGAAGATCTTATGTGTGAGCATCCGCTAATTTGCAAATGCCTAAAAACACTAGAAGTCTAGAAGCTTTATAGTAATAAGTTTAATAAATAAAACATCTAAAGAAAATGCATATATTTCTTACTATTGAACAAATACCTTTCTTTTCACCATTTGGCAAGCAGCCTCTGCAGCAGATTGAGCAGGCCCTGATTTTTTTGCTTGTTGAGCTCGTCTCTGCTTTTCCTACATTAGTGTATATTTAACAAACCATTATGCTTGAAGTCTTGCAGCAATTTGTGCGACATTAATCATACTATGTAGAAAATATAACTAAGCATAACTATCTGATCGTACTACAGAAGCATTCCAGTTGGCCTACACATCCAAGAATAATGTCACATTTGATACTAATATAGATGAAAAATGAGTATTAATTTGATCAGAATACAAATTCAGTTCATTTGCCAAACATGTAACTAGGGAATAAACAAGAATATGAACATGTTCTATACATAGGAAAAACACATGTATATATAGCAATAAAGTCCTTTCTTGACTACTTAGCTTAAACAAAAGTAACACATAAGTTGTTGTTATTACACTTCTTAGTTTTGACACTTTCTTGTTTCATCTCACTTTTCTACTTTCTACGATTATTCAATTCATCATTAAAAACATGTACATTGAGATTGAGCTTGGGATGACAGGTAGCAAACCAGCCTGGAATAAAGATGTGGCAAACTTCCAATTAGCCTTGGAAGAAGCTGTTTGAGTTGCAGCATGGAAATGAGCTATATGGTTTCTGAAATTGTGCCGTACCAACATATGATGAAGCAAAATAAGAGAACACATTGGCGGCACAGGGCAGCTGAAAGGAAATTTTAGAAAGAGCAGATACTACGGATGCAGCAAACAGAACAGGAGGATGATGGTCGTAAATGGTAGAGAACATGACTAAGGAACACGGAAAGGAAGAACATCTAGAAAATAGAGTTCTGGATTTTTATGAAGTTTCATTATTTAGGATGGTACCACATGAAGTTATGGCTTTTAGTCTTTTAAAAGAAGGAGAAGAGAAAGAATAAAGACTTTGAATATGATTATGGTACAACATGATTGATAATTATTTGAAACAGAAGATTATGAACCAACACTATACTAACTATATATATTTTAAAAAAAAAACTAATCCTATGAGATAAACTAAGATATACAACAACAACCAAGCCTTATCCAACTAAGTGGGACCGGCTACATGATCAAATTGCCATAATGTTCTATTATAAACCATATTTTCATCTAACTCATTAATCTT